>OX439002.1:28437401-29002611 GCA_949316495.1 Amphiduros pacificus
AAATGGTATCTTATTTTCCACCAACCTTAAATGCACACATCATCATTCCCATGATGACAAGAGTTTAGAGAAATTTGCAATAACATCTATCTGAAAAATGATTGGAAATGCACTCTAGACCGTTTTGAGAATGACATAAATGGCACGGTCAAATAGGTACTCACTGTCCTCTTACTCATATGGAGAGGCCCTGTGGTATGGTGCAGATGGTTAGAGTGCAGGCCTAATAGCACCAGTTCCTCTGTGATGATCCAAAGGTCATGTGTTCGATTCCCATGCCGAAATTTAATTCATATTATTATCTCTCATATGAACTGAAGCCCGTGCTTTCATTATGGCCTCTGTTCAACAAATTTACTGCCCCGATCTTTCTAAGGATACTTATATGTTGCTCACTGCCATGGAGATCTATATAGGGGTACTGACTTGATGCTCACTACCCTAGAGATCTTTAGAGGGATACTGACTTGATGCTCACTACCATGGAAATCTATATATGGATACTGACTTGATGCTCACTACCATGGAAATCTATATATGGATACTGACTTGATGCTCGCTGTCATAGAGATCTAAAAAGGGGTACCGACTTGATGCTCGCTGCCATAGATACATACATATATATATATATATATATATATATATTGGGATACTGACTTGACGCCCACTGCCATGGAGATCTAAATAGGGACCTTGACTTGACGCCCACTGCCATGGAGATCTAAATAGGGACCTTGACTTGATGCTCGCTGCCATGGATATCGATAAAAAGATAACTACATGATGTTCCCTGGCTTGGGATCTATATTATGATAATTAAATTCCTCTTGAATCTATTTAAAATACCTATAGGATGTTTCATGTACATTGACACCTATATAAGGGTGCTAACATGAAACCTGCCCTGGGGATCTACATACACATACTTACATGCTGCTTCCTTCCCTGGGGATCTATTTAAAGATAACTACAAAGTACGGAAAGATCCTTCTTCCTTCCTAGGCCCTTAAAAGAACACTTACATTATGTCTACTTACTAATTAATACTAAATGTGATGCTTAGTGCCCTGGACACATACATAAGGATGCTAATAAGCTGCCAGCCTAGAAGCTTACTTAAGATTGTACAATGGTAATGATACTAACGTAATGTTTACACAATCGTATATTTATTTGACATTTACTGCTTATGATTTACAGACGTCAGACTTAATATATACTTAATATATATATATATATATTTATATATATATATATATATATATATATATATATATATATATATATATATATATATATATATATATATATATATATATATATATATACATATTCATGTGTACTGAGCTCCACAATACACGTCACACCAATCCACATTGCAGTAATAATTGGGTTTGTTATTTATAATATATATGAATATAACATAGAGTGGCAAACACAAGAGGGTATCAAATATCCTATGAGCATGTTTACCAGATTGTTTCCTTTCCTTATTTGGAGAACAAAGAAAATACCAGAAGTGTCAGGTAAAGGAAGCGTAATAGGTTAGAGGAGTGGTAGGTAGGAAGATGGTGATCAGATGTCTCCTGGATGTCAGACAGGCCCAACCTTGCCAAGATTAGGCACCCATTATCTGATAAGCAGACGGGCTCTATGCACAAGTTCTGATTAAATTACAGACTAAAGCCCGTCTCGAGACATGTGTGGTTACTTAGCATTCACTAGGCCACACTAGCGGTCACTGACCAATCACTAGATGTACATGTAGCTATTGGCTGTATAATCAAAGGCTGAAGTTCAGTTTAAGATGATCTTATCACTTGACCATTATACAAAAAATATACACATATGTAAGTGTGAGCAATATGGAAAACCTTTACAGACAAGTAACAATTTGATGCCATTAAAGGATGACAAGATATCCTCAAATATTCAAGGAAACGACATTGCAATTCAATTTACATCAATTCTAAGCTCTATTTTCCGACAGCTATCTTTCTTTATATTTTCTGCATGAAATATAATCTTTTAAGTATTTGTGAGGTATAAAGTAGATGTGATATCAGATTCCACTTCTTCTGACAACGTACACTATTTTGGTCAATGGAATTATATCCGTTCCAGCAGTTTGTAAGGTTTCCTTGAATAGATAAATCTGAATTGCAGCTCCAGTTTAGATACTACCTCTTGAAGCCCCTGATTTAAATATCTTAATAGGATATACATGTAAGTTCACCTGCCATCTCTATATGAAATAAGAAACAAAATGTACGAAATAGCGTAAGTCGATTGTCACAAATTACAAAGGTCTTAAGGGTAAATTTACAATTTAAATCTTTCCAAACTCCTATCTTCTTCGTTTAAAAGGTATATTAAGTTAATTATGTAGAATTAAGCTCATTAAGTGATTTGAAATGTGATTTTCGTAAATATAATGGAATGAACAGATAAACAAATCTATCACATTAAAAATGAATGGAAAGCTAATATATTTTCCCTTAAGAGAAAGCTATTTCTCAGGAGAGGCCATACTAGATGGCTGAAAGTAGACTGAAATTGCCATTCTTGCTTGTGCACTGTATCGTACATTCTAGAAATTCGTCTTTAACTAAATTGGGTCTTATGCAACTGTACTGTTTATGGATTGTCAAAAATGAATAAAAAGAAAAAGATTTTTCCATTTTCCTTCAAGGTTTTAAATCTTTTTAAAGATATGTTACTGTTGATGTTGGTGATTATAATTTTGTGTGTTGCCATTAGAGTGAAACTTATAGATTAAGTTGACCTTATGAGCAAAATGTTTACAAGCTTGCTTCGTTTTTCACATTTTGGCTCCGAACATGACCACCAGGGGACACCACTGTAGTGATTAAATGAGGTCAGGGGTCAGGTGATGTTCAAATATCAAAATGTAAAGACTGGTTCTACACGTATGTAATAACTACATGCATTATAGATCAGTTAAATTCATTAAGAAATATTTTGAGACAAACATTGCTTATTTAAGGATTTTGATGTGTTTTTGTTAGAAAGGATTACCGAGACTTAGAGATGGTTATATGCAGTTACCATGGCAACCTTCAATTTCAATCCCTTAGCAATAGTTTGAGATGTACCCTACCCTTTGAAATGACACGTGACTTTTCTTGATCTGACACATGACTTTTCTTCGCCACATTTTTACAGGTATTTACTGGCAGAGCCTCTTAAGAACTTTTCTGTCAAATACATGTACTAAATGAATGCTGGTCAACCTTTTTATAATGCGCTTACAAGATCTATCGAAAACCGTTAACATATCGAGCTCTACAGCAAATCGGGACTGGCATATAAAAACATTTGACTTTTGATGTTTTCCCAGGGAATGTTTGTAAACATACAATGCAATTTCATATCGTTCATCTTAATGATGATGATTCTTTGAGGACGTGTACACGCAACCCACATGCGCAACAGTTATGCTAAAAATGTTCTTGTCTAAAATATCGGAATTCTTACAAATAATTGTGTCATTTATACAGCGTTCGCAGCATGATATCATTAAACAAAATTCTTTGTAAATGTTGTAAACACCCATTTTCTGTTTTATTTCACCAAAATTAAAATGTATTATCAATACCTGCTCATATCTGTTATCATGTTTCTCTAGACCAACCCCATTAGCACAGTTGGTAGAGTTAGAGTCTCTTAAGAATTTCTTAGTGCCTTTCTTGGGCATAGTGTGCAGAACATGATTGTTTTGATTTGCAAGATTTGATTTGCAAGATTTGATTTGCATACTTTTTTTCCAAGAATGTGGACAATGAAGATATCGTCGATAAATACATTCATTTGACCCTGAGGCTAGAAGTTATTTTCCTGAAGTTATTTTCATGACAAAGTTATGAATTGTTTAGAACCTGGCACATCGTATGTAATACGTAATAGGATATGACCAAGACATTTTATTCTCTTTCTGAGTTGTACGCCTCTTGTTCATTAGGTTTAGTTTTCAACGGAAGTCTTGTAACAAGAAATATTCGAAAAACATAATTAAATGTGTTGACACTTTGTAGAGAGACACAGCAGAACATATTGATCTTATTAGATATTATCATACTTTCTTAAAGGATAAAAAACACTTTGTACAAATAACGTGGCGATGGATCCTGCGTGGGGAAGAGGGCATTATTTGGATTGGAAGCCAATTTTACTATTTTTCTCAAACAATACATATCGCTTATAACCAGACGTCTGCTGACGTCTGTTCCAAATCGTTGAATATTTATTCTATTTGTTCTCACTAAAGGGTCAAAGCAATACCCATTTCTTAAACGCTCCTTGCTTTAAAATCAGATTCCACAACCACACACTGTGCAATCATGGCTCATAAGACATTTAGGACGGACCATGATGATTGGGAAGGGAGAGGTGTGAACATATCGGTTAAGCCCTTTGTTGGGAAAATAATAAAAAATTGAGATTGGATTCGTCAATGAATAAAAGGGATATTTCCCCCTCAACCCCTAAAATATTGCTTAAATATTTGGTTTATCTGTAACATTTGGACTCATTGCCACTTGCACAACATTTGTTGTTAAATTTTGTCATTGATATTAAGAAAGTTAATATGATAAAGAAAAACACTTATAGCCTTCAAACAAACAAGGACTAGTGCCAATTCAACAAATGTTCAGTTTTATTGAAGTTCAGTTTTATTGAATGCCAAACCTTAGAGCATTGAATTCTAATTCCATTATACATTGCATATTCGACATTGTCACAAATACAACACTTGGAAAATGCAACACTCACAAATATCTCTTATCCCAAAGTCTTCAACCCATGGGTCATCGTAGCAAATCGTTGAAACACTACAATTAAATCAGATTTAGGTTCTCAAGGTCAATAATGTTTGACTCGTGGGAGTTTGCTATCTTCATTACCGTGACCCGTGTGCCGGGCTCATTTCCGGTAGGATTCCTCATAGACACCGAGTCCTGACTTCCGGTCTGTTTACCATAGCTTTATGTACACTAATGACTTGTCTGTGACCAGAGGAAGACCAAGAGATTTATGATCCGGACTCACCTGGTACAAGAGATGGATAAGAGGATGGGGTCAAGCTCTAAGGACCTTGACACGTCCCAACTAATAAACGTAACTTGCCCCAGGTTTAGCATCATACCATATATATATATTTTGCAAGTGATCTGCCTTTTTGCGGAAGAGGGTTACAGGTCATTGGATATAATTGAGAAAATGTTATTCACAATTAATAAGCTAAACGACAGGTAATATTATATTGGTATCTGTTGTTGACAGAACCGTCCTAGATACGTACCACAGCCATGGGCCGTGGCACTGATAGTTAGGGGCGATCCATTTGATTTTTGTGGGATGGGGTGGGAGATTTTGGAAAAAAAATTTATTCACCCACCCCATCCCAGAAAAAAAATTTATTCATTCACCCTACCAAAGAAAAAGAAATTATTCATCCACCCTACCAAACTAGGAACTAGGAACTAGGAACTAGGAACTAGGAACTAGGAATCATTTTATTCAGACACATATCATTTACAATATATTTTTTTGCAAGCATTTTATCTTGTTTGTAAGAATAGACTAGATCATTATTATAATATGTGTCAGGGAGATCCTCACAAAGGCATCGCAGTGCCGCTTAAGTGAGGACCACCCTGCAGGGGCAATCTGTTCATATGTAATTAAACATTTATTCTAATTTAATAAGAGATTCTGTTCAGGTCATTGTAGAATACTTTCTAAAATCAATTTAGGATATTAAATAAATGAATTATTATCTGGAGGGAATGATCTAGTTCATTATTTTCAGTGCAGTGCGACGTGAAAATTGTGAAACAGAGGTAAAATGTCATTGTAGTTACATTTTGTGTTACTTTTATATAAAGTTATTCAATGGAGGAAAATATGTCAACTTTGAGTATATTGAATCATGTGCATCAAACCTTTCAGAGAATGAGATACATACTTTTTAAATATAAAGATATATGTCAACTACTAGTGAAAAAGAAGTACAAAACACTTTATCTTGAGCATATATAGCAATTTTCAATTACACAGTGCATTTCATAGGTGGCTAGAATAGTATTTTTCACATAGAGTGAGAAACCATGTTGGCTGTGTGTATGTAATTTTTGCAGAATACATTCAGCACAGCTATTTACAGTATGTGGGATGCTGTATCTAATGCATTTTTGAGCATAATTATGCTTGGTTTTGGGCTGGTGAATTTTATTTTGTGACCTTGTGGGGTAGTTATGAATTTCCTGGTTTTGAGTGAAAGGCAACTGCTGCAAATAGTGCGGTAGCCTATTATTCATGTATTTGAAGTAAAAATTCAGCTCTTTTAGTCTCAGTAAGTCATGTACTTTTAATAAGTTCAAGGTTTTGAATATGGGTTCTGTGTGGGCATTATATTTGCTCACACTTATTATTCTAATTGCTTTTTTCTGTAATTTCAAAATGCGTTCACACAGATAGCCCCAGGCTAGTATTCCATAGTTTAGGTGAGACAGTATCAAAGAACTATAAATTTGAAGTTTGGCAAATAAAGGTAAGAAATGTTTCAATTTATTTAGGATGCCAATAATTCTTGATATTTTATTTGCAATTTTATTTAAATGGTCATCCCAAGATAAATTTTCATTGATTGTTAGACCAAGAAAATTGAAAAGTTGAACTCTCTCAATATATGTGTTATTTATTTCTAAATTCAATTCAGGTACTTTTTTTCTTTTCGTGTGAAAAATCATATATTTGGTTTTTGGAATATTTAGAGAAAGTTTATTCAATCTCAGCCAGTCATTCACATTTGTTAATTCCTGGTTAATGATTGTGCTAATATCTGTAATTTCATCATGGTTCAATACTACTTTGATGGTGGTATTGAGTGTAGTGTCATCAGCAAAGATGATGAAATGGAATAGTTTACTGGAATGAGCTATGTCATTCATGTAGATAATAAATAACAATGGTCCTAATATAGACCCTTGTGGAACCCCAGTTTTAACAGAAGTCATGGTGGATCTAGATCCATCAACATCAACAAATTGTTTGCGCCCAGAGAGATAACTTTCCATTAGATTTAAGGAATTGTCTCTCAGACCATAATATTTTAATTTTGTCAATAAAATTTTGTGATCAAGGGTATCAAACGCTTTCGATAAATCAAGGAATATACCTATTGGGATATCTCCTTTGTCCATTTCAACCAATACTCTGTCAATAACTTCAAGTCATGCAAATTCTGTATTGTGCTCATTTCTGAATCCGTATTGGCCTCTAAAAAATAATTTTTTATCCGTGAAAAAGGCATAAAGTTGTTTGTAAATTACCTTCTCAAAAACCTTTGATATAGCTGGTAATAAAGATATGGGTCTATAGTTTGTGAAGATATTGTCTTAATCTTTCTTATAAATAGGGCATATCTTTGCTATTTTTAATTTGTCTGGGAAGATTCCATTTGACAGCATTTGATTAATTATCAATGTGAGTGGTTTTGTAATGACAGATGTTACTGCTGTCAACAGTTTGGTGGACATTCCATCAACACCAAAACTCGTTTTAGGGGTTATTTTACTGAGAATTGAAGTAACATCTTCCTCAACTATTAGTTCAAATTTGAAAATATGGTCTAATTTTGGTTTTAAAAATTTTTCAAATGATTTGCCGAGGGGTGCTGTGATGTTTTTTGCAAGATCTGGACCAATATTTGTGAAAAATTCATTAAATTTGTTTGCAATTTCCAGTTTATCTCGAATTTCATTCTCACCATCTTTGAACATTTCAGGAAATTGTTTCTTTTTTTTAGTTCTATTCAAAATACTGTTTATAGTTTTCCAAGTGCCAGTCATATCATTTTTGAATTTTTCAAAAATTGAGCTATAGTAAAGCTTTTGTGCATTTCTCATAGAACTTTGTAAAATATTGTTGAAAGTTCTCAAATTGACTTTTTGCTCTGTATATTCTGGACTATCAGGATTGGTAGTTTTCAATTTTTTGTATAATCTATCACGATGTTCTATAGATTTCAGTATGCCCTGAGTTATCCAATCAGACCTTTTGTGTTTATATTTATTAAAACGGATGAATTTCTCTGGCATACATGAGTCTTTAGCTTCAGTAATGATAGTATCTAGGATATTATAATTTAGATTTGGGTCACAATTCAAATTTGCATTCAAAGGTGTTTCTTCAAGTAATGATGAGATTTTTTCTCCAAATTTTTGTGTGGAATCTTGATTGTATTTGCATATTTTTACATATTTTGGCTTTGCAGCATATTGTGGTGAGATATCATGAAATAATGTGAAGCATGGCTGATGGTCAGATATTTTGTTGATAAGTATACCTGATGAGCTATTCATAGATACTTCTGAGAATTTGCATAGAATATTATCTATTAGAGTTCCATGCCTTACACTAAAACGAGTTGGGAGTGTAATTTTAACATAATAGCTGTGGTTGGTCAACATATCAAAGTAATCACTAATTGCAGGTTTTTCATTCAATTTCAATAAATTTATATTATAATCACCTGCGATGGCAATGTCTTTTTTTGATCTCCCTAAACATTCTAGGATAGGTGCAAATTCTCTAGTAAATTGCTCAAAATTTTCATTTACATTATTTGGTGGCCTGTAAATGTTTCCAATCAGTAGTGGTTTGGTCAGTTGCTCTCCTTTTTTTACTTCGATTATTAGGCCTTCCCATATATCATATTCAGTCAGTGTTAATTTTTTTTCATATTTGAATTTATTTCGTAGGTATATGATCAAACCGCCTTTTGTAGTACAGGAGTATGGTTGATCAATTAACTTATAATCAGATATTTCATATTGTCCAACTTCTTCTGTAGCTGACAACCAAGTCTCCTGTATACAAATGGCATCAAAAATACATTTTTGTTCTTTTAAGCGTTGGATAAAAATATTTAGTTCTTTAAATTTTGTACGAATACATTGTATGTTAATGGTAATAATACTAAATGAGTTTTTATTACTGGATACTAGATTGGCCATTCTTTCAATGTCATAATAAGGAGAATGCTTTATACATGTTGGTTGGTTATTCTCATCTTCATCTACCTGAATGATATTTGTGAGAGAGTTGATTGCCAAACCA
The DNA here is from genome assembly GCA_949316495.1 of Amphiduros pacificus. Lineage (NCBI taxonomy): Eukaryota > Metazoa > Annelida > Polychaeta > Phyllodocida > Hesionidae > Amphiduros > Amphiduros pacificus. Next base: position 28,446,546 of record OX439002.1, read on the forward strand.
CCACTGTATTTGAGGATTTCTTCATCAATATTTGTGTTAGTCATACTGCAGGATAACATATCGGAAACCTAACATTGTATTTGTATATTTGCAACAACATTTTCTGTGATCATATATACTATCCTCTGAGGTGAAAGTTTGATAATGATTCCTAATATCAATGGATACAGCTGACATTTTAGGTTTGAAGAATATACAGCAAAAATGGGTAAGGTGCAGTATAGGTGCATACAAGAAAACATGTACATTTTGTATTGTTTATTTGGATCCAAGTGCAAGTGTTGTAATTGGGTTTGGATCCAAAGTGCAAAAACCATCGAAAATTATCTGTGACAAATAATTCATCTAAGTTGGTAAAAACTTGTCAAAAGATAGACCATTGTATCAAGTAAGTATCAGGTATAGTGTGTTAATGCAGCCAGTCATTAATGCAGGTGGATACATGATGTAGTATTCACTGAGATCAAGAGGCATTGAAAGGTTTCAGTCCCATTTACTGAACTGATATAGATCACACACAAGTTGTTTACACAACATTGTATATTTCGACGGTTACATTACATAAGCTGATTTCAACAAGATTGTGAACTAGAGTGGAACATTAGCTGTCAGAATACAGGACAGTGTGTCAAAGCATACATTACATAATCTGATTTGATTGACTGTTATATTTACTGTTCTTTTAAGACTAAGAAACAATGAGAGGCAAATACATATGATTTTATGCAGTAAATGTCTTTCCAATATTTCTTAAAACAAACAATAAATCATATTAGATAAGCATGGATGTACTTGGCATAATTTAATAGTGAAGAAAAGTTTGTCTAACCTTTGTGTCCATGTTTACATTCATGGCATATTATGACATATCTAATGGTCCATAGTCCTGAATGTAAAGATATTACTTTTTGCGCAGGGCATTCCTGACTTTAACAAGTAGATTTCCAAGTGTGTTTGCACCATTCCAATTGTTTTGGTCTGGTACAAGATGTTTGTTCTTCATTGTGATACCACAACCCCAGAATGGATCAGTGCTTGCCTCAACCAGTTTTTTTTCTCCAGTTCTTAACAGGAAATCCTTCAGGTGTTGATTTTGTGTGAATTTGGCCATTAATGCAGCTTCCATAGCTTTACTAGCATCCCCAGAGGATTGCCAAGTGTCATTGTCATAGCGTAGCCTTTTTGCTCTGTTACGGCACTGGGCAGGAGAAGAAAAAAAATTTATTCATCCAGTACTGCTGTCCCACCCCACAAAAATCAAATGGATCGCCCCTAACAAGAAAAAAAAATTATTCACCCACCCCACCCACACCAGAAAAAAAATTTATTCACCCACCCCACACCAGAAAAAAAAATTATTCATCCACCCTACCAAAGAAATTTTTTTTATTCATCCAGTACTGCTGTCCCACCCCACCCCACAAAAAAAATCAAATGGATCGCCCCTTAGAGCGCAAACCGTGATTGTATAATGGCACAGTTCAAATTATCCGTGCAAATTATCAATTATCAAGGATTCACACTACTTAGATACTATGAAATACATAATTAATGGTCCAACATATATTTGTTTTATAAAAGGAACGATATTCTGTCAAAATGTCGTAAAACAAATTCTCGTCGACTAAAAGTCATTGTTTATGTCACATCATCCAAAAATGTCTGGCCCAGAGTTAGACTTTAGCTCTTCTGAATATCGGACATTAAGCATATTTAACATTGCCTCTGGAATTTAACATTGTCTCTGAAACATTGTCTCTGGCATGCGTTTTCACTTATTACGCACAGTCTGACTTGTTTTAAACATCGGGCGCAGGTTCATTAAAGCACTTGCGTGTATAATTGGACAGCGTTAGGGGCAGATAGTATGGCTTCATAAAAGTCCAATTGGTTTTGCACCAGGTTGTCCATGTGACAAATTCTCATTTACAGCTCCCCGAGGAATGTCTGGCCGTCCAGAAAAAAAAGCCAAAAAAACAACAACAAAAAACAAAAAAACAAAACAAAACAAAACAAAAAAACAAACAAAACAACACGAAGAAAAAGAAGATTAAATAGATGCATGGCATTGTGATTATGATAATCAGCATAATATAAGATAAATACATATATGATATATACCTGCTTGACAAGACAAGACCTCAATTCAGTTGTACCTTTTTGAGTGACATTGATTTGCAGCTGCAAAAATATGAATGCAATCATGACATCAGACTAACAAAACAAAAGCATTCTGTTGGAGAGGCTATTTGACTCCCTGATCCAGTGACATTGAGAAACAAGGTCAGGATAATGGACATTAAATCAGCTTGTATCTATTCTGCGAGGTACATATAAATAAATCACCAATGGAGTGACATGCCCGCATGGTTGATGTTCTGGCAAAGCTTTGAAGTCACTCACATGAAAGACAAGACGCAATCATTATTGTAAGATGGATCGAACCCCCAGTTTGCTAAACCTATAATTTAACCACATTAACTGGCGCTGCACTCTTTCTTAATCACGTAGTGTCAGATGGGGTCACCGCATTTAATACAATTTTCCAATCATAATTTGTGTGTTGCGTTATATACCAATTGTTGTATTTATTGCTCAAAGTCAATTAACTACATTTCTATAAGAACAAACAAAACCCTTAATGTAAACAGAGCCTAATTTATTTGAGATATGATACAGAAAATAACGCAAGAACTGGGAATCAAATAACCAAATTCGAAACGAGGTTTGATTGTCTTCCAATAAAGCATTTGGAAGCTTTTTATGTCGTGCAGCCCACCATTTATAAAGCTAACTCAACTAATGAAGGATTATTTTTTAACACACGTGCTTCCTTGCGGTTCTGGGGTAGGTTTCTCTTGCCTAATGAAATTCTGCCTCATTAAGCTCGAAATACTCTTGTTTGTAACAGGACGCCAGGGTCGAGAGTGCCAAATCGAGTTTGACGAGCCAGTTTACGTTAATTGTGGACGATTGTGACCTATGACATAAACTGTCGTAAAAGCTACAAGATGTCGTAAAAGATATAATATGTCATTACGAACTGTTCGATAGAGAAACTGTAGTCTTAAGGCCTAATTACCCCCAAGTTGGCCGGACCCTAATTTGCTGTTCAGGCGACTTGGTTTCGGTCCCACATCAATCAAATGGGTTAGAGCAAGGACTGGCAAAATCTTGTGCTTCATGAGTCAGGCTTAACTCAAGATTGCCAGCAAGTACCTCCTGCGAACAAACGTTCATTTTAGGTGACGATTTTCAAGAGAAAGAACAATGAATATTTTGGGCAAAATAATATAACAATGTAATATTTGATTGGGAGCCTTGGTAAAATGAGCAAAAAAAAGAAAACAAAAAAGAAAACAAAAACAAAAACAAAAAAAAACCCACAAAAACTATATATCTTGCTTAGCACCTGGATTTATTTTCTGATATGGGAGATAGGGATACACCTAAAACATGTCTTACATTTAGTCTTGTCTTAGTATAGCCAGTGATGTGAAGGAAATAAATTGAGGGAACACATTCCCTAAGCCATTGTTGCATCTCCGCGCCAAGAGGTCATATGTGATCGCCCTATATACGACTTTAATTAAAGACAAAGTGAGCAGGAAGATCATATATTTCTATTGCATGACTCCTGGTCCTTCCCCAGGAAGAAATAAATATGTATCTAAGAGAGCAGGTTCTGCTCAACCATGTGTCAAGGGACCTAGGAAAGACACGCGACCTCTCATTTGGCAGGAAATGGTTCTTCAAACCATAGGGTAAAAAGAACATCAACACCAGTTATATGGTGTGTGCACAAATGACCTGAGCCATGATTATTGGTTGTTTGTAAATAGAGTCAAATGCAAAACTGTGTTCACAATATTGGTTTGGTCCTTATTGTTGAATACGCCTGCTTTGACTGTTTAAAGTTTGGATAGCTAGTTCGATGTTTTTGTTTTTGGGGGGTTTTACCTTACCTTCAACATTTTTTTAGTCATTTCATGTTGAGACCAGATATGTAGTAGATATATTGCTACCTCAGGGAATTGTCATGTCGCAGGTCCTTGACTTAATAACCAACCCGGTCACAGATTTGTAAGGATAACAGGTCAACCCTTCATTTCAGCATGTCTAGGTATAGAAACCACGACCTGTGAATTATCAAAGAGGAACTGGTGCTAATTAGCTTGGGCTTTAACCGCGCCACAGCCCGCGGCCTTGATTAATTAGAAGTACATCAAATATTACTAATCTGACCTATAAGTCAAGATATAACTTAAATATAGTCCAAGTATTTTTGTGATGAATATTTAATGATTTTAGATCAAATTACAAACAAAAAAGAACTATATTTAATTCCAAACATTTCTAAATCGTAATACCTACACGTAGTCATATATCTCAATGAACCAGTTTTGCCCATATTTATGTCAATAGACATTGCTCAGGGTATAATACTTATTGTGTCTTCTGACATCCGATTTGGGTACATGTTTCATGGCGGGCAGACAAGCAGACAATTCACCTTCCTTTGTTACCATATGTTTGAGTAAGATCACATTGGCCACGTCAATGCCATAAAATCCCATCTCTCTGACACCTTGACTCGCTTCAAACCCACTCAAACCTGAAACAAACCCAATTCAGGTATCGTGCAGATGGCATCCAACATATGGTCAAGTTTAATGAATACTAAGTCTTGAGTTATTATGTCAATACAATATCACACTAACATTAGAACACTCACAACAGATAATATTTATGAAAGATGAAAATATTTTTTGTGATAAATAAGAAAATACACCAAGATTAGTAATTAATTTTCCGTACCCGAAAGGTGTGAACTCCAGTATCAAGCTTGACGTTAACAGTACCCTCTATTTTTCCTTTGTAATTATACCGCTTTCAAACACGGCTGAAATAAGTTAATTTCGTAGACCCTTTGTGGTCTGGTCATGTGTTGTTAACAAAGATTAATGTTTATTTTTCATTTACGAAGAAAAATCCATCAATAACCAATGTGTATGTTTAAGATGGAAAGGCTGACAAAACCAATTGCATTTTCTTCAAAACAAGGAATAAGCCTTTATTAGTTTTTTCTCTTTACTCATCCTGTGTCTCAGATCTCCTGAACATGACCAAAAATTTATCTATTTTTTGGACCTGTCTCAGTTGAGCAGACCAGTTTCTTCCTGTGCTATAAGGTAAATTGTTCTCTGCCAATTTACAAAAAAACAAACTCTTTGTAAAAACAATTTTCTCGGCAAAAATGATCTAATGGCCCTGAGGACGTTTACCTAACCGGAGCCCCCTTTTAATTGCAGTTTGTTTCCCAGGAATGAATAGACTTTGAGGCCTTTTTGTGTCAGCCTGGAATATTTCTAACAGAGCAGTAAAACCCACCAAGTCTCAAGGGCCAAGTTTATCTTCAGGGCCCAACACGTATCCATGGCGCTCTTGCAAGCTCGGCTCATGCCCCGGGTTGTCCTTGGGTGTACCCGATGGCCTCCATAGCATGGGACGACAATAGGTCTTCTTGTCTTGAAGTTCTTTTAATGAACGACAGCCTAACAAAACCCCCACTCTTTGCCTGTCGTATGAGAGGTTCTTCTTAATGTGTTCGCCATGTTATGAAAATGCATTAATACACCGAAAAAAATCTTTCTGAAGAAAAGAATTCTGATCAATATATACTGTATACAATTAGTAAAATATATACGAATATTCCGGTCGCACTTAACCAGAGGCGGTCAATCTTTGCATAGTTTGTTCAAAATGCACTTCACCAGTTTTTTATTTGTCGGTCTATGGGCTGCCACTTATATATCTTCTCATTTTTTATAATGCTCCTACTACATGGTTCCCCATTGTGTGTCGTAAAACCAACAAAAATAATCTCTGCACCAATACAAAACACTAGCAAAGTGCGCATTGTTCGCAACAACAATTTCTAGTATTATCTTTTACTTTATTTTATTGTTGAATTTGGTGGAGGTTTTTTTATATTTTATTTTATGGTGTGATACAAAAGTATTCCGGTATTTAAGGAACAAATTATGTTGTGTCAAATACTTTTTTCTTCAGAGACATGTTGAAGAAATAGACGGCTTTGAATTCTGAATTGAGGTTTCTTTTTTCTGAACATTATAAGAGGTGGCAGGCCCTTTATTTGAACAGCTCAAAATTCTTTTCTTAAGAAATGAAACAAGAAGATTTATCAGGAGAGCACTGGAAATTTCAAGTGACCAAGAAAATATCTTATCTTAACACAATTGATACATAAAGGAAGCCATTTTAGAGAGCAAAAAACTATTTTATATAATAATAATGAATGAGCAACTAGTTTGGAATCATATACCGTTATCAAGATGTATCCTCTGAGGATGTATGTGTCTAAATTAGTATTTCTACGTAACAGAGGGTAAACAGGTTTGTCAATTAAATTGTCTCAAAATACCAGATTACCATATTTGTCTATTTACAATTTTATCATTTTATCATGTTTAGAAAAAAATGTATTATATTTAATGTGCGTAATGATAGATTATAATAATGTAAGATTTTTAAATCGCTGTGTTTTTTATTTTTCATTCACATCCCTTTATAACTTAAAATCTAATAATAATAATTTTTTTGCCCCTTTATGTGATTAGCTATTTCCGTTTGCCCTTCCATTCTTAGGAGATCAAAAGTCAAATTTGTTATGAATCATTGTCAATCGATTTGAATATAAAAAAATCAAATGATACAGTTAAATGTTGTATATTCACATGGAACATTCGCATAATAATATCAAGCATTTGAAATATATATATTTTTTTTTATAAAATTTGTCATTTTTAGTAATTTTATGTCTCCATTCATGATTGAAGAAATATACCAGTTGGTTAAAATATAATAAATGGGAACACGTAATCTCTAACAATGAAGTGCACTTCCCTGAAGAGAAATTGAACACAGTTTCAATTTCTCTTTGGTCATCTTGGTTACTGTTATGAGTGACCTCGTTGAGTATATATCAAAATATCAGCTCCCTATGAAACCAACATCCTACCGGACTACTTTACACATGGCCTCAAAAGAGAATATACAACAAAGTGGCGGTATTGTTTACTCCACTCACTGACTTCATTTGCTTTGGCACCATTTTCCGTTTTTCAGTCTGAGTCAAGTTCAAGTTCAATATATAATAGTTATATGGACATTATGATACACTTCATATAAAATAAAAGTAATCCCACGCTTAGCTTATATATTTTCAATATTTTGGGAAAAATGTGGAGTAATAATGCTCAGATGTTTGTAAATATATGGTGATTTACCCACTATTCTAAGTCATGTGAAAGTGACCACACACCCCACTAATCTCATGTCATGTATTGATATTTCTATAAGATAATATTTCTCTTTCTTTTCTGATTTTAGAATAATAAAATACGATGATATCTATCGTATGTCATTGATTGTTTATCATTTATTAAGATTATCTGAATAATATTATCAAAGCAACACACCAGCACAAACTTAAATACCACGCAAAAGAACGAATTTATGTGAGTCACTGAATCTTTTATTCTATTTCTCTCTTCGAATCTGAATCCACTGGTTGAAAATAACATCCAAAATATTTTATCCATATTACAAGGCTCTGATAGCATTCACTGTCCACTAACAAGAAGAATAAGGTCAATTTTCTTTGCCTCGGACATGCGCAGTGGCCGCTTTAATATTGTAGCCTGAGGTTTTGCAGAGCTAATATGGAAAAGAGGAGACGCCGTACATGGGACGCTGGACCCCGTCTGCTTTATAGTTGACGTGTCACACACGTGGTCCCAGCAAGTTTTTACTGTGGTCCAGGAGCAAAGACGAAAATGAATAATCACTCTCTGGTAAAAAGATTATTCACCTTGCACGTGACAAGGTGTCGCATGGTATGGGGACACTGAATTTTGTTCAAGGTCATTTAGCTCTTTCTCATCCAAGCCTCGATTTGGGAATTTGGCAACGGTGAAATTGCCCACTATTTGATTTCCTACTAGATAAAACGTGTCGGAATCTACATGAGAGATAAAATTTGGGCAAATAGATGACGGTAATCACTTTCCAATGGCTAAACGGACCCAAACGACCAAGGACCTCTTTTTTCCAGGGGTGTGGAGACATTCTAGGCTTCTGCTTCTAAAAAGAGCTGATTTGCTTCAGGTGGGCACCCAAAACCTTCCGTCTAATGTGCCTGTAGTTGCAATGAAATTCAGTCTTGCAAGAAATTAATATCGCAGACCTAATGAGTCTGGAATTATTTCATAATCAGCGCATGAATTTGATGGCAAATTGGCAAGTGATCGCAAAATTAATGCGCAAATTGGACGACTCCGTCTCACAGTTTCTCCACGGAAGGAGGTCATATTTAGGTTGTCAGTAGGGATTCCATGATAAAGAAGAATGGAGAATCTTGCATATTTCGAGAGATATGGTGAATTATACAATTTTTAATTTCTTGTACAGCATACATTCTAAATGCTGTTAACCTTTGAAAAAAAAACACTAATTTCTAATTGTCAACAAATATGTTTTACGATTATCATTTTGCAAGCAAAGTATTGCAGTAAGATATATATATATATATATATATATATATATATATATATATATATATATATATATATATATATATATATATATATATATATATATATATATATATATATATATATATATATATATATATATATATATATATATATATATATATATATATATATATATATAGATAGGTATAACATCAGCAATTGTAGATACATTGTAGAATTCATGTTGAAAAATTGTGGCAAAATAAGGTTGTTTGTGCCGGTTTAGAATACGAAAATACCACACAAAGGATGAGAGTGGGAACATGGGATAAAGTTTAACTCAGTAATGACCATGCACCAACGTACAGGCAAGGTCATGAATAGAAAGGCTGAAACCGGAGATATTTCCCATTGCAAGCTGTTTACAACTAGCACTCTTCTCCCCGATGTCGTCACGACACATCATTATCTTGTCTCAGGATTTAGTCAGTGCATGGCAAACTGAGCAACTATAACTAGTAGTTGGCAGGCCAAGCCCTAAGTTGTTTTCTGTAGCACCGAAACATTTAGAATTCAACAGGTCAATTTTGGTGCCAAAATTGCCCGCAATGTTTCTATTTTCATATTCAATCAATTTATGTCACATGTAATGCATCAAAATCATACATATGTTAACATTTTACATGTACTCTATCCACATAGATTTACAGATGATACATTTTCGAACATAAACCCATCTTTTTTACATAATTTTGAAGATATATAGTTTTAAAACATATTTCAGATAATGTAAATGTAATGATTCTGGATATAGCTCAAATAGCTCAATTGGTAGAGCACTGGCCTTGAGATCAAGGTATTCCCGGTTCGAGTCACAACCAGTTACGCTGTCTGGAATCAAGTCAATGTTGCCTTTGCGAATTTTGTCTTTAAATATTAGTGGAGTAGGGTAGACTTCCCACACACCCAAAGCAACATCTCTATTAAAGATAAACCCAAAATAAGTACCAATCTGCTCCCTGGAAGATGAAAATCATGCAATTTACTGAAGATCTGTAAACAGAAGAATCTGTGTATTCTGAATTATGTGAATTGCCAAGTGAAGTCCATGAATAACATCATGTCTTGTGATCTATTTATTTCAATCCACGTTACCTTCTACAGCAAACGATGTCGACATTCAGATACTTTGAAGTGATATAGTGTTTGAACATATGCAAATTGATATTGCAAATCCAGGGCTAATGTGTTCAAAGAATCTTTGCCTGTCGTATCCTGTCGTTGCCTGTCGACTCCTCCCATATAATATATAGTTTAATTAGGGTTAAATGAGTGAAACATACCATAAACAGACAGAAATCCTTGTCCAACAAATACACATATATATGAATAAAACCAGATCTAAAAATGGAAGATTGTTTAAATCTCTGAAAGTTTCCAGTGAAAACCCGTTGCACAATCTCTAAATGAAGATACATTATGTGTCAATGTTATTTTTGATATATCTAGATTAATTATGTGAACATTTTCCAAATTAGATTTTTTTTTCATCAACATACATGATTCGAGAGAATGTATAATACAGGTTTAATTTAATCGAGTATGAATATCTTATATTTTTAGATTTATTTCAGAATAAAAAACAACATTTAATCAAATCTGCAGTGTTGATAATTCTCAATTTGCGTTCAGTAATATTCGTTCAGAAATTCATATTATGTGCATAAAAAGAGACGGTATAATTTTGGTACGCCAAGATACTTTGCGGACGCCGAGGCGGCATCACTGTATTAAGATATATTCTATATTCGAGTCTATTAAAAGCCAGCTGACATAGACAACTCTTGAGGCCGTATATGGTAAGCTGTATAAAATCAGATAATTCAAAGTCTAATTAATATTTTTTATATTTTGTCTGCTATGTTTATGTCTGTGATATCCATTAATCTATTGCACGACATTTCAGGCTTAAAATTGGATGATGAGGTGAAAACATATGAAACAGATTATCATCAATGAACAGCATCAACGATTATATCATGTAAAGGTTTTAATGACATGTTTATTCTTGTGATGTGAATCACACATTCATGGCGTGTGCTACATTCAGGTATACAAACAAGAGAGTCACTATATCCCACCTTCTACCTGCTACTACTTATACATTTCTCATTTTCATATTATTTAGTTCACTATTTCATTGAACACAAGTTATTCAATAATTGAATTTCCGTTATCTCAGTAATGCTTTTTTAATATGATGATCTAACTCTTCATTTTGGGCAGATCGCTAATCTTTACGTTTCAGGCCTTTCAGAGATTTTGGGAGATATTTCCAGTACTTCGACAGTATAGCTACCGTTATTACAAATGATTATTCACGTAACACAAATATATTTATGTACCTGTGAATGCATTCATGCGTCTTCCCTATCAGATAAAACAAAAAGATTTTTCATCATGAACAATAAGAATAAGCATTCTAAAATCATCATTATATTTTTATTCAATCTTATCTTATAGATCTTAGGCAGAAATCAAAAGTATTATTGTAATTTATGAATAGACATGATGAAAACCGTCTTACATTTTTTTCAGAATTGGAATTTTAAATGAGGAATAGTTAAGTAGCCAGTGCAAATATATTTAACATACAAAACCTGAAGTAATCTGTCCAGTAAATCAATAGTGCACGTTTCAATTCTCATGTTTTGAGTTTCAACATTTGTGATCCACTAGATGCCTCTTGTTTCATGTACAATGCATGCTGGGATTGGTGTGAAGACATGGTAGCTTACATGATGACAACCATTTTATATGATGTGAAGATATTTGGCATCAAATGCACATACAGAAGCAATGTCAGAAAAGAAAGACAGTTATGGACGAAACAAACTGAAAAGAAGACATTTCAATCAACTTTTGTTATTCAATAAGCGAAACCTGATTGTTTATAAAGCTCCCCCTTATATGAAAGGTTTGTACACACCAGGTGGCAGCAGGGCCCAATCGAGCAGTGAGAATTTGAATACTATTATCTTGAGTTGAGTTGAATAATCAAGTATTTTGATGTGAAAGAAATATTCATTAGACTATATCATTTATATAATGTAGATACATATAATGTATTGTGTACTGTGTAATGGACTGATTTGATTTATGCTATTTGTATTAGTGGCTTTTCTGCACTCTTTAAGCTATCAGGTCAGAAAGAAGACCGCCATATGGAATCGATGTGATACTCTTTTCAAACTTTTCAAACTTTTCAAAGAGTAATTGAAGATCTTTCTCTTGCACTACCACATAGACATGTTAACAAAAACCTCGGAATTTGATAACCAGTCATGAAGCATGATTGAAGTACTCCAGCCAGGATTGGACACTCGTATTATTTAGCATGGGGGATAGATGTCTTACTGAATCACATTCATTCTCCGGTGATGGACTGAGCATGACGGTGATCAGGTTAGTGGGTCTTGTGTTTTGATATATTATTACATGATTATTTATATTTACATTTTGATAGTCATTATTGCTACTTACTTACTTTTTTTTGACAAAGTTATCAAAAAAGTAGCCATTTGGAAAATGCTATCTTTCTGAGGAAGTGAAACATGTATTTTGTGATATGAATACATTCAGGTTGAAATGATGAATGTAACTGTTGTCATAACGCGACCTCACGATGAGATCACGATAAAAGTATGACATTGACATTTGAATATAAGATCCTATCAAATTGTGCAAAGTCTTCATCTTGCATTTGACCTGCTCTGTACATTGTGTGCAGACCTTAGCAGACGTTTCGTCTTTCAGTCCAGATGGGTACGACTAGGTCCATGATAATTGCATCGCACATTCTCTCAAATGACCATTCCTGGAAAATGTAACCTTGATGAAGATGAGTTACTGGTGAAAACCACAAAGCAGAAATACATCATACAATCCTCATGTGATCAGAGTTTATCAGCGCTGACCACCAATTGACCTATATCTTCATTGCCCACTTGACTCATCTTATTAGTCTTGTGGTCAAGCTGCCTTTTGGGATTTTACCTTTTACGATCTCTTTAAAGGGATTCTTGCCGCAATTTTGTTGCCTAGTCACCTCATGATATTGGTTCAATACCGATGAAAACAAAATGTTACTTTCCAAATATTATGCAATTAAATGCCACACTCGTTTGACCACTGTTAATCAATTGTCTTATTATTCTTAGCTTCGACTTCATTAAGATATAATGGTCATTAATCTACAGGTAATAAAAATATTTCTTCACTGGCAATTATATATAAACCTTTTATGTTTATTTTCTTTGCCTTTCTTCTGGAAATATATTATTTTCTCACATACCAAGGATTTCTATTAGGTCTCCAGGCACTACTACATCAAAGGTTCTCTACTGGAGGGCTGGGAAATTAGATTGTATGAAACTAAGTCATCTGACCCTTCCTTCAGCATGGCTGTTTCAAATTGGTCAAGCCTCACCATACCCTGTGGAAATGTTCAATCGGTGGTTTTCATAGGTTTTCTGTACTCAAAAGTCTTTTTCATCCAGTAGAACAATGTGATTTCTTAGATAAAATTTATACCACTATAAATATATTTTTCGTACAGATAGATATATAAATATATATCATCGATATTTTGATAAGAAAATTGAATCATTCAGTCACAGCGCCATCCCGACCGACTATGATTCAACTGTTTCGTTTTTTTGCATGTTCAACTCTTTATGAATATATTTTTCATTTAATGTATTGTTAAAATAACCGAGATTTCTGAGGTGAAATGTATTAAATTAAAAATCTAAAAGGAATTCAGGACCAAATAAAACCCTGGCACTAATAAGAACAGCCTTGGGAGTTGATCGATACTATTCTAAATCTATTATCGGTTGATAGGCCAATCAAACCTGGTGTGTGTTAATTAAGGTGGAATCATCAAATGGCATTTTCAATATTTCATCTGGGTTCTGTCAATCTTTGATGTTGTGGGTCGAACGATGCCAAAAAAACACATATTCTCAGTTCTTCATCCTCACAAACGAGGTTAATAGCATCAAATTGAAATATCCCCTCTAAAGGTGTGAATGAAAACATTATTCTAAGACAAAAATGATTCAATATGGTCAATAAGATCTGCCAGGCTTTCAGAATTTTTGCAAATTTATGTCATTTCTGCTCGAGATATTATAATAAGCTTATTAAAAAAATAGTCATTTCTTTTTCAGTTTCAATATCCTTTATTTCAAAATGGAAATAAATACAATTTGTTACATGAATACCCAGAACAATAGCAATATACCTTAATAACAAAACTATAAAAATATGAATAATATATATATATATATATATATATATATATATATATATATATATATATATATATATATATATATATATATATATATATATCAAACCAGTAAGGAAGATAATATGTCTCAAATCAGTAAGGATAGGGGAGATGTGTCACATACCACTAAAGAGGGGAAAATGTGTCTCATACTAGTAGAGAGGGGAAAATGTGTCTCATACTAGTAGAGAGGGGAGATGTGTCTTATACTAGTAAAGAGGGGAGACATTTTCCATACTAGTAAAGAGGGGGAGACGTGTCTCATATTAGCAAAATGGGGGATGTGTCTTATACTAGTAAAGAGGGGGAGACGTGTATCATACTAGTAAAGAGGGGGAGACGTGTTTCATACTAGTAATGAGGGGGAGACGTGTTTCATACTAGTAAAGAGGGGGGGTTGTGCTTCATGGATGAGCGGGAATTCACAACAAGTAAATAAATGGTATAAGGGAAAGGTGGGCCTCTCCAAGTGTATCCAGGGTTATAATTTATACTGACAGAGGATATGGCGGATATGTATTTTTTATATCAAAGTAATGAAGGATTCCTGTTCATATACATTGTGAGGATGCACTTTCTCCAAGATCCGTCTCCTCTCCTTGCTCAACGGACAACAGCAGCGACATATCCCTTTATCCCAATTGTTGATGATGAGAATGGGTTGTAATAATGATTTAGTAACAGATACACCATATTTGATATTTCCATGATTTAACAAATAAACTCTCAAAACTTGAAATATCAGTTAATGAATACATATGGCATCTGTACAGTTCCGCATCTTCCCCTAATATGACAAATACAATTTAGGAATATACGCCGTATCTCAATGGAAATACCAAAAACATCTAAAATATTGCTATTTTGTGAGTCTTACTCAGGCATCAATGTCATTCGTGTAATTGCACAATTCAATTTTTGGTGGCTTAGAATATTATGAAATGATAAAATAGGATATTGTTGTTGGACATAAAGTCTAGGCTACATTCAACCTGGAGGCATTTTCCATCTTCCTGGTATCATGAGCGGCCATTGTTCACCTCCACACAACCAAAAATAAAAGCAATGTTCATTTTGGCCAGCTTAAAACATAAATCTGTCATGCTTATTTTCCAATAATTAATTTCAAAGGCTTCACTGATCATGTAACCATCGAGACAAGACTGGATATTTTGAAATAGGCAGAGGATTTATAAAGAAATTCTCCATTATCTATGTCACAATGACAATGCACAAAGCCCTATGGCTGTACGTATTGGAGATAGGACTATACACACAACAATACTTCACCATCACATTCTCATTATGATTCAGCAACCATCCATTTTGTGTCAGCCGACCTTAACTCCTCACGTGGCATGGCTCCCTCCAGTCAATGTGATGATGCTATAATGTATTGTCTACTCCTAGTGGTAGACACTCTGACTGAAAAACCCGCTCTCATGGGCCACTGGCCACAAATACTTGATGCTGTGGGAGTGGCAAATATTTTATTGATATCGGTTTGTTTGTACTAATTATGACCCAAACTGCACTCTTTTTATATGAACACGTAGTGTATGGTTGTAGGTTGATGACAATTATGTGTTACGGGATCATATATCATGTGAAGCGATAATAAATGTATTGATAATCATCACAGTTAGTACTTAACAATGAATGAATAAAACGTAACTAATTAGTATTACAAGGGAGGGTATGACGTACTTTTGATGCAGGTAAAAAGTAAGTTGCGTGTTAAGCCACGAAGAATGTGCCAAAGAATAAGATGTTCCCTCAAATGGCAGAAAGATTTCAATCATTTTACATTGTTGCACATGGGGGAAGTCTGTGTGATGGCTTGCTCAACTACAGTCAACAAAATAGCTAAATTACATAGCAGAAGAGAGACATGCCTGGCAATGAATGGAATTTGGAATTGCTCAAATCTAATTGCTGCTTTCCAGAACCAAATGGAATTGGAAGAAAAACATGTTTCAATGCCCAATGGAGTCACTGATCAGATTTTGTTCATAGACAAACTACCTCTGTGATATGGAAACTAGTTGCAGGCCATATTCATTATTCTAGAAAGTAATATTTTACAATTGTTTTAATCTGACGGCCACGTTATTAACAATGACTTTAAATGAATGAATATGGGTCCGTTCAATTTATGGTCATGAATGCCATTCACACCTGCATTCATTCACACAACACATAATTTAAAACAGCTGAGATGATTGATAACTCAGGTAAAAGGATGAGAGAGTTTAATGATAATGACAAACATGTGCACAAAGCGGCAATAAAATATGACGCACTAATCACAGCACCCGCCTGGGTTTTATTAATTGTTGATTGTTTAATTATAGGCCGGGACAGTAATTATACATTTATTTTCTCCATGTCTATGTACACATACTTTTATGTACCGATAACACTCTCAAAGATGTCTAATGCAAAACAAGTACAGAAAGATTATCACATAACATTTTCCGTTCACACAATTCCTTACGCCACAGGAGTGATTGCAAAATACTCTGAACATGTCAACAAAATAATTAACAAATCCAAATAGCTTCCTGACTGCAATATTGATATTGTTAAAATAAAAACAAATACACAAAACCAGACTGTTAACAAGACTTAACCGCGCACAGCCATTTAATATGATATTTTAAGTAAACACATACAAGAAATAAGTGTTGTCATAGTTACCTTAATGGATGTGGAGAGTGATAGGAACACACAGGCAGGAAGTGTTTCAGGAGATCTGAGAAGTTGCTGCTTAGAGATTCACGCCTAGTAATCTGTTCCCGAGAAAATTTCGGAGACCAAAAACGAAATTTTCTGGGGTAACAGAATATCAGGGGTGATACATTAGTTCTGATGACCCGGAAACCAGGTCAAAGGTCACGGTCACTTCTTTGGTTTAAATCCATCCACGTTTGAGGGGAAAACAATAGTTCCAACGTTTGACACTAAAACGTGCTGAAGTGTAAAAGTCTAATTAAAATAAGCATGTGGACAGTGTTTGCAATCTAGTGAAAAAGATCTAGTGTATACATCAAGTACAATTTATTTTTGGGACTAATATCAATGACATTATAAATGTGACAATCATTCCAACATCTATTTTATGTGGTGACATGGGTAACACTGGCAATTTATCAGAAATACCATTTTGTTTGAAATATTGAAAACATCAGTAATTGATGCTAGCATTACGTATTTTGTGTCACTTCCCTGATCATCTGTTACCCGTCATTACTAAATGTATATATATTCGTTCTTTTATATTTGACTATAACTTCAAGTATTACATAGAAATCCTAATATACTTAACAAAGATCGGCGAAAAGTAAAACTCAAAATTGAGGAGCTTGAAATATATTCACCACAGTGTACATCAACATTGAGTGAATATAACAGTGGTTCGCAATTCAGATAAGGCATTGTAACCTGATCTAACTGGGATAGGCAAGGATTATACCTTTGTAGATATACAGGTTAGAAAGGTAGTCTGTCACAATGAATCTGTCAGTGGTCAGGCCTGCCCTGGCATTACATTATTGACTGCAACATTGATTCTTCGATCACAGATGAACACAACGCTCTCGGAGTTTGTCATCAATCAAAACATAGTGCACAGAACATCAATAAACAAATATATATGCAAGGTCATTGCGTTTACAGAATCCAACACATTACGTCAACAAAATCCGACGTCCAAAACATAAATAAACTACAAGCATCAATCATAAACAGTAATATATTATCTTAACCGATGTAACAAATAAACACTGTATGATGACTTAAAAATGAAGTGGGCGATGATCAGTGAAACTCGTCTGATGGCTCAGGTGGAAAAGGGAAGACAAAGCATGCCACCTGATACTGCACTTTCATAACTCTATTGTCCCTCAGGTAGTGTACCAACTTCCGCATTGTTTCTATCAGAGTGGACATGTGGATTTGTTCAGGAGATTGTGAAGTTGTTGTTGGGCAGCCATCTTGTTCAGCTGGGTATTGCATGCCAAGTTATCATAACCTTATATATAAATTTACATATGTAGCAGGTATGTCTGCTCTTATAATTGAGCAGACAGGTAAGCATGGTTAAAAAAATAGATATTTATGGAATAAATGAACATTCCCACATTATTGAGTCCGATGGAGTTCTACAGACATTTGGTGTAGATACCCCACATATACATGTCCAGGAATAATGCATTATACATTTTGTTTCTCAGTATCACGTTGTAATTGTCAGATGACTCTGATTGATAAGGTATTAATATGAAATATAAAGCTGGAGGCAGACAGGGAAAACATATCTCCTATTTGATGATTTTAATGGATAACTATTTTAGCAGTGTGTGGCGCAGATGTAAGCCTGAAGGTCACCTTGATGTGGGTATGCTAACGAGTTTGTACTCAAAAATACACAATATCATATGAGAAACGAGATGACAAAAATGCATGTTAACATATATAATTGGACACATAAAACAATGAACTATCCTCAATAATGTTCCGTCTGCTATGCTACACATAGAAAAAAGGAAGATGCCTTTGGCCCTGAATGCCACGTACCTGAAATACTGACTTGTTTTGGATTTATATAGATATATATATATATATATATTTATATACATATGTTCTTTTCTGAGTCTGAAACGTTCCCTCGGAGAGTTTTTTGTGACATTAAACTATTCGAATGCAGGTGATCATTTGTCCCTTAGGATAGATTTGTCCACGGTCATCTGTGACACAGGACATGCACAAAAGCGGCATCAAACAGGGTTAATTACACCTCTACTCTCCTACCCAAGGTCCACTGGCACCAGACTTCCTAATGTCCTGATGGACTCGTGACCCTTAATTAGATATAAAACAAAGCCCAGAAATGCAAGCCATCCCTTTCGAAGGATGTCTCAAACATATATATATATTTATCTCTCGTTATGCGTATTGTCGAAAGTTTAATGTTTGGAGAATATTTTATGTGTTTTATATGTTCTGTGTGCTAAATGCCTTAATCTGTCAAAGCGTATTTGTCTTCCAGTCCTTCCAAGGATATGCAATGATAGGTTGCAGGTCTATCTGCCTATGTACATGCATATCACTCTCATGATCTTAGAAGGAATCTCACATATACACATAAATCCAAACACATAATCTGACATCAAACACACATCACCTGTCAATATGTTGATACATCTAAAATCCCTCCTATTTGACCAAGCGAAGGTATAGATTTCGTTCAGTTTAATCCTTTTCACAAGATGACCTTTACTTGATGCTCGTTATGGTGAAAAGAAGAATGCCCTTCATTCAATAATAACATTAATTATGTAACATCCATGTAAGACTATGCCATTATAGTATCAAAAGAATATCAATGCAGTTAAAATCATTATATTCGTTATAACTTGTTCCCTTATATATCTACATCATGATGTTCTATAATTAGCAGCATCTATAACAAATATATGAGATAACTGATGGATTGGCAATGGTATAAAGAACACCAGAGTCATGATACATAATTGAACTACAGATGTGTTTACATTATTCATGGATGCATACTGTCTAGCATATTTAATTCGCTTTGGATACTGTGAATGGACAAAAAATACACATCCTCATGACATGCTGAAAGAAGGGCAAAAATGTTTTTACGAGAGATATGAGTAAGTTTATAAATGATAAACAAGATATTATTACTAACAGGTAATGAAAGTAAATGTAGAATTAAGTATGTTATGATGTTATACCTTAGATAGAAGTCTTTGTTTACGTGTTAACTGTTATATAAATTTAGGAGCAATAACGCAATCCTCTTGATAAAGTGTCCATAAGTATATAATAATTATATATGGTCTGTGGTTTAACATGGAATTTTCATTCATGGTATTGCAATGCCGTGACACAATATTCGCGGAATGCATTTGAGAAAGGTGTTATCTTTGGGTCCATTTGTGTCAATATACCTGCATAACTGCAGATCAGAAGCATAATGTTATCCAAATTACAGCAATTAACTGAAGTAGCTCAGTTGGATGTTCCCTTCTGGACCACCTACTGTACTGGCTTCATAAAGGAGACTTACGAGACCTGATAAATACAATATTGACACCCGTCTGCGTATTCCCAATATTATCACGGTAATATACAAGCGTTGTTCTTACTAAGTGTGAATAATTACGCATGTTTTCAAGGACAGGATCATCGATATCATTCATTCATATATATATGTTTGTATACATTTTTATTTTTGAAGGACACATGTATATTTTATGTGTAACATGACCTTACAGAATGGAATTAAATATATTTGTTTAGTTCAAGTATATATGTACAATTGAATACTTCCAAAGACTGCATATGCAATTAATATATAACTAATTTCTTGAAATGTTTAACATTTTTGTCCAAAACTATTTAAGTAAATACGGTCATTGATATTATCGACTTAATGTCGTCCATACCGACATGGTTAACGTACAATAGATAATAACGGAATGTTAGTGATTAATGAACACATTTGTTGCCAAGTAGAAGGTGAAAGACATTTCAGAACCACGCTACGTTTCCCAGGCGAGAGCAAAGGAAATCATGGCATTTGAAGTGATCAGTGGACGTACTTAGTTGATGAAACATCAAAGAAAAGTTATTTATTGTCCAGTGGAAATCAGCGCAGGCATAGCTGAGACTGGACATCGATTCGTGTGACCCCCTGCATCTGAGGTCAGCCACTATGGTCGAATTTTATCAGCCCCCATCCTGATAGGCAATGAGCTGGGCTCACCGAGTTCCCGTGGTCACTCACAGAAAAGGTGGCCAAAGACATTCATGTGGCTCGATTAAAGTCATAAGGTCCTCCTGGTGAAATATTCGCCAGTCTCGTGTTAAAAGATGTGGCTTGATGGGAGTCATGATGAAAGGCACCACCGGACCTGTAATGTATCTCATGAAAGGTCATCACATAATAATTTCTTAAGAAGTTTGAAACAAGATAGTATCTCACAAGTTGGGAAAAGTCGTCAAACACAGGGCCATGTTTTCTCCTAAAAGAAGTCACTTATTGATCGCAAGTAATTTCTTGGGACTGACCCGAGACCTCTATGGATGAAATCACGTTTAGAGGCCGAGGAAGTGCGGGATTTGGGGCGAGATTATGTTGTGTGATAAATTTGTGTCCTGTCTGGCAGGTAGATCGAGTGACCTACTGAGGTGTCCATCATGGCGGACCGGATATCCGTTAGACATTACGGTCAATGATATAACGGTGTGCAGCGCTATGGTCACACCATACTTGAATTTATGATCAATCTTTCATTCAACTGATAAGCCGCTTGTGCCCAGCCTTTGTCATGAAATGCTCACTTTATAATCTTGTGAAGGCATGAGCGTCGTAATTGTTACATGAAAATATTAATGCCTTTGGTAGATACGAAGAGCACGAACTCCCCAACGCTATGGTCAACCGCAGACAGGTAAAACAAAGTTTTGCCTTTTTGTGTTTGCGCATTAAAAACTTACTTAACAAGCATTTTCTGATAATATAATGGTAAACGTTTGTATTATCCTTAAAATAGACTTACTGAACTGTTATTCTAAAACTAATAATAATATGAAATGTAATTATTTATTTTACCCAAAATAGTCTGCCTTTGTTTTTCCTGCACTGCATTTGTAAAAATTATATTTTCTTTAATATGTACAAATAAACTTTATTTGTGGCTGATCATCTGCCAAGGTTGCCATTCAAGGCCCTCGTATTCCAGATATCAATATACTTAACGATCATATTGTTTGAATTATTTGACTTTAAATACGTACTCCCATGATTGCACTAGAGATATCTAACGGTAACCTCTTCAATAACAATATCTGCCGCACTTCAGTCTGGAGTGATAATTTCCTATTAATTAAATCATATCCTCAGCCGGCATGTCTCCTTGCATGTTTATGACAAGATCGTGTTCTTAAAATAGGTTGAGAGGTCAACACACTCACACTCCAGGTTATACCATTCACAATAAGGTCTCCTATCTTAAGCATTATGTATCAGGCCTGCCCACCTACATGTATGTCTTCCAGGGCGTAAACAATGGGATCATGGCTCTCCTTCTTGCAGCTTGAATTGTTGGTCTCTAACACAATTGTAAATCTGCAGTGATGAGTGTCACATTTGGCTGTTGATTTAAAGATTCCATCTGGCTTCCGCCTGACCTTTATGGGTGCGATTTTCCACTTTACTGGTTGCTACTTTGTCCACAATGCTTGTACAAAGATGCTACCAGCACCTATATGTAATGTGTAATGCGAAGTGTAGGCATATATCACGTCAGTCCGTGAGTAAATGGGAAGTCAAGTCAACTGTAAACATACTCAGAAGTTCTGAAATCTTCTAAGAAGTAGACTTCATTCACAAACCACTGACCTTTACTAAATGTAAATTCATCATACTCTTTTGACTTTGGACTGGCTTTAAGCATAATAGAGGGTTAAAAGCCTTAAGCAATATTGACCAGTATCCAGCAAGGGTAACATGTAAAGGTCAGCTTAGTGAAACACACTTATTCTGATGAGGTCCACATACCTTTGGGCAAATCCCCTTAAGCAGATCGGCTGGTGTTGCTTTTCCTTTCCTATATTCTCACTGTCTAAATTGCACAATATTATGTCTGTGCACTTTATTTCTATAGTATATACATCCAAAGCTAAAGAATCGTCAACGATGAAATAGGTTGCTGCACCTAAAAATAACACACCTGTATCATGACATAAGACAATGTCATGGTCTTTCCTTTCCTTTAATGAAAAAAATAAAATAACATTTGATTGTAAATTCCCATCTTTCTTCATGGGCGGTTGATATCACAATTTCAAATGGTTTTGAATAATACAAACATATATTATTTACTCACTAAATTTAACGTAATACATTTGTATTTGAATACCACTGCTTCTTTTCAACATATCAAGACAAAACACCTTCAAGACAAGTAATGTGGTTGATATCATATCAATGAGGAAGCTTATCGTACCATACAAACAATAGCTCCTTTGGAGGATTAATGATTCGAGAAGCACTGAAAATAGTGTAGTCTGTCCCCGAAACCTGGATATGGCGAAAGGATATTAACTGTTAATACACACAGAACAGTGCAATTCGACGTTAATGCAATGTTAACCTTGGGAGCATTTCATCCTCATCTACCATAATGCTCATGAAGGCGCTTTTTGAAATTGATAGCAGGGGGTACACTTAATAGGCACGGGAAAGTGCCTCCTTTTGTTCTTAGACCCAATGTAATGGTAATAATAGTTGGATTTTTTCTGGTGGCCATTGAATCATATCACAGCGCGGACATGGCCTTCCCGTGCAGATGTGAGCTGTCCATTTGCGGGTGAAGGTAGTTCCGGCGCGGAAGGAGACATTCCATCAGGTGGTGACGGGGCTGTGGTGCTCCCTGACACAGGCTGTGCTGCTCAAGGGCATCAGAATGAATGAATATAAGGCGAATGCTTAATGGGGTCAAAACCGGCCGCAGAAAAGATGTGACTGTGTCCTAGGACTGGTCAGCCCTGCGACACTATCTTGATCCGCGGTGATCTAACCTAAATGCTGTATAAATAAGAGAAAGACAACCCCATCATCTGTGTTCACAGTATAAACTGCCTTCAATAAAAATCCATCAATATGTGACCGCCTTGCCCTAAACAGTGATAATACGAGTATCACCAGCACCACGCCAGCAACTCATCAGATACGATGAACGAGGTGATCTCCAGCTTTCCAGCATAGGCCAAGGTTGTGTGTCTTATGTTTGAAATTGATAAGTTTGAAAGGTGTTGATAATTATTTTTTTATGTTTTGACTTCTCCATTTGAAATGCAGGATAACTTACGGCAATGAGATCGTGTAAAAGATGTACACAGGGGATTTAGTTAAGCTGAGGTAGTATCATTCTGGGATGCGCTGCATCAAAATGGCGTCCTCCACCGGGTAATATCTTTTTTGCCAGATATAAGTTGGTAACGATGACATTGCTCGATATGCAGCATTGTGTGACTGCATTGATGTATGTCGTAATACCTGGAGACGCACCTATGGTAGTATCTATCGAACATAGCTAGTCTCAGCAATGAACACACTTCCATCTCTGTCTTGATGTATCGCTGGGGTGCCCCATGTTATTGAATAATTCAAGCCTTTGCTAGCCTGTGGCTTCTCTCCAAAAATGGCACCATTAGCGCCATAATGGGTGCACTTGCGTCGTGCTGGAACCTGTGTATTTTTCATCTGCACAACCCCCATGTCACCAAGATCACCACCTGTGAATACTTACTATCAGCATGTAGATTTATTCATGGGCGCCGCTGTTTGGGCATATTCTCTTGATTTTCAATGTTACAAGTAGGCAAAATGATTTGTCATGGTTATTTGTCAAGCATATAACAGTATATTTGTTCCATATTTGTTTTTCCTAAACAACAGTTTTGATGTTATCTGAAAATTAAAATTTTCACTGAAGCAGTGTAAAATATATTTGTTATATAAATCAGGTTTAAACAATTATGGAAACAAACCCCAGTTGATATGTATAACTCTTGTACTTTTATTATACATATTGCGAGTTTAAGACCAGGATGGTCATGATCTTTATATAACACTTTTATAATAAGCAACATGCTTTATATCCTTTAAAACAGAAATACAATCATTACGATTATAGTTAACGTTTTCATTCTCTGTGACGCAACAGGTGACGTAACTTAGATATTACCGTCGATGCACATTTGGAGGGGATATTAATATCATCTTGAGAACAATTCTATTCTGGATAGTATTTAACACATAAAATAGTAAACCATTTGATAAAGTAGACATTCAGGTTTTTTTATATCAGATAACCAACACTATAACTTAATTGTAAATCGCCTACCATTTTATTTTGTTTACCATTTATATCATGTGTACACATATGCCAAATAAATGTATCCTGAGATAAAAGAAAAACAGGAGTTTATAAATAAATTAAAAGTATAAACAGTCCTTGAATTATTTCTTATTAAAGGAGGGTTGTTTTTTGAGTGAAGAGATTCTTAATAAATCAATACAACCCTTCAGAATATAATGTTCTCAAAATTATAATAACAATTGGGAATCACATGGGACGTCCATATACTTTCCATTTTGTCATACACACACACTGGAATGCTTCATATTTACAATAACTTAAAAACAGGTTGAATGCAGCACACCTTATGAAAATAATAATGCAATATATTTGACTAGACATGATATATTTCATCAGCATTTCGACACCATATATTATAATAATACATTAAAAATATAAATAGGGTATTCACTATATCATTCATTGCCTCTACGAAAAAATAACCTTTTTTAAAACTAAGGAAATAGCCATTGGATTAATGATTATAGTGTTAATCATTGAATTAAACTTAATTCATACTCACCACACCTGTTGTTATCGGCCTCTATTTAATGACTATGATGTCCATTATGATAAAACTGAAGTTATTTCCGTGGGTATGGTACTTGCTGGTAATTATGCTATTTCACATTGTTTCCTACTGCTTAAAATCTCTCTGTGATACTCACGTTTGACACATGTTCACTATCGGTTTGTGCCATGCAATATTATCGAACTAGTTCACATTTATATCAAATCTATATCAGCTCCAACCAACATGATTGCTTTTGTATTTGTAAAATCACAGAATTCTAGCTGTAATAACAAACATAACAATATTGAGTTCCATGCAGCTTAGAAACTTCATTAAAAGGGTTCCTCCCACGTGACTGTGCCTCCAAGTACAAAATGTCGCCACAAGTTCTGGCAGAACGTTTCTAATACAAATTCTTATAACATACACACTTTAGGCCCTAGTTTTATCTCACAGTAGAAATCTTCGACGATATATACAAGAATAAAGAATGATCAAATTTGCAATGAACACAATCTCGAACATTTGTGGTTTAATTCTCAAAATATATATTGTTTGAGAGAAATGTTGAAATTTAACTGACTCGCAAAAAATAACATAAAAAAGGAGACGAAATGTATTTGTAGTATGAATTTTGAATTTTCCTTTTATAAAGAATATTCTCAAGAACACTTGCATCATCTTCCACATAATTTGTCTCTATATACTTTTTTAATGAACGAGAAAGCAGCCACACACTAGCACACAATAACACGGGGAACAACTGGATTTATCTTCAATATCTGCATCCTTGTTTGCAATGATGAGTGTATAAAATTAACTAACATGGAAGGTTCTTCTAGCATGTGAAGTATAACATCCTCCCCTTTTTATCAATTCTGCAGGTTGAAAGATGAATTGTGCCTCAGATAAATACATTCCACGATTCTTCGTGAAATGTGAAGTTATACTGGCAGTTTAATCCATCATATAGTTGATATCACCTGTCAAAAGCAGGTATTCCCTTGTTTGATACGTCTCGTTTTTAATGATATCGTACTGTACACAATTTACTAACATGGTTATATCCAGTCGCTATGTCTTGTGCCAGTCAAATCGCATGATGCGAATAAAGGTCTTTTTGAACTGCTGGTTAGCAAAAGCATAACATAAGGGATTAATTGGGCTATTGAGGTAACATAGCCAATAAGATATATCATACAAAATATCGTGCACACATCCCCCACTGTCTGGGCAAAATCCGATGATCATTGAGAGGATGTGCCATGGTGTCCAACAAACCACAAAGGCTCCTAAAATTATTGTTATTGTTCTTAAAGCCTTCCTAGCCCTATTTTCACTCTTACTTTTTTGTTTTTCTCTTTTGCTTTTGCCTCGTTTACTCCTCCTGCCGCTGATGGACTTGACGATTCCGCGGAGAGGACTACCGCCCTTTCGATTCTTCCTCTTGGTGCTGCCTCCTTGACTGCTCGCGCCATCGTCAGCATTGAGAGGTTGGATCTCATCCGGTTTAGATAGCTTTGTAACCGCTTTATTGCCCTCTGACGCGGCTACTGTTACACTAGTTACCGGGTATTTGCTTGCGGCAGAGTCACTGACACTACTGGCTGCTCCAGAGCCTGACCCGGAACTATTCAGTGTTGAGGACTTCCCACGAGTTGTTTCAGACTCCACGGTCAGAAGATCTTTCTCCTGTGGTGTGCTCTTTTGTTTTCTCTCTTTCTTATGCTTTCCTTTGTGGTGGTGGTGTTTACCATGTCTGGGTTTTCCTTCTCTATTTTCCCTCTCTTGTTTTCTCTGAGCTTCTTTCATCTCTCTTTCTATGAAAGAAGTTCTCTTTTTCCAGACTGGAGATTCTGGCTCTTCTATAACAACAGAAGAGCTCAGTGGTTGGGAACTTCGGCTACTTAATCGAGCCGTGGGTGCTCCACTGTCCTCAAGAAACGCAAAGTTTTCATTTGACAGCGGGGATTTGAGGCTTTCTTGGTCTATGTATTTGACCCCCGACATGCAATCAGGATTGTTAATGGCAAGAGCCGCATTATGAGCTAATTTGGGATCCCCTGAGGTTTCTGAGAATCCACTACTCTGTGTAGGTGTAGTGGAGGCAACACAATCGGAGTAGCTCGGTGGGGGTGGCAGAGTCGCCATGGCTCCTTCTGGATATTGAAATACATCATCATCCGATTGTGGATTGTCATTATTATTATTGCTGGGAGCAGCTTCCTCGAGAGGAGGGGTTGGAGGTCCAGGGGATACCTGGTCCATACTGTTATAGCCTACATTATTCTGCAGAAGAGATGGAGGCGGCGGAGGGGGGAAATCGGCTACGTTATTTGCTACAACACAGTTAGTTTGGTTGCTGCTGTTTCTAACTGGGACCGGGGGTGGCAGACCTGGCACTTTGAGACTGGAAGCAGATGATGGAACTGGGTCTGGCTGTGGAGGGGCTACCTTTTCATCAGGGCGGGGAGTCGAGCTGCGCTTTGGGGACTGACTACTGGGATCTGTATCAGAAGGGAAAGCGGGACTGCTTGACCTCTCATCGTCTTTGATATTGTTATTCTTTGATGACCCAAAACTTGTGCTCTTCTGTTTATGGTTTCTGCTATTAGCTGCCGTGTTCTGAGTATTGTTTTTATCTTTCTTCTTGCCATTTTTAGCATTCTTTTTACCGGAGGTGTCATTTTTTACTGGAGTTCTAAACAGTGCATTACTATCGATTTGGTGTTGTTTCGACATTCCTATACCTATTTTAGTCATTGTCTGTCCCGCCATTGACACAAGAGAAGTCATTTTCTTCTGTTTTGCCTCCGACTTTCTCTGCAAATCCAAGGCTACTTTATATATTCCAGTATATAATATGCACATCACAGTCAGAGTCACCCAGAAGTAGCCTATTTGAAGAATACAATTAAATAGGGCATCTTCCATGTATTGCACGTAGCACATTCCTTCTGGAACTGTCCTTTTCCCCACAAAGTATTGCCACCCAAATATAGAAGTGAAAAACACCATTATTGGCACAATCCACGTGAAAGCTATTATAGTATTCACCTTCTTATCTGTTCGCCATCCTCGATATTTTGCAGGTATTTTCACCGAACAGAATCTGTCAATTGTTATGCAGAAGACAGTATAAATAGATGTGAGACACACAGTGTAATCCAGAGCTAGCCACAGGTCACACAAGACCTCCCCTAGAGGCCAATACTTGCCAGTTAGTAAATACACAGTATAGAAAGGCATAGAAAATGAACCTATGAGCAGGTCACTGACGGCTAAAGATGCTATGAAGTAGTTTGTGGGTTGCCTTATAGCTCTTTCTAGAATAAAGGATAATATTACTATCAAATTCCCAAGGATAGTAAGAAGACTCGTGCCCCCTGCAAGAATGCCCAAGATGACCAGCTGCCACACAGAATAGGGGTTGATAGAATGGGCAGTGGTGTTGGTAACAGGGGTGGTGATATTGTCCAGCACCGTTAAGTTACATTCGCTGCTGTCGTTGAATGTACATGGCATGTAGGCGCCCAGCTCATACATGAAATAGGTGGCGTTCTCCACCACTCCAGAGTGGTTAACATGTCCACCCCCTGGCAGGTGCCGCCCACCCTCTGGCACATGCAAGTAGGTGGAGAAATTGCCAGCAGGGTGTGAACCACTATAGTTGAAGCTTGGAGCCTCGTGGCCATGGATAAAACCAGATTTAGACACAAAGGTCAGGTTCAACTTCTCCATTGTCAATTATAAGCATTCCAATATTCACGTCAATAATTGTATATTCCACGTTGTATGAATTTAATCAACTTTATATATATATATATCTCAGCATTGAATCCACTAGGTGTAGAGTTATGAATGCCTATGCATCAATTTACATATGTCCTGTGTAGTTTCTACAAAAGCGTGCTTTTCTTCTGCATAATAATGCTATTACCTTCATAGATCCACCCCTCCAAGATACTCTTGTTGATACAGGTAAAACCATGTGATGTCAAGATGAAATGGCTATTACGTTGTATGTGCCATAGGCGGGAGAGTTCATCCTTCAGGGCGATGGGATTTGAGTAGGGACCACTGCAGGGCTCCATTCATCTGCCAGAACTTCATGCAAGGCTCTCCTTCGGCGTCAGGCCTGGCAAGATAGTCAAACATGATCAATTATTTATTAACACTTATTCAATCAAATATTCTCTCTGGTATATTTGAAAAATAGATGCGAGTGAATAGTATAAAGTAAAAAGATAATGATGGCACACTGTTCCATGTACCAATTTAGGTGTGTTCAATTCCCAAGGCAACTCTATTGGAATAAATGTAACAAGTAGCCACATATGACTTCATAATTTTTGCATGAATAAACGGCATGTTACCATTATACAAATCACCTGTTATGCATGGCTAGGCATAAGACAATTATGTCACTTCAAGAGAACAATCTCCCCATTTCTCTGTACTATAACGTACAAATGCAGGGAAATATTTCCAAAATGCAATGTTGATATTATTTTTATTATTATGTGTAAGTTTGTAGTTAATCTACGAATGATATTTTCACTGTAGGAATTGCATAGCACATACGTAAAGCTTACAAAACATGCAAATTGATGAATATGGGAATAACAGGAATGTGGAGATGTGCCATTGTTAATACATCTATAAGAGTAGGCGATAATGATGCTGGGCTGACTGTTAACTTCATTTTCTGTCTTCGCCATCCACAAATAATGCCATAGCTAACCAACTCGGATGCTTCACAAGGGAAGGTGAACTCCCAACACTCAATGATTCCTTCCCCTCATTGAATCATACAACATGTACCTTATTGTGAAGTGAGCGGGTTTTGTGGCCAGGTTGCTTGCCTCCATGCAACTTCCCATTGTGATGTCCTCCCGCGCAGACGTTGTCTTCTCCGCCTCTATGGGGCCTGCAACTACTGCTGCTGTTGCTGCTGCTACTGATGCTGCAGAAATCCTTCATCTCAGCAGATAATCCGGCATCTCTGAATACACATCCCACCCTACATGGATACATCCCACGTGTTCCCACAGTCAGCATTTTCACCTTTCAGCAGTATCGTCTTCGTGCCTGATGTCATTCTCGGTTTGACCTGTAAAGAAAGCAAGCGATATATTGAGAGTAGGCGGTTAAAGAGAGGAGTCTATCAGATATTGATTTCATGGTATTACCTCTCCCGCTACCAGGTACCTGTAACAATCAGAACACGTGATTCGTAATCCCAACTAAGATTAGTGTAAGCCAAAATGTCCTCAGTCATATTGCTGAAATCATGGAACTGTTCTAGCTGCTTTTAGAATGTATATGAGGTCCAAGTTTTATCTGAAATACACATAAATGGCTTGACCATACCTCGATCGAACGTCAATATTTGGGAGCTACTCTCTAGCACAGCACGTAGGTATTGCTGAAAGGTAACCGCTTTAAAGCGATGATTTTATGTGTGGTCGTTTGATATCCGTGTGGCACCGGTAGACTAAGATGAAAGATTCCCACCCACATAGTGATACATTGTGTAGTATAACTTATAAATTAAATCTTAGACAGTAAATTAAACTACAACGAATCCTACTCAAAGTCCGTCAGTAAGGTGTATATTTTTTAGATTTCAAATTCATTTAATTTGCTTCCCTCATATTGGTTACTATTCGAAATAAATCATATTTCATACTGCCAACATTGACTGATACAAATGTTTTCTATTTCATTTCTAAGTTTCATATGTGCCTATGATCTCTTCCGCCCTGATGTATATGTAAACACACCACATGTAATCAGGCATTGTGTACAATACACAAGCAAAGCTTTTCACAGTGTGTTATTTCCTTAGGATAAATCAGTTATTTGGCTGAATATTGATGGAAATATTAATCCACCCGAATAGAACTCCCCCAATGGATTCTCTACTGTAAAAAACAGGTCGTGCGTTAATCAGTTGCAGATGTATAAATGTGCTTATGAAATGACACAATGTAAAACCCTTAATCAGATAAGAAAAATATGTATCATATTTCAGTGTCATATAATTAGCAAACTAATTTAGTTATTTAACAATAGAGACATTATTTTTCTTGGACAGAGGTCAATGTCTTCTTATGTGTACATGATTAATAATGATGGAAAAGTCAGGAGATTCACTGTTTCAATTTCAATCTCAGTTGAATTAACTGAGCTTTTATATATATATATTATATATATTATATATATATATATATATGTATATATATATATATATATATATATATATATATATATATATATATATATATATATATATATATATATATATATATATATATATATATATATATATATATATATATATATATATATATATATATATACAGACATAAATACAATAGATATACATATACATAAATATCTTGTAAATTCCGACTGATGACATTTAAGTTTGGATATATTTTACCAAAGTAATGTCGTCTATTATTACTCAGCACTGAGTATCAAATAACGTTCACCTTACAGGAAATTGCACACTGTGTAAAATAACAGACTAAAGCAATATGAATGTATCAAGCCCACATCTCATTAAGATTTACTTATTGATATGAAATCTAACATGAACAAGGCGTGTTTTGTTTAATAAATATGTTCACGTCCTCCCTGACTTGTTTCATAAAAAAATGAAAATTGAGTCAGCTAACATATGTTTCTGTATGATTATGTACAAATACATTGGAAAGACGAGCCACGGTGGACAGATCTGGTAAATTACCTCAGCCAAAAGGAACACATTATCGCCCAGCTGTCATATCAAACCCATGTTCCACGAAAAATGTGTTATTCTAAAGTTTACTTCCTCTCGTCACCAGCTTCCTAGAACTTCTGAGTCCTTCTGGGAATTATTCCACACTTGAATTTATAGTTCTTGTTGTAAATGCTTATTTCTTATCTCTATGTATCTTTATGTTTTATCATACATACACACACACACACACACATACACACACATATATATATATATATATATATATATATATATATATATATATATATATATATATATATATATATATATATATATATCCTTCTAATGGTCAGAGAAGTCATAAAATGATACTGTGTGGATGATCATTAATAGGTACTTTGATTATTTATGCCATTGATTATCTTTTTCTAAACACTAGTTTCCTGTACTGAAAATACACACCTACTCCGTGGCACCAAATAACAACGATTACTGTCACATACATATGTAACAATATTCTTATTTCTTGTTTTCTTTATAGAAAATTGGCTTTGCTTTCGTCAAAAGACTTACATCCAATATTCTGGAAGCTTTTAGAAGAACACTCTTTTCCATGAGGATAATTCTTATTCCATACAGGCTGACTAAACGGAGCTGTAAATCCAGAATGAAATCAGCGATACATCTCTTGTGTTTTGTCTCGGTTCTCTTCACACGTGTTTAGAAATAAAAGCGAGAAACCTTCATAATTCCCGGCCACAGCATTGCCCCTGAGTATGTCCATAGACCGTCTGCATAGGTAAAGGTGAGAGCAATGGAGCAGTTAGCTTCTCTCTCCAAAAACACAGCTCATCACCTCCTAAACTGTCCCACAATTCCATCCCGGGAGTGCCATCACGGGGACACAGAGCATGTTTTCACCGATGTGAACTACCCACTGGTAGGCTCCCGCGGTGTGATTACAGAGCGTCGGGTGACCGGTCTAATTAATAGGATCACGGTTGAGTGGTGCCAGCTTTTTGTGCTGGTGCCCCATCCCAGCCATGGCGCACATCTGACGGCAGCAAAGATCTGCTCTCATGCCACGATGTTAACGCTTAAACAGCCACCTTACTCGCATAACAAAACCATGGGGCTGCTATAAAAGATATTGTTAACATGATCTTCTTCGTCTTCAAGACGAACTGTGTGTAGTCATGCATATTGATGTATAAGTGAGTGTTCATGGTAACAACTCATATTAACGTGATAAATTCAGCAACGACAAACCTATGGCAGGCGAGGGCTCAACAAACGATGCCATGAGTTTAGTATTGATCAATGATGATAGTCAGTCAAGCGTGACTGCAGATAGTTGGCTGGCACTGCTGACTAGTTAGACATGGGAGGACTGTGAACGTGACTGCTGTGGTTCACACACCCCACCAGCTGTACCTCGTATTCACACCTCTTCTGTTAGGTAGAAGCGTTTGAAGATTTAGAGGCATAGGAAGTCTGTACTCATTTATCCAGTCCTCTTTAATAATGTAATTCACATCTACATTGTGGGTGTAGGTCATATTTCTGTTACGCCTTCTACAGTAGTCACACATTTATTATCTGTATGTCTCATTCGCCCAACCATCTGCACTTGACACCTCTGCTCACGCCAACCAGACAATCATAATTATAAATCATTATAAATGATGATGATGATGTCGTTAGTATGGCCAATGTAATGAACGATGGTACGAACGCAGTGCAATTGAGATGAACACATCTAAAACAGAAGCAATTTTCTGGGCACAAATTCATTTATTTAAAAAAAATATCATCTACATTGTAGGTTTGTGTTTAACACACTGCCCACACCACTGACGGTTCTTCACAAATGGTCTACAAAATATCTAAATTACTATCAGTGCTGACGTTCTACTGCCACGATCACGATTAACATATGTGTTTGACTTGGCAAACTGTAACACTTTGCTGTAATCAATTATCTCTGAGTCCATGTCTCATTATCAAAGTGTCATATGGATCATGTGGAGCATAGTATTGCTGACTAATTTATTGCATGGCAGTTGTGGTTATAGTGGCAAAATGGGTCAGTATGCTGAAGTCATCAACGTACCATAGACATATACAGGCAATTGCAGGGCGAATGCCCCTGTTATATAATCATAATCTTAACTAATACACAATCGTGACACCCACACTTCAATTAAACACAATGCGATAATATTAATATTAGAAGTAAAATGCCAATGTTGTATAAGGCTTTATCAATTGTCATTTATTTTCTCTTTAATTTCGTGATGATTGTTCTGATATTTTCCAGTCATGGGGAAAATCTAGCTATACGTTATTTATATATTTAATTAAACCACCTAATCACCTGGTCATGTCATAGTAAGCCAACATATTTGGATTGACAATATTACTTAGTATATACCTTGAGCTCTTAAAGATATGTTCTGCATGTTACGAAAATCTTGATTTGGCCGGCTAAAATCATCAATCCAACAAATCATTTGCATTTCCAATGAAAGGGGTTCTGATTAGTGCATTTGAAGCTACTATAGAAACGTGAGGATGACCTTAGCTTTATTTCAATCAGCTTTCTGCCAAAAAGCAAAGGAACAGACAGTCAGCAGGGCAAAGAGGTCTATATGGCGATAGCTAATCTGACACCTGTAATCGTTACCCCAAGCAAAGTCTTTCACATATGGAACCGTCCTATCAGGAACAGGTTTCACTTGTTTAAACAATTGTCCAATCACTTCGGGTTCTCACAAGTTATGCATTACTAAGTAACCAGTTGTTGAAGTATAAACATAAAACAAGCTGGGCTAATCCGACACCACACAGGTAAAATACAGCAGACGATATCCCTCAATTCTATATGAGAACATTTTACAAAGGTGAACTCAATTGTGGGGAAACAAAATAAACGATAACATTATAAATATAGTAATTAAAGATAATAACTGAGGTTAAAAATACTTTGCATAATAGCTTTAAATATGATAATGTAAGTACAGAGGTGAGTCTAATATACGTTTCTAAAATATCACAATGATCAAAAGGTTGTTACTATTGATTTATTGTGCAGTTATGAATTATCATATAATGAGGGATATTGCGTTGGAGGACAATGCTTAACCCATCAATTTGCTAGGTGAAGGTTTTTGATAAAGTGGAATATAACTTGGCTGCATCTGGGGGCAGGATGAAGGGTTCTCATCTTTCCGGCGCTGGTGAGCTACCTTCTGAACAGACTATCCAATAATGTGCGTTTGAGCACCTGATGCAAGGAGTATGTAGCAAAGACTTTACATGACTCTGCATTGCCTAAAATCTGTCCATATTAACTCCAATGAACGTTAATTGCGTTAATTTGGAACCTGCCAAAACTTCATAATGATGTCAAGGTTATACAATTCATCATATTTCCATTATAATATTTTTATGCTGATCTCGGCATACATATTATCACACACAACAAGAGTTGCTCACAAAACATTTTGAAACAGGTGCAATAGACCGATGTGTGTATCACTGTTTCATGTTAAATATTTATGTTTTTAAAGTTTACTCACATGCAATCGTTTTGAATGGAGAATGCATTTTTGTGGTGGTGGAATCTTTGAAAAAACGCTTCTATATACGTGCCAATGGATGTTATAATACAGATCTAGAAATATCTTCCTTTACATTTGTCAATACACAATAAAGAGCAAAACTGCATTCTGTCACATGTCTTATAATAACTAGTGAATATATCTTTCTCCTAAACGGGGAATAAATACCATGACATTATTCCATTGTGTTTCTAAATAAAATATCAAATTACCAAATATCGAATTAACCTAACATTTTGAGATATCTGTTTTAATTTTGATTTAGTCATTATGTTCAGCTTAATTATTTAATTGATTAAATGTAATCAAATCCGCATCCTTGTGTGCACAGTTTGGTCACGTCATGGTTGGTTGCTTTGACATTAGAACACCATTCACATGCTTTTACATATTCAAAAAGTGCTGATGAACTATCAGCAACATGCAACATATATTTTATGACCCAATGAATATAGTTATAAACAGCAAAATATATTCTTACATCTACCCACAACATCAATGTGGTAAGGCCAGAGATCAAAGGATGCAAATGACTTTTTCCCAGAGAGCACTGAATCTTCTGGCTTGAATCCTGCACACCCTGTCTTGGCAGTGATGGTGGTCTGCACTCAATACACTCACAAGTATTCAATGTTGAGACTCTTGACATTTCTCACTTTGTTTTGTTCAGTACCTTTTGGTATTGTCTACCAGCCATATTGTGAAATGAGATCTTGTCTACAAGAGAATAAATTTCTTCTGTTTAGGTCTGATCACAGCATATTCCAGAGGGTTGTTGCCTTAACTCCTTCGTGCTATGTTGACGCTATCAGAATGATGTAAGATGTTTAACACCTCAATTTATTTAATAAAGATTGAACATAAGACATAATTAAGTTATTCCAACCTGCACCACGAAATATTTAGGTTTATTAACTTTGACAATTTCATAATAATCAGTGAGGATCAGTGTAATAATGTGGAAAACAATATCTAGGTCACATAATCAATGTTATTTATATAGAAAAAAATATGAGTGATAGAATGTACATGTTTATATAAGGTCTGACTATTTATACCCACATGACCCAAGTAGAGTTGAGGATACACCATATCCTGTAAGGGGAAGCTAAGTTGGCAAAATAGTGAACCTGCTGCTTTACAGCTTTCATAGCTGAAGCCTCCTGCTGGGCTAATATGCTACTTGGCAAAGTACAGATCACACAGGATGTAGCCTAAGAGACTCTTAACTATCATAAGGTGATCAAGTGATGAGCTGAGAAATTCCGTTCCGTGTCTCTCAAGTCTGAAGTCGATCCTTTCCGTTTACTTGGCTCTCGCCTTGTAATCTGTTCTTCACCAGTATATCTACCGGTGTTAGAGGTGCTTGACATTTCACATGTCGACAGCACTCTGCATGCATTGCAACAGAATAACTCACAATGCAAAATTGTCATTAGCAAGACTTTTACAATCAATTACTGTTTCTCATGTTAGATTCTTAAACAAAAAAAACAAAACAAAAACAAAATAACAAAAAAAAAACCCTGACAGATTTGAATATGTAGACATTCGATCCAAGAGACATGTCATATCTATTAATCAACACTCAACCAAAAAAAACAATATATATTATTTGAAGGTCTGGTGCAAGTATATTGAGAATCACAGATGCATTTTTGCTATTTGGCAATAAACTATAGACTATTTATCAAGGTTATATATTCAATAGATATCCACAAAAAAACAACCATAAATTGACACAAATCGCACATTAACTTTTGTCAATTAAGCCTGTTAAACAAAGATTATGAGTTAAGACTTGCTTGCATTTTAAAGTCGGGCAAGTCAATTCTAGATTTAAAAAAATGTAAAATGAACAGCATTGGAAGCTTGATAATGTGGCTTCATCAGCACAATTCCCAACACATCCATTCTGATCAAATTGCTTTTGAAATGAAATGAATATTTGATGTGTTGGCAAAGTAGAGTGAAGGTTTTAAATGTAATTAAAAAGTACTAAAACTTGTATGAGATAACCCTTTTTATGGCAAATCCTGTCAGCAAATCTATAAAAAATCTGGTCTTACTGATTGAGACTAATCTGTAAACAGATAGCTATAATTGAGGATTAAGCAAGAGAATTATTTTATTCGGTAAAATACACTGCTATGTATGTTATGAAAAATCAATGTCATGCTTCACATTAGAAATAACTTGAAGTGAAGTAAAGTGTTACCTTTGGAATTGCCTATCCCTTGATTTCACCTTGAACAGTACTCCCATATTCTTCTTTCATTTCCACGGTTCTCTAAATAATTCTGTGTTCATATTAAGAGAATACCACAGATGTATTACGTTTTACTGAATATTCCTCATATTCACGATCTGCAGGGATCACGGAATTATAATAGAAATAACAGGCTTATGAAATCATGTGCCATTTGTCCTTAAATTCATTCCTGAATTCCTTCAAATAATGCTGACTTCAATAGAAATATGCCAGCTTCCATACTGAGCTTCCAACCGATGGTATTCGATTAAGGCACGGTGAAAATATACTTCAAACCAACCAGAACATGTGCTGTTGTATCAATACAATTCAAAACACACTGAGGTTATAAATTACCAATAACGGTCATTCGGTCAGAACAACGGTATATTGGATAAAATCTGATCGCAATGATTTCAAAGCTATCTGTGCCAGCTAACACATGGAAATCAATAAACTGTGACCCATTATGTAAAGGCTGTCCATCATTAACTACAGTTCAACACGGTTACGTCATCACATCGCTCTCTATTTAACCACCAGTAGGACATCCCAACTTCAACCAACATCCACTTGGTCAGGAGCCAGCTTGCTTTATTATTTTACCATTCTGGTATTATGTTAATATTATACATGATATCCTTTTGACAACACCGAACTTCAATATATCATTAAGCATTTCATATTAGCCGCTAAACATGTAATAATGAAAGTGAAATCTAAGCCGAAAGTATTTCTTGGTAATACGTTTCTTACCGGGAGCTATGCTTGGAAAAGTGATGGCCAAATATGGCTTTGACAAAACTAATTGCAGAGTACTGTTATCACAGGTATGCAACATGCATGATGTTATAGGTTAGAATTCCAGACTATGAATTGATTATACATAGCTTGGTACTGCCGTAAACATGTAAGGCTATGGGTAATAGAAATAAAATCAGGCTAAAAAGCCATTTTGGTCATCTTCCGTTAACGTTGTTTTGAAGACATCATATTGAGTATCGCTTTTAATTATGCGCTACAAATCAATCTGAGATGATGATAAAATCTGTTATGGCATCTTATAAAACTCATTATGCAAAATATCCACCGAAGAATAGCGGCAAGAAATGCACAATGGGTTATATGAATTATAGTCTTTTTGAGGAAAGCAGCCAACTGACGGCGGATGATACATGTAGCCTTTGGGAAGGCTTTGGACCTTATCTTGACAATGGTCTCTGTTTCCCTTTGTTG
Source organism: Amphiduros pacificus (assembly GCA_949316495.1). Lineage (NCBI taxonomy): Eukaryota > Metazoa > Annelida > Polychaeta > Phyllodocida > Hesionidae > Amphiduros > Amphiduros pacificus. Next base: position 28,485,772 of record OX439002.1, read on the forward strand.
TGTTCTTTCTGCCATTTGGCTCGTAACCATGAACTTGGAGTTGATAGAAATCAATTAACCGACTTAATGAAACACTATCATTGACAATTGAGCATATACATTTTGTCTAGAGACACAGATACGTGCAGTTGGATTCGTAAACATATATATGAAATAATAAATAAAGTCATGTAAATCAGTGAAGTTTGTAAAGAAAACTGTCATCGGCTATCTAAACAAACCTACCTTGTTATTGCATATAAACCCAAACTTGGCATTCGGCCAATGTCTCATCTGCCTCTGGTCCTGCCATTCACAGTGTTCCTTGAAATATGATATAAGTCTTTTACAGATTGATTTGAGTTTGCTAGTATCACAAGACTTTCCTTTGCTGTCAAATGTCTGGCTCATATCGGCTGTGAGATCAACAATAATGCTGATGACAAGATAAGACGATATTGATTGTCTATATGATGGCACGGATTAGTGGAGATCATATTCCCCTAACTTATTTTGATGAGCATTATGTGTCCTTTGAGACTGAAATACGTGCCCAACTCTAAATAAGGACATGAATTAAATATTAAAGCAGCATCAACTGAGTAAAGCAGCTTGGTGGTGTCCATATAAGGGAGCGTGCATTGATGGTCTCGTAGACTCTGACCCCCATTTCCGGCTTTGACCTCAGATCACGCAAGTATATACGAGAATCTCACCTGTTTAGGACCGAGACTGAGCCTCATCTTGGAAGCGTGACCCGATGACCTCTGTGCAGTCGCTTTTCCCTGACCACGTCTGCCACGATCCTGTATGCCATCGTCTTGTGTCTCTTTCTGCCTACTTTGATTCGTCGCGGATACCTTCGAGGCATCGGGCATAATCAAGGACTATGGGCGCCACGGCAAACCCAGACCTTGCTTCAGGCACGCCAATAAACCGTAACAAACTTTTGCGCATGACTGATCTGATTGTGGTGGCTGATGTGGCTGACTCCGCAGATATTGCCTCAGTAGCACACTTGTCCCCTTTCCAAGCTACTCGTATACACCGATAATCTCTCCACCCACTTCCATGGCTCTCCACATGCGAGCAGCTCATCGCCATAGTCCAGTCCGATACAATTAAGAGCTAAAGCTAATACAAGGAAGTTATCCCTCTGAACTTGAGTGGTCCCTCACATGGTGTAATGTCTCAAACAATCGCTCTCTTTGCATGAACTTTGACCATCTTTTTGACCAACTGTTCGCTCGACATGCAATCGTATGACTTAAATATAAAAAGGGGAAACAACAATACCTATTCTGACTCAGATCGGATTTAGACAACACACATTATGAGATGTCCAGTTTTAATTAAAATGCCTTTTGGTCTATTCAAATATTACTTTCCATTATATGTTGTTTTTATTCTAATGATAATTTTATATTGTGTCATAATATACGCTATTCTATTGTTACAAAGACCATAAGTGTTGATTTAATTTGATGTGATTTTAATCTGTTTTCTTGTTTATGGAATTTATGAACTTATACGTTTGTGACTAAAAATTCAATCCAATCAAGTCAGCAAAACGAAATGCTGTATATGATCTATTTGTGGTGATCTTAATGACAAACCTTTTATAATTATTGTGTACCATTTAACTTGCAAACAGGAACATTCATGTTATATTATGTTCTTAGCAGTCCGCTTCATTGAAGGTAGTTTGTGTGATAGAATTACAGTACAGTCGTGCATGACATAAAACTTGATGTAAAGAGTATTAATATCAAAGCCCATTTCTTAAGTCGAAAAATGCAACAGTAAAGGAAAAAGACAAACAATAAAGAAAAAAAGACATAGCTTTTAATGACCGGATGAAAAGCTCAACCTGCACCAAAGTTTATTTTTATAACCCTTACACTAACTGGTGATCCGATTAAGGTCCCCCTCGTCGGATGGACTCTCTTTTATAAAGGAAACCAATGACGATTTCTTGATAAGATATTCTTGTGAGTATCGGTGAGTGTGCATGGAGTAATTTCCAAAAGCATTGTTGTGAGTTCTGCAACTACCTTTGGCTCCACAAATCTGTAGGCAAATCTGATGGCGTGAGAGATTTGGCTCAGTTGGTTGGACATCTGTCTTTCATGTTAAATGTCCCGGGTTCAAATCCCCTTCATGCTGCGTGATCGAGGAATGTGAAAATCTAGATGTGGAGTCATTGTGGAGTCATTTTTCACTCAATGAGCGGTTATCAAAAGCTGTTCTATCATGTCTATGTTGTAAAAAATACCAAAAAGTAACTCCTTGAAAGTAGTAGGGCATTGTGTCTTGGTATCAGGCCCTGTCCGACCTGCATATATCCTGGATAGTACTGGCAAGGTTATCAGACAAAAAAATAAAAAGATACTTTTTTCAAGGGCATTGCATTGCTTCTTAATGTAAATTTGCACATGAGCGCTGTATCAAACATTCTCGGAATAGTGAGATATAAAAGACAGGTAAAAACCAACTAGGCTAAGGTTGGTGTTTAGATTGATTTAAACATCTTTTCTGCGCTGCGTTATAATCTCCTCGACACTCAGAAGTCGGTTCCTGTGTTGATTAAAAGCTAATGAGCACAATGCAGTACTGAATGACTGTTCCTTATGCAAGGAAACATGAAAATATCTATCACCAAGGTATTGCTTAGCATCTTGCTGTCTATGAAATGTAACCAGACAGATGAATGTGTTTGCCACCTTTCCTACGCTGAGAACAGTTATAATCATCTTACGTACCCTCAGGTGGCTATTCCGGTTTATCTTCAAGATATAGGTCATTACGGGGGATTTGGATTACCTGGCTGTTGCAGATGTTGCAGATTGGCTTGTTACAGTGACTCAATTCTATATCTGTCCAGATAAAAAGTCTGCTCTATAATGTATATATATATATACCCCTCCATGAGCGAGCTTTTCACCAAGGAAAATACCTTTTATATTATTATCTCTATACAGACCTTTTATATTATTATCTCTATACCGACGGATCTGACTGATACTTTCCTTAAGTAAGTTCTTTTCATAGTAATTCTTTACAATTCATAAAATATCTGTCTGTTTTATATGTAAGTTATCAGACAGAATACAAGGGATAGCCACTTTGATATGAATCTATCAGAGGCTGGCATGAGCCTGTTGACAGTGTTGTATGTATATCCTGGATGCCGAGAGACCCAGATTAGCTACAGTAATCCCCGCCATGGATTTGTTACTGTGTATCACAATACGCTCAACGATATATCACCAAACGTCTGTTTGTGTGTTTGTTTGGACTTTAACATCACTTTCAAAATCATTTTAGTTATTTCATGAGCAGATATAGTGCTGCCTCGTTGAATTGTCGTGTCGCAGGCCTTGACATGATCTACAATGACAACAGGTTAACCCTTCAGGGACATGCCTCAGCTTATATTTGAAATTGTAACATGAATTCATTGCCGAAACTACAGGGAATCGAACCCACAACTTTTGGACCGTACAGTGAGACTCGTGCTATTGGGTTTGGGCCACGGCCCGTTGCATCACTACACATACACATGACTCAATAAATAAACCGTTAGTAAGTACGGATGTAGACTTCACATGTTAAACCGAATTCATGAAAATGCTTTTTTTATTTATTCAAATGCTCAAAGACATATCTCAAACACACACACACACCAAAATTTGATTTTGTAAACAATGTAAATTTGGCAAAGCGGAATATCAGCGAGTATTTGATACCCTCTTGAACATCTGTATGTATGAAGTATACACTTATCTATTGGATATAATCCTTGAATACAATAACTATATATAGCCATATGCATCGAACCCATGTGTAACTGGATAATGGCAATATTTGCATGTTTATTTTGTGGCTCAAACACATCAACAAAGCAAAATGTTATTAAGTGGTTATTTGAGTATGATGAACATGTGGTTCTGACAGAAAAATGGGATAAACATCTCTTGCACAAGTTAGTTTTAGTCAAATTACGATTTACACGAGGAAAATATTTTCCATTTTAAGAACAACATATTTCTGTGCACGGTCTGTGAATGCTGTGACTGAAGTCAAGCGGATATTAGCTACTTCTTTGCCAGAACAGTCAACATCGGTAGACTATAAATCCACAGAATTATGCTTATTAAGCGGGTTGACTCTGACTGGATGCCAGTAAAAACATGTGTGCCAGGTGTCATTATAATGTGCGCATACACGAATCGAAGGTGAACACATACCGTCATCCACAGCACGGCTCAGGAAATATTGTAATATCAACTAAAGCTTTACATAACGCTTCACAAAGTCCTTTTTTGCAAAGCCAATATCCTTTGAAACAAGATATTTGTAAAAGAATGTTAAACAAACACGATGTAGACATTGTCTCTCAATGAGAGCTTCCTCAATCATGGTATGGCCTATTTATTTAGCACAATCCTCCTGGATATGTCACACGTATACTGAGGCAGGGGATCATGTTCCTTTAATCATTATTAAGACAATAAGCAGATATCTATGTCCTCAATTACATCATATCTGGATTTGTTATATTTGGCTGTCTCCAAATATGTCTCATGTTTTGGCCATTTTCGCATCAAAGATTCTTTAAAAAGTAAGCTTCGTACATGTACATGCAACCTGCAGTCCCACGATTTTCCAAAAACCTGAGCATTGGCATTGTATGTTCAATAAAACGTATATTTAGTAATAATATTTAGTTGTAATCTAAATGATTTGAGATTTGCTTGTGAAATGTTACCTGGCACATTTTCTTTACGAAATGAGAAAATTCCTTGTTCTGTCACACCATTATATGTTCTCAGTGGAGTCTTTGAATTTCTATTTAATCACAAGAACCAACTGTGGTTGTAGTTTCGTGCTACAATTTGGTCGGTGATGAACACAGATAATGGAAGTTGTTCCAGAAATAAATAGCAAAATTTCTGCCTCTGTTTGCGAGTGTAGACGTATTGTCGTGAACTGTCTCAGACACCGAGACTGTGCTTGTTGATAATGTTCATTTGCGAGCTTGGAGGAAACGAGAAGAGATTGTTTGACAGAGTCAAATCAGATGCGCGTGCTGAATGCGACTTCCCCGGTGACTGACATAGCGTGACTGGTCCCATTCCATTTCTAAACTACCAGTACTTACTGGAAATTAAAGGGGTACCTGCCAACTTGTATTCTGCTCGCCGATCAGTCTGAAAGAAGCTGGTTATTACTTCCATATACCGTTATTTCAGATGATTCCTGTGTTTAGAATTGGATATCGGCTTTAAATATTTCTATTATTGGCACGATAATGGTGTCATGCCTTTCAATCCACTGCTAGAACTAAAGAACTAAATAAACAAAGCATCCAAATAGGTTCAAATAAATAGTCCATGATTAACAATCTGTCAAAGGTATACGTGATGTTTTTATTTTTTGTATGTATTGCGAATATCACATGTTATGAGTGAATCACGACAGAATATGCTCAATACCATTTTGTAAACCAAAGTATATAACGCAAAGTTGGTATACAGCACAATTATTTTTTAAGGGGTTGGTTCTTTTGAGTTTGATAGAAACAATATCCTGTCCAATTAATGTGATGAAAATTGCCTGTTCTATTTTTCCCTGGAAAGGCCACGCATGCAGTTTGTTGCAGACTGAAGATGCATCACTGACATGGCAGTGAGATGTGACAACATGCATACCATCATTGCAGAGGCTAACCAAATTCACATATAAAGCTTTGTCTTGCCATTCAAGGACATTGCATCGATAGATCTATTCCCTGTGGTATATAATCTGTCTATGATAGACACCTACATTATCCTTGATGAGTAATTTGATTACACCAATATGTGATACAAGTGGGTAACTTGAAACAGAACCATTCTAATCGAGATGAAAAAAGAAAAGTTTAGATTAGCGGCAAGGATGGTGGAAAGAATGTCCGTAAGGATGGCAGTAAGGATGGAATTACGGAGAGTTGCAGAAAGGATAATGGTTAAACCTGTGGTAAGTATTGTGGTCAGGATGGCAGCAAGGATGGCAATAAGGATGGCAGTAAGGATGGCGGTAAGGTTGCCAGTATGGATGGCGGTAAGGATGGCAGTAAGGTTGCCAGTAAGGATGACAGTAAGGTTGCCAGTAAGGATGGCAGTAAGGATGGTGGTAAGAATGGTGGTAAGGCTGGCAGTAAGGATGGCAGTAAGGTTGCCAGTAAGGATGGCAGTAAGGTTGCCAGTAAGGATGGCAGTAAGGATGGCAGTAAGGATGGCAGTAAGGGTGGCAGTAAGGCTGGCAGTAAGGATGGCAGTAAGGATGGTGGTGAGGCTGGCAGTAAGGATGGTGGTAAGGCTGGCAGTAAGGATGGAGGTAAGGTTGCCAGTAAGGATGGCAGTAAGGATGGTGGTAAGGCTGGAAATTCAGGTAAGAATGGAGTGGCAGGATGGTGGTAAAGATAACAAACAAGAAATTATATTCAGTGATACAGGTCGTCAGATATGAAACAAATTATATATGAATATCACTCCAGAAAGGAATAATTACCTCAAACAATCTCATAATCAACGAGTGTATCTTTCGGTTAAATTATGTATTTTTGTATTCGCCTGCTAAATTTTCTTTTAAACAAAGTGCTAAAAACTAGGAAAAAAATACCAAATGATTAAAATTTTCCATTTAATTATGAAAAACTCCTAATATGTTTTCCTTGTCGTAGGTAGCCAAATATTATTGTTTTCCCTCAAGCAATGCACATCCCATTTTTAACAGTAACTTTAAAAAGACGATTTTCCATAATGAGCAAATCGTCTTTTTTCCTCAATATTCGTGTTCTCAGCATTTAGATTTTTCTCACGGAAGGGCCTAAGCAATATGTCTTCATCAATTTCCTCCAAACTCGCAGAATGATTAATAGTCTATCCCTTACGTCATGTATGTTATTTTCATATGGATCAACATGTCTTCCGATAGACTGCCAACCTTTGATCTATCTGTACATGATCCCTACAAAAGCGGTCATGTCTTTTCACAGGCAAACATACATGTAATGTATATTAATCATGTCGAGGGACCAGTTCAGTGTTTAGCTTTCTTTCTTCTTGCAGTATCTCCAGACATATTGATTCCTGGATTCTTAGCGTCTAATTTAATCAGATGAATTACTTGAGACTTTTTGGGGGAAATATTTCAAATATCTTAATACATTGCTTTTACATGGAAATCTATCATTGAAACAGAAAACATAAATCATTTAATTAGTAACCATTAAATGAATATCCAACATGTTTGTCCCGATTGTCATTTATGTTTAAAGACACAAAACTCAGTTAATTAATTGGATTTAGAGATTCGCAATGCTTATAATTTGCCTATCCCGTATTATATAATTAGAAACCTCATTTCCATGATATAATCTCAATAAAAGAAATGGGATTCTCAGTGGTACAACCCTTAAGATGAGACTGTATGTAACTACAGTAGTATTTATTGCCTGTTTTAGTAGTTTACGCAACATTGTGTAATGTCTAATTGTTGCAGTGTGCAAGCTGTGGACATCCATTGCTGCTGCAGGCGGTGTGTGTATTGCCCGGAGACTCCGCGCCACATATGAATAGCAGTGTGGGATTAGAGCGGCAGTGGATGCAGTAGATAATTGTGTCTAGGGGCCTGTGTGGGGTCTGATTATGCCACGACTCTCCTGGCAAGATGCTAAACAAGCCACGATACTACCCACGTCCTTGATCTTTAATGATCGCTATGAGTTACTAATGAGTGCATTCTGAGGTTAATTTAGAGGGATGCACAAGCATAACTTTACATATATATATACATATATATATATATATATATAAATATATATATATATATATATATATATAAATATATATATATATATATATATATATATATATATATATATATATAATATTATATATATATATATATATATATATATATATATATATATATATATATATATATATATATATATATATATATATATATATATATATATATATATATATATATATATATATATATATATATATTTGCAGATGTGTGTACATGTATGTATGTATATTTGCAGATGTGTGTACATGTATGTATGTATATGTGTTTCCGGAACTTCAGTTATGTACTACATTTTGACAGACGTACTGGAACTGTATATAATTATATGACTTTTGATGAAGATGGTATAGGTTCTCAGATGTCATTTCCCATCACAAACATCAATGAACTAATACGTGAATTCCATATTTGGGTTGATATGTGCTAAATGACACCAGAACAAATGTGTTTACACATTGTGCCACCATCATCCATCTTGCTTGCCCTGTGCTATCACCATCTTAAATAAAATAAATAACTCAACAGTGACTGGTTGTCATATTAATTTTAGCTGCATTGCTCAACCTATTCCTTTTCAAGATATTCACTACAAGAATGAGCATATTAAATATATGACACAAATGAGCAGATTAGTTATCTGACACACATGGTTTTCACACTTTCACATTCACATAAATCTATGTGTGCCAGTAATGGGATCTCACAGCCCATTTATTATATCTACTCAGCCACTGCAGCCATAGTCATTTGTTTCCATGCCGATTTTCACATTGTAAAGTGAGTAAGCCCATCGTGTGATAAGTTCTGAATAAACATCCCTGAAATGTGGATGAAAAAATATTGAACAATTTCACAATTCTGAGATTCAATTTCCTCCAGCACTTCAGAGGAACACCTCCTGAGTCGTCTGGCAAGGGCCTTCATACAAACCACTGCAAAGTCTTCTAGTTGAGAGAAGAGCCGTCTTTTTTTAGCATTTATCTGGGTTCTGCACCATTATCAAACGCTTTGATGGACCTGAACAAGTGGTTTTTCACAATCTGACAAGTCTTCCCTCCACTTCCATGTTCATGCTATAGAGATTTGTTTCAACGTTCGCTCAATATAATATTACTTTATTACACATTCAGAATTGAAAAAGGACTCTTGATATACAAACAAATTTCACCACATAATTACAGTTGTTGGATATTCCTTGGGATATATAGGAAAGTGTGGCATTTGAGTTATACTAACCCCGATTCTGTCTTGCTCACCTCAAGAGATGCACTTTTATCCGTGAACTGAGCATGGCTTTAAAAAGCAAATGGTGTGTAGAGGCTTAGATAGCCGGGTGCAAGCATCCACTGTGAATATCTGTCAGTCAAATCAGCAGTGTGGTCGCCAGGGGAGAAAAGTGGGTATTTCACTGAGTGCTTCCAACTGAGAATGCCCAATATTCCGCAGCAGTTATTAGCAGCTCAAGTGTTACTGAGGTGCTTGTACGTGTCGATTTATGATCGGACAGATAAAAATATCCTGGCATGTAAATGCTCTGTGGGAGTTGAGAGGGGTTAATCGTGCCAGCAAGAGGCCACTTTGAACATCAGGCAATGGCCAATTGCACCACTTAGAATAACCCGCATTTTCCACATTTTCATTATTGCAATAATGCATCACTACAATTGTTATTTACACAGACATGCACTCTTCAATTGATGACCAATTTCTTGACTTATTTTATTCACTTTTGAAGTGTGTTTCAATTGTAAAACAGCAACAACTGTGTTTAGCATTTGTTTAAAAAAGAGCTAATACGAATCAAGCGGAAGGGAATGACTAACACAAAAATAACCTTCATTACCTAGAAGTACCATTGGGGTTTACAATATAGATGGAGCTTGTTTGTAAATTAACAGCTATCCAGCCAATGGGTATTCATCGTAGGGCCAAAGCAGGGCGCAAGATGTACATGTAGCTGGATTGAATAAAGGGCATAACGATGGAAATTATGGTGAGATAGATCTATGATCATTTTGTGGAAGAAGAAACCATTGTGTGTCAGTTGTGATAACAAAATGACTTGGTAAACCTCTTAACCTTGACTGACGCAATGGAAATGTATCATGCAGTATCGCGAGAACAAACGAGATTTCTCTGTGTTTTTGTCCAAAGGGACTATGGATGATCAGACACAGCCTTCAAAGCACTATGTTTTAATTTGTACAGATAAAACATAATATATCTCTATTCTGGCAATGACAAACCACTGTGTTTACCAAAAGACATGAACTTTGATGGATGAGAAAATAAAGACATCGACCTTTCATACAAGCAACAAAGACAAGAGACCATCTGTTTTTGGAACCAAACCTTTTACATCTATTAACAATTTAGCGAGGCAACACATGCTAAAATTGCAAGCCAGAATTTAACAAGATTACATCCACTAACTATTTTTCTGGGCTTTGGACATAAGAAGGGCCTTTTAGCTGTTTAATGTACACACAATTCTTAACAACTCAAAAATGTTTTTAAATGTCTGTGTGGTATTGACGTACTATAAGATTACCAATTCTGTTGTCTGTGCTCTAAATTAGGTAACGAAAAGATGGTTTACTAAAATAAATCACCGTTTTTTTCTTTGTGATTCAGGTGCTTACTTGGAGATTGTTGTGTAAAAATGATTTCATCATTTCTAAGTCTTTGACAGAAAAATGATTGCCTATTACCTCAGATGGAAGACCTTCTCCTACTAACATATAGGCTAGGCTTCACAGCCATAACCCCTGTACGACAGCCAATGTCATTACTCTAGCCATACCCTCTCAGAATTACACACCAACCACTTGAATATCCTTCATCTACATACACTTGACTGTATTTACATCCTGACATTTTCATCAATAGATTGGTACCTCTAGCTTTATTCCAGCAAATGAGTGGTCAAGTTGAACACAAATATGCTTCTACTTTTGTTTTGACTTGAGCTTTCCATAAAATCCATGATGACTTTGACCCCTGATATGATACATGTGCTGATCTCCATCAGCTGCACATTGTGGAGTGTATTATGTTCATAGCTCTGATGGATCTTGAGCAGGGCCATAACTCACCCTAGTTGACATGTGAGGATTTGTACTAGGTTATCCTCCATAGAGTTTGCGTGTCAGCTCAGTGTCTTGCGATTCTACTCTATCCATCACAGCATGGGTCCAGTATGGACCAGACAGCTCCCAATATTGGCCTGCCTTCCCCTTTCTGCCTGGCTGGGTCGCCTGATGGAAGATCACACCCAACACCAGCAACAAAGTGCACAACTCTTGCCTATTCATGTTAACGGATTGACTGTCAAGTGGCAATGCAGGACATTTGCCGCCCAGCTTGGCTTGGGTCGGGGCTCTACCATTTGAGGTGTTCAGTAGGTGTGAACGTACAAGATATAGGCTGATGCCAAAAGCCGAGCTGGAAACAACAAGAGTGTGTCTATGCGCACACATAAAGTACCCACTGAGAAGAGAAGTGCCTTTAGATTAATCAGAAGCAAAGCAACAATAGAATTATTCTGCTGGGGATGTAATATGCCTTGTAAATAAACATATATGTGTAATCATTTCAGCTGCCTTGCGATATTTATTGTTGGCAGCCTGGACCTGGGTGGATCTATCAAAAGCCAAATATAGAGTAAATCGATTACCACAGTTGAGAAGCACAGAGAAATATGATGTAAGCTTTTGCAGGCACATGTAGTCAGGTGAAGACTGGTACCTTGATGTCAGGAAGACATGGTTAGGTAGGCAAAACAAGGTAAATTTCCAGTCTGGTGGTCATACATTGCTGGTTTAGGCATGGCTTGCTTGCTAGTCAGCAACATAACTCAAGGTGTGATGAATTGCAAGGGTCAAAGCCAGTCATACCTTTACTTTTTCAGTTCAAGAGTTGGCAATAAATCACCATTTGGCATAAAGACAGATAGTGACAGAGATGAAAAAAAATGAGAAAAAACAGCAAGCATCTTCTGGTCTAGGTTTAAAGAGGCCAGGTCTGTGTCTTCTGAGTTTTATGTTAGTCGCCAGCAAAAGGCATCTTTTTAAGTTGCTTATCAAATAAAGGAGCATCACAAGACAGGCTCCGTTCTAAGGTCTAGTCAAAATGACACCAGAGGCCAAATGCCAAATAAAGATACCATGTTTGGGTATATTGAGGGAGACAGCATACAACTTCTATAGCCCAGGTAGCCTTTGTACCAAATGCCAGCCTGACGCTGTAGCAAGCACCCACAAACATGGCCCCCTGTGTCCGCCGGACCACTCGCAGTGTGTGGGACTCATCTAGCATTACACTCAAGCCTAATTGATTAAAAATGTGGGAGTCATTCCAACACTGTCTTCTTTTAAGAAATCATAATAAGATTTTTCACCGTGGGATGCATGATTTGCAATCAGACACCAGGATATACAGTTGAAGTAAAAAATTAATAATGGTTAAAATCATTTGGGTTAGGAATATTTTCAATATAGGCACGAACCTATCACATGGGGTAACTTTAACGTAGGAAATGGCTATTGAATTCTCAGAAGCCAGAGAAACAACTGGCTTAATACCCTCAGACGTAATGTTGAGAATCGCTATAGTATTATTACACTTCTCTATCCCATTGTAACCGATTTATGGCTTTCCCATCTTATTCTGGGAGATGGGAATAACTAATTGGATCCAACACAGAATAATATTAAGCATTTGTTAGATGTCTTCATATAATTTGATTTTCCTTTTGTGTTCAATTTGGAAAAAAGCGTTCATTTCATTTTTACTTTTTTTCATCCGCATTCCTCCAGACATAACGTGTCTCTTGGGTTTCAATATACAAATTGCATTTTCTACTTGTTTCTTGATATACCGATATTCATTGGTTTAAGGTGTCAAATTCCTACTGTTGTTCAGTAATGAGGTACCTGCCTCTTCCAATTTTCAAGTACATTACTTCCAGGTACTTTCTTGTTAACAATGTTGTTGTGGGTTCGAAATTATGAGTTTAAAGTGCCAATTTATTCAGCAAAGTAACTCACATGATCTATAAGCAGTTGGCAATTATGCATTATTAACTTATCATACAATTATTCTGATTATTGAAAACAATGGAGTATAAGACTATTGAAAACAGTGAAATATGAGTTCAACTCCAACTTCAATAAATCACATTAAATTTATAACATTTCAGAAAATAAATGTAATTTTCATTGGTGCAGCGTTATATTGGTGTTGTAATTTATTTATGTCATTGGTCTTGTATATCATGTCTGGGACTGTCAGTTCAACATCTGAGACAGAACCATGATCTGGGATGAACCCCATTAAAATTTCAATTACACGTCCTCCACAGAGATGTTACAATACAAGCCTCCGGGTTTTTAATCAATAAAACTTGTCATTGTGGTTTTTGCTTTCAAAATCTATTGTATAACATTGTCAACCTCAGTGGCTGGTTGTCAGCTTTGATTTGTTCACCCGGATCAGTCTCAACGAGAAAGAACTTGGGTTAAACTCCAAAATTTGGCTGTTTCATTAAATAAAACTCGTAGGTGTTATCCCCACATGAGTCATGCCCTTAAAGGTGCCTCAGTCTGCCCGAGGTTGGAATTAACATTCCTTCCCACACACACACAGAGGCGAGCTGATTTTGGTCACACGATTAGTTCTGCGCATCTTTGGTCGCCCTGACAACACCAGATTTCGCGATAGAAGCTTCAAATTTGTGTTTTCTCTGAAGGGCGAGTATTGGGCACTTTTGGCGATTGATTTCGCCAGGTGAACTAAATCCAAGTGGGCAATGCCGCACCACTGTAAACACGAAACTCACCTCGGCCACTGTCATGGCAGAGTTCAAGTCTCGGATATCCCCGAGCTGAAAACTGAGAAACTTCCAACCTGTTTGTGGATTCAGTGGCGGAGCGTTTGCCTGATGAGCGTGCAATGAGTCTTGTTCCTATAAACAACAGGATTTCATGTCTCGAGAACTTACTGAAGATTTGCCAGAGCAAATATACATGGCTTAATCTATGTTTTGTCATCAGTATCGTCAATATCGTTGATCATTTTTTAAGAGGACCGGATGTTTAATGGGACTGTATCATGCCAAATAACGAGTCAGCAGATATAGCAAACAGTTGATAGCAAAGGATGACGAAAACATTTTATGGGTGTCTTTATCAAGTATATATATATATATATATATATATATATATATATATATATATATATATATATATATATATATATATTCACAGCAAGATTTTGTCGTGCGATTGATGATTTAGATGATTTTCCCGAGATGCATAATTCAATTAAAATTGTGAACTAACTTTGAGTAGGTACAATTCGAATGTCCCATATATACAGAGGTGGGAGAGCTCTGAACCAATCTGGGTGGTAATTGAAACACATCTGGATGGTATGACGTCATACCATTTTTCTGAACCAATTCTGAACCGATCTGGGTGGTTCTGTGAAAAATGTCTCAAAAAACGCATCAGAATTACAAAATTGTGCAAATTTTATTACAGTAGAGTGTGTCTTGTTAATGATAGTGTAAATTTTATGATAAATCTATATCGTTTTTACGGTAATATTTGTGCCCCAAGTCGGGAATTACTCCTCGTTATACAATCTTAAACTGGGGCACATTCCTGTGTTAAAACGTGGCAATAATCTCGTTAAAATCAGTTTCAGATGATCATATAACTGATGAGCATGTTATTTTTTTAAAAATTGGGTATGATAGTCTAGCAATTGTCAACCGTACAGCAACGGTCAAATAACACTCAGATTGGCTGCGATTTAGCGCCCAGATGTGTTTCGAGCACCCAGAATGACGTGATTTAGCATCCAGATCAGTTGTGAGCGTCCAGATCAGTTGTGAGCGTGCAGAATGACGCAATTTGACCAGATTGGTTCAGATATACTGCACAAATTGGTTCAGAGCTCCTCTCCCACCCCTGTATATGTATTCTGTGGCATTTCTGAAAACATTTCTGTGAAACAATGTGCCAAAGCGAAATAAGTCTCATAACGTGGGAACAGCGACAGCGATAGCACCAGTGCTTGTAGAGGCCTCCCAAACTAGTTACTAGGCTTATGGTCGTCGTCATTCATTAAGTCCTATTAAGTTTAATTATAAAATTAATCAAGCAATATGAGTAAATGTCATCGCTTAAATCTGTGTGTACAGAGAACAAGATGTCTAGATATCTTTGCGCATGACAAAAATGTATAAAGATAACACAAGGAATATAGGTATAAAAATCTAAATGTGTGTGCAGCAAGTATGATCGGCATGACCTCTTGATTTGTATGTGCATGGAACAAATGAAGTCTGGTCTATTTGTATATAAAGGATCATGAGCTATGTGAAGATATCCGTGTATTGAATGAAGTATGTCAGAGGGGTGTATAGTAACAGTGTCTAGAGTATCTTCCAGATCTATGTGTTTAGCATAGTGTCTGGGAAGAGGAACAGAAATTTATTATGTTTAGTATAACGTCCAATATGATGTCTAGATCTATGTTTGTACAGTATAGTTTCCAGAATTTCTCTAGATCTGTTTTTGTACAGTATAGTGTCCAGAATGAGATCTAGATTTGTGTTAATATTGTACAGTGCCCATGATGTGGTCGAGATTTGTGTTAATATGGTACAGTACCCATAATGGGATCTAGATCTGTGTTAGTATGGTACAGTACCCATAATGGGATCTAGATCTGTGTTAGTATGGTACAGTGCCCATAATGGGATCTAGACCTGTGTTAGCATGGTACAGTACCCATAATGGGATCTAGATCTGTGTTAGTATGGTACAGTACCCAGAATGGGGTTCTAGATCTGTCTTTGTACGGTATAGTGTCCAAAATGGGGTCTAGATCTATGTCAGTACGGTATAGTGTCCAGAATGGGTCTAGATCTGTGTTAGTACGGTATAGTCATGGGCTCAGAGCTGTGTTTGTATGTTGACAAGTGTTGAGAATGAGTTCTAGATCTCGACGTGCATGAGGGGTCTGGCCGTAGCAAATAAGTATTAGGTCATTTTATAGATTTGCAGGAAAGGGCTAACAACGTTTGGACGGAGCGAAAAAAGGATTATGGTGAACGAAGAAATACGACTCACATATTTAGGTGGAAATTGAATTTTCTATCGATCAAACATAATGGTTCTAAGCCATCATTCTAATCCCCGAGAATTTGTTTCTGGCGAATCTTTCCGACTGCCATTTTGCCAGAATCAGACAAAGGTGGTGGGAAGGTTTGGACTTAAAGTACCACGTCACAATCGCTTTAATTTATTATGATATAATGTCCAAATGGACCATAAAAGATGGTGATTGATTTAATAAATATTTCGAAGACAGTATTTTGTCAAAGGCTTTTACCTCATCTTGAGCGGTCCTTTGACCATAGTGCATTCTGCAGGGACAGTTGGTCTGTCCACTCAGAACCATCTAAGCCAGTGACCACGTCAAATCCATGAAAGAGCTTTTTACACTTAGTGTCTAACTTACTTTGCTTAGGTCTCAGTCATTCCCTTAATGCAATTCACATTGCAACTGTGAAACATTGACACAATGAGCACTGAGATATATTTAGACATTAACTTCCATCAACACATTTTTTCAGTCGTTCCCAATACAAACCTATATCTTATTGCCCTAAATCATTTTATACCGTACAATATGATATGTGTCTACTTGCATACATAAAGATATTTGGAAGTTATATTGAATGAAAAATATCAAATGAGATATACAATATCATGAGTATTTTGTGAAAGCAGACAGCATAATATGTTTTTGGTATAGAGAAACCAGCCCCATTTTCACCAACATTTAATCAAAGGAGCATATTTATTTACGTTCTGTGTCATCATGAGAAGATAGTTGAAAATGATTATCCTCATACTGGCTTAAGACCTGATTCTGTCCAGGTGCCTTGGTTTCTCATATGTAAAAAATCGAAATATTGGGAAATCATTTGGAGCAGTATTTCCCAAAAGCTGTCCAATACGATAACTGCTGTGATTTTGAGAAACGTTAGAAGTTTTATTGAAATTTCAATGATAAAATCAATCAGCACAGGTCACCTATCAGATAATTAAAAGGAAATATAATTCACAAAGTAATTTCATCTTTCAATATTATAATCCTCAAGTGCAAATGAAAAATGACAAATAGCATGATATCGACTGATTTAATCGGTTTCCAGGTTAGGTTTTACACATAAAGTATCATACAACATGAAGTTAAGTAAAACTTTGGAGGAAAACCCATTTAGTGTTAAGGAGCTCAAGTGCACTCTACGCAGATTGCGCAATTTAGGCATTTGTCCCCAGGACCTAAGTGCATTAGTTAATCATATATTGGATAACAAATATATTGTATAGGGAATAAACCATACTGAGGATAGAGGGTTGTTCTGCCTCATAATCGATCCATATTCTTATGTATTATAGTGACTTTCTGAGCTAATAATCTAATTCCATTTCACAGTGCACATGATTGAGTTATGACATGCAATAGAACCAACAGTTCACTGAGTAAGACTCAGTATGTTCTCTGAAGTCTGCTTTTGTTCCCTCTCTGCTTTATAAATAGTATTGTACCGTATATTGTTTTCCTTCCTACCATCCGCCCTACGTAGAGCTAATACATAATTTATTGCAACTTCACATACTCTGAGAGATCTTTCACATTTTTTTATTACCAAAACCGAAATTACACATGTACCTGACATAAACATCTTCATGGATGAATGTTGATCTCTGTACTATTTAAAGAGCTATACATTACGTGATAGGCCCTTAAGAGAATTTTGGCATATCTTACAGCTGCCATATTTTTAGTGCTTTCACAGCTTGCCTCCCAGTTTCACAAATGAACACAATAGTTGCAAATGCATTCGCCGACGTGAACTCCTCGGTTTTCCACGCTAGTTCCATGCCAGATACTTTACTTTCAATGTCTGATATTTTCTCTTAAGGGAATAACACGTCATGATAGCGATTAACACCAAGTTCGACAATGTCACTCGAGTCCCAAAAAAGACAATTTGACTTCTCACTTGAATATGAGACACGAATCTCATCATCGATATTCCTGAACAATGCATAATTAAACACAAACTCACATTTTGAACCAGACAAATCTTGACTGTATTTTATGTATCGATTTATTTTCTGAATCTCCCCACTAAAATGAAAATAGAATTTCATTGATTTCCAAAAGGTTTGGCAAAGATTCAAATCTTCAATATACAATGCACATGTCATGAAACCCAGTATTATTAGAGACTAAAAGTGGTAGGCCTTATCATAAATCAGGTCTAATAACAGTAAGCTTGTTTTACATTTCCCAAATTATATTATTGGCAAAAACAGTGTTTCCCTGACATTTAACAGTACTAATAGCGTTATTTAAAATCTACCAAATCTGCCAAGCCCATATATCCATATATGTTTTATCAAACTTTAATCAGTGCTCTCATTAATCATCTATAGGATTAATGTAACCATCCTTGTATTCTTCTTTCTTTCTTCATACCTCACCATCCAGTTAAGGTTAGATTGAGTATTAATAACCCACTGTGCTATTGGACATTCATTTTACGAAAGGAAAATCAAGCCAATAGCTTACACTAAAGATATAGAAAACTCAATACTTCAATGTGAATTACTCTCACCTTAATATGATATAGCGAAGATTAATATTGTAGATTAGATGTAGTGTGCGATTTGCATGATGTGAAAGGAGCGATCCCTGTGGTACTCCCCGAGGTCCTTTGTAATCCAACGATTTGGACTGTATTATCACAGACTGAATTCCTTTCCCGTCTCAGACCTGAAATATTCAAATAAGAAGTCTCAACTCATGCAATTGTAAAGTAGTAACAACATTTGGCTTCCTGTCTCTAGAAAATCAAACGGCCCTGTGAGGGAATCAACATTGGTGACCTTGATGATAGTTGGCTGGAGGCTCCAAGATGATTTCAACCTTGCGGCGTACTTTATAAATAGTTCTGTCTCTAAGAAGCTTTGGTGATAAATCTAAGACACGTGCACAGGTCTGATTGGTTTTACCTGCAACGACATATTTTTATCAAGGTAATGAAAATGGACAAATGGTGAGACAAAATTAACCCTTTCAGGGCCAGAACCATGCAATCTGTTGCTGTGACTAGTGGCATGGTTCCCCGCAGATTCTTGGCCCCAGGAATGAGGCCTCATATACTACTCATGCCATTTTGCCTTTCCCGTCTTACTGTGCTGCAAAAATGCAGTTCCTGTAGTCTGCATGCAATAGAGCTTAATAGTGTAAGCACTAGTCTCATGGCGCCACTTTTGTCCTTTCCCTCATTTCTCTTTGATTCTGCTGGATACCAATTAAAGGGCATTTTCCACTTTCTGTCCAACACCGATAACAGGTAACACAGTTTTTAACCACAAGACGGCGTCTCGTTTGAACATTTTGAGGAGCAGGACACGAGTTAAAAAAAATTGTTTGGATAGTTTTTTCAATTGCAAAAATAATATGATTAAGTGAAGCATTAAAGAGGACTCTTTGAGTATTGCAAATTTGCCTCCATTATCGCTCATGGTCAAGGCCTATGAAGGACAGGTCATCTAAAAAATTTCCCCTCTTTTCCTGCTTTACTTGTCGACTTTTTCCTGGGTGAGGAATGGGTGACTGACTGGTTCAATTGTGACCTGCCAAGCCTATTACATTGATTCTGTCTCCATAGAGTACCATTAATATAATTGGGGTGGCCACTTTAATATTTGTTGCCTCTCTGGCTATGGAAGAGGGCACCCGACTATTTCAATTAGCCTTTGTTTTCAATGCAGCATTCCAACTGATCATAGATATCACGAAATAAGATTTTTAAGCACTTTCCCTTACATAATATTAATGTCAATACCCTAAACGTTGTGATCAAATGTTAATACCCCTCTTATTACCCAACATAAGGTTTTCTAACAATGGGGCACCATCATTGTGGTACACTGGCGTGATATATCTTGCAGAGGCCTGTTTGTCTATGTGTACGTCTATTGATATAGGCAGCCTTAACACCCTTATGGACCACAGCAGCGGTCACGTGAGAATAAACATAGGACTTGGCACTTTCATCAAAATACAATAATCCCGGCAGGTGTATTTTTCAGGGAGATTTCAGGGAGATGAATAAAACACAGTGTCATGAACACATATCATTTACCCTAAATCTTTGTAAAACTGTCTGACCTCCATGATTTCATGAAAGTTTCAGGTCGGCAAGCAACCAACAAGAGAACGACTACAAAGGTCAAATACCTGGAGTCCAAGGACAAATGTACTGCAAATAATTCTACACTAATTAGCTTATTAAAAATATATCTTAGTAGCCATCAATGCATCGACACTGGAAGAATATACAAATTCCCTTGACACACCACGGTCGAAATACTACACACCAGTCACTATCAAATCCCTGAATCATACAATCTGTATGAACAAGAAATCCGATATCTATTGAGTGAGACATAGACATGAGATAGAAAACCGAGCGAGCAGACATTGGTTGTTCTCGTAAGGATCATGGTTTGACCTTCTTATTGCTTCCGCTTGACCCATTGCGTGCCACTACAATGTCCAAATATAGTTCTCCCGCCGCAGGAATTAAGCTCCTTCCTGTCACCTTCCATTGCTTCTGCTAAATTGAAATATTCGCATGACTAGAAATTACCTGGATGAGGGTCCCCACATTTTGATTAACCAGTGCACGAGTAACACTTCTTTTGCATACATTTTGTTGCAAAAACATCAAGAATTACAGCAGAGATTTTTACAAGGTTAATCCATTCACTTCTAGTATTGAGGCCATTTTAGGCAATAACATTGAAAACAACTCACATTCTGAACCAATCAAAGATAATGAGTCCGAAAAAGCACAGGAAATGCTGACAGGGGCCGAACATAACCTTGAGAACACCACTCATAATACCATAATTGCATCATACCTTTGTATCTTGGCAACCACATAAAGACAATCAACTGTGTCTATTTTTGGATCAACTACAGTGGCATCAGATCCACCCTATCCTAGTTCGTTCTGTTTCAGCATTTACAGATAGACCATACCACTAATTGGGGGCAATCTTCTGTTACTGCATTTATCCCTAACAAATGGCCACATGGAATGTCAATTCAAGTTGAATAGACGAGATTATATAAGGAATAAAACAAGATGGACAGTTATAGCTTTAATGCAAATCCTAGCTGAATATTTGTCGTAAAATCATTGGTTCAACTGATGATTGAGGTCACAACATACCTCTATCTTCCTTTTATCCTGTCTACAACCAAATCAGATCCCGGAAAACACGCCTAGCAAAATATAGTAGACATTCATCTTGATATTTCCAAAATTGATTTGTTCCTTTATTTAAATAAAACTAACATAAAATTCTTTGTCGCCATTTGATAAATTTGAATCTAAAAACAATCTGCTCGAAAAATATTATTTACATGTGCAAATTTAGGCTTCACTTTGTGAAGTCCATTTCATATCCGCGCCCCCTGCCGAACGATCTACAAACGGAGACGCCCCTGGCAGCTCCCTAACAACAAAGGTTACTATAGCAACACATCAAAGTGATGATTCCATTTGCTGACATCAAGTAGTTTTCTTTGCCCATGGTAGTCCTCTGGTCGGGACATGGTTAGCTCCAGATAACAGCGGACCGCTGTTGTAGTAATTCACTCATAACTTAAATATCAACAATCCATCCATGTGGATTTCAAAAACATGATATCCCCTCCTTCTTGCAAGCAAAGATGGCTATTTGGTGAGGAGAACTTTCAGGATATGTGAAAGGTCTTCGATGTTGAACAAACCACAGATATGATGATGATGATGAATAAATGGTTTCAAGGATTAACGATTTCTGACTGAATATAGTCATCTAAGGAAATGGAAAAAGTAATTTAGTGTGGCGAAAGAGTGCTTATTTTTATTTAATAAATCACAATAAAACAACTTTTCGAATTTGTACAAGGCATAGCGGTAAGTAATTTAAGTCCATACTTCATCAGGTTTTCTAAATCAGTGACCTTATGAACTTAATGTTATCAATCAAATTTTCTAGTATGATATTAAAACTACAATGTTGGTATGAGATTTTGATAAGGAGCAAAGAAAATAAGAAGGCAGCAGCTGTGGCCAGCTTCGTCAACACTAGATCTGCCTAGTCTCACAGTACTCGGTACCTGTGTATGTTGTTTGTGGCTGTCCAGATGGAGGAATCAATAAACATAGGATTACTCCTGTAGTCCTGAGGGAGACGACTGTATCACGTGCTTTTCTGTCACTTTTAGTTCAGGCTGAGGAGTCCACAATCAGTGTTTGGAAAGGGCCCGAGGTCTGATATGACTTCATCTTATATATTACCCCCTTCTGATGTTCACAGTGACATGCTAATATTCCACATCTGTAGGCACAAAACGCTCCAACTTTAAATGTATTGATATGACCTTTTGGCAGTCTTCCTATATTACCGGATATGAAACAAGAAACAAAAGTCATCAAAATTATTGTTTGAAACTCACATGAATCCTATCTCATTATTTAATTTAAAAAACAAGTGGGAAGGGGATATGCCTTTTAATTTAACATTTAGTGCAATATATTTTGTTAACGTGGCCTTGTTTTTTTACTCATATATTATATTGGCCAGCGATCAGAAACAAGATTCTTATTTTTCTGGCCTTAAGTTACCAGTGACCACAGTTTTGACATTTCAGAAATCAGTATTACTGCTAATGTTAAAAGGGGAGCAAAGGTGTGGTGAGGAGAGGCTTTGTTTTTCACTGAATTATCCCAGTGTGTATAGCAAATGTAATTTTCTTTCTGTGGATGTGCTGCATATTCCATTAGTTTGGTGTAAAAAGGCACTTACAGACGCCGGACAACTTTCAACACTTGCCAGCTAGTCCGGCTGAGTTCTGGTGAATTCATGCTTAACCCCTGTAGTATTGAAAAAAATACAGCAGTTTTATCCAGTTCTTTGGTCTTGTTCAACACGTCCGTCATCATATTTCCAGTTATGTTCAAAACAGTTATTTTGTTTGACCTCGAACACGAATACATTGTTTGACCATTTATTACCGTTTAAAAAAATCATATTCCTAGAGATAGAAAAATGTACTTCATATTTAACGTGTATTCCAAGTTGTATAAGATATCTTGTTTGGCATACGTTTGGCATACTCTCATTTCCATTAAGCGCCAAACTACTGTACATAATTACCAAAGAGCGTGGTTTGTGCTCTCATGCCATGATGCCCAGTCATTGTGCAAAATCATTTCTATTAGAATCAAGCAAGGTGCCAAATACACTATGTAAAGCTGTTTTCAGTAAAGAAAACGTCAGAGAATAAGCGATAATAATGAAAAATGATATTGCGATAACAAAACAGATAGACCTAGCCCTGGTTGAACTTGAAGACCTCTAGTATGGCGGTGGAAAATGATGAGTTGGTAATATAGCAGATAGACCTAGCCCTGGTTGAACATGAAGGTCTCTAGTATGGCAGTGGTTCATGATGAGTTGGTAATATAGCAGATAGACCTAGCCCTGGTTGAACTTGAAGACCTCTAGTATGGCAGTGGAACATGATGAGTTGGTAATATAGCAGATAGACCTAGCCCTGGTTGAACATGGAGGCCTCTAGTATGGCGGTGGTTCATGATGAGTTGGTAATATAGCAGATAGACCTAGCCCTGGTTGAACTTGAAGACCTCTAGTATGGCGGTGGAACATGATGAGTTGGTAATATAGCAGATAGACCTAGCCCTGGTTGAACATGGAGGCCTCTAGT
Organism: Amphiduros pacificus; assembly: GCA_949316495.1. NCBI lineage: Eukaryota > Metazoa > Annelida > Polychaeta > Phyllodocida > Hesionidae > Amphiduros > Amphiduros pacificus. Next base: position 28,509,496 of record OX439002.1, read on the forward strand.
ATGGCGGTGGATCATGATGAGGTGGTAATACAGCAGATAGACCTAGCCCTGGTTGAACATGGAGGCCTCTAGTATGGCGGTGGAACATGATGAGGCGGTAATATAGCAGATAGACCTAGCCCTGGTTGAACATGAAGGCCTCTAGTATGGCGGTGGTTCATGATGAGGCGGTAGTATAGCAGATAGACCTAGCCCTGGTTGAACACGAAGGCCTCTAGTATGGCGGTGGTTCATGATGAGTTGGTAATACAGCAGATAGACCTAGCCCTGGTTGAACATGAAGGCCTCTAGTATGGCGGTGGAACATGATGAGTTGGTAATATAACAGATAGACCTAGCCCTGGTTGATCATGGAGGCCTCTAGTATGGCGGTGGTTCATGATGAGTTGGTAATATAGCAGATAGACCTAGCCCTGGTTGAACATGAAGGCCTCTAGTATGGCGGTGGTTCATGATGAGGTGGTAATACAGCAGATAGACCTAGCCCTGGTTGAACATGGAGGCCTCTAGTATGGCGGTGGTTCATAAAGAGTTGGTAGTATAGCAGATAGACCTAGCCCTGGTTGAACATGAAGGCCTCTAGTATGGCGGTGGAACATGATGAGTTGGTAATATAGCAGATAGACCTAGCCCTGGTTGAACATGGAGGCCTCTAGTATGGCGGTGGTTCATGATGAGTTGGTAATATAGCAGATAGACCTAGCCCTGGTTGAACATGAAGGCCTCTAGTATGGCGGTGGTTCATGAAGAGTTGGTAGTATAGCAGATAGACCTAGCCCTGGTTGAACATGAAGGCTCCCGGTACAGCGGTGATTCAGCTCATATCAAACCTTCTGGGCTCTGGTTGTTTTTGCTCACATCCCAGCATCTGTGTTAAGCGTATTCTGTCGCCATTGGTCACACTTTCGACAGGGGCCTGTAAGCCACGTAATTACATTTTATGGCTTATTCTAGACTTCTTCTGGCTCTATAACTTTCTCCCTGCATTGTCGACTGTAAAATCTAATAATAACCCTGCAGTCACCATGCGGTGCACCATTTATAATTGCAATGAAAATATTTATGTAGCTTATTAAAATAAAAATTAAGTATATTATTTCATTTTAAGAATACCATGATTTGGCTTTTTTTCGGCATGTCCAATAGGCAACTTAACCAAAGATCTCAAATATATGTGCTTATATTGTTGAAATAATCATAGCGCAATAATTGTTAAGAATTGTGTGGTGATTTTTGTCAATTTTTTGGTTAATGATAAATCCATATCCCATTGCACAAATGTGGCTATTTTAAATGTAGCCATTTGTATGTTCAGCGAAACATTTATATCGATTATTCATCTGGGTTTGTAGTCACAATGCATGTATTTATATTGCAATGTGTCTATTCACTAATACAGCTACGCCAGGATGGGTATTTACAATTGATAAACAACTAGAACTTAAGCATTTTGTTTGACAATGTATTACAGGAGTATATGAGTACAGGCACAGTTAGGTAAACATCCTATTCCATGAACGTTAAGATCAACCTTTCATTAATAGCCCAATTAGAAACCAAAGAAAACTCACCGTGTACTTTGGAATCACATTCGTGCGATTAATGATATGTTCTGATGCAATAGAAAGAAGAATTCGAACCAGATTATCAGTAATGAAATCCCTCAGCAATCTAAGCATACTCTTTTTACTCATTTCATACTTTTAGATGCCATGACTTATTGAAACTTAAATCACAAAAATATGGATTTGTTGAGATGGACGTAAACGACTTTAATTATATAAGAATTTACAATGGCAGCCACAGACCAGAGCCCTGTTCTTAAACTGCGCTATGTATTCAGCTTAAAAATTGCCTCTCTCACTTCAACATCGTGGAAAATCAGTGATTTCCACATTATCATCGTCACATTTTTTGCTCGTCATATCAGGCCTCCTCTCAACTTGAACACACGCTAATGCAATAGAATGCTTATTAGTCCCGGATTCCTTGTGTTCACCAAGAGAAGCCTCTCCCGGGGGAAATCAAGCCTGACCACGGGGCTTGTGGTCCACGTACTGATTATTACGCAAAGGCTACAGACCGCCAATGTTGTTACACACACCAGCGTTATAATAGTGATTTTTATCTCAAATCGACAGATATGCAGCCGCCAAAGCTCTAATAATATACTTCCTCATGTCAAACACAGACCAGGTTAAGATGTTGGAAACCAAGCCCCTTTTTAAAATTAAATACACGCATCTTGGTGGTTTTATCAGAATAACTGCTTTTCCTTTTGTGATACATCTCTTTGAAGATGGAAAGACGCCAATAGGAAGTGCCCGACGATGAATTATGGGTAAAACCGGTGGTAGATCACGTGACCTGTCGTCTGATAGTGTCCACTCTCCAAAGGACGGCAAGGAATTATACATGGGCAGCGCTGACAGAATTATACATCTCCAGTGACCAGCTAAGAATGCACAGGCTCTACACATCTGTACCATCAATGGTTCTAATGGAAATGTAATTTCTATCTCTTTGATATTCTGGTCAAGGCTCATCTATCTATGGATTTATTGGTGAGACTCAACACAAACTAATGACAACCTTATACATTTCCAGGCTCTACCCTGTTTTTTCATAAAGACGTTCCCAAGCCCGTCAAGACATTTCATATTGATTAGACAGGGTAGACATTTGATATATTATTGAGAAGTTATAATGATATCAATCCAATCGTTGGGCTGTTTTTATAGTGCTGAAGGGATATTTTGATGTGCCTCCGGGCTTGAAAAATGAGTTGAGAATGGCACTGATTGTCTCTCAGAAGGTGTTATTACCAACTTCCAGCTTTCACATTTAATGATGTATTGGCATCGGTGAATTTTGTCAATAATAGATGGTCAGCCCCTGTGATGAATATTTGGATGGGGTCGTCGCTTGGCAAATATATAAAACTGAGCATCAAAAACATAGGATGCTGCACTACAAGAATAAAACAGAATATCGTTTTATTGACGGAATTCCATTATGATCAATATGATTTCTATCCGATGCTGGGTTAATAAAATCAGTTTCTTCTCTTACTCTCTTACCCGATTATTTTCAAATGATTCTTCAAAGGGGGGTTTCCATTGTGTGAATGTATTTACAAAGATCAGAGTATTATGCCCCGGTGGCGTGCATATATGTGACCTGATCAAGTTCACATGTGTATTCAATCACTAATTAAATGTATTGTGTCCAGTGAACCGCGCTAACGTTTTACTGATATCTTTTAAATAGCTTCAAAGTCTATTAAATGCATTAAAATGTATCAGGCTAAGATATGGTGGGGGATAGACCACTATATTTACAGGGTGCTGCATCCTCGGACCAGCTTCCTTAGCTGGAGTGTCCGTGATCACAGGACGCTGCACAATTCAATTGTCACCCTATAGTTTGTTCTGCAATCAATGGCAATTGCTTTATTGGGACTATTCCACCCACTGGCTACTGCACAAAATCGCCTTAATTCGCTTACCCAAGTCCGATAAAACCTGGGCAGATCTCCACTCCTGACGCACAAGTCGGCATAAATTGGTTTATAGGCGGTCCTTGGGCTTGTCCTCCGCCGCACATAAATCAGTGCAACTATGAATGATATATTATGTATTAGGCAAATCTTGGTAATCGAGTCTCATTTCCTTTTCATTGTTGTTGCATTATTGCCATTTATGTGATATTGTGTTCTGTCACGAGATTTGAATGATAGGCGCACTCAGTTACACCAAGAAATGGTCACATTAGAGCTTTTCAATTATTAGTGTGAGATTAAGTCACCCCAATACCAAGATATAAACATCGAAATGTCAACATATAACACATATTCTTCTCTTGAAATACATATATTGGTCACAATTCTGTTTATAAGTATCGAACAATTTCTAATCCGATAGCATAACTGATATGATTTAATGTATGTAGAAGAAAAGAGCGGCACGATTTTGTTAGTTCGTTCGTATTTTGTATTTGTGACCTTATCAGTCATATCACATCAGATGGAAGCCTGGCACCGGGATTCAATACACAACTCTTTTTGAAGAGTAACAAGGGTTCTTCCTTTTGCATTATCACACATGAAAGATAGAGATCGATTTGATGGAGAGTCACGAAGCACTGGCTGGAGTGGGAAACAAAAATATCTCATCGCAATGTAAATGTGTCAAACATTTATAATGAACATATCGTAACATATAAGCGACGTATACAGAACAGGTGTATTTTTCTAAAATAATCATGTGGACTTGATATTCAACAATTTATTTGCCTCTGGGCTCTGGCTTAAGCGAACTTTGACATAAGACAGTGCAATATATTTAGTAAGCGACATGATATAAAGCAGGGATTAGCTGGGCAAGTCTAACAAGTTGCTACGTTTTGAGGAGTCAAAGGTTGTGTCTGTTATTGCGATCAGCAGCGAACCAGCAGAGCTCTGGCTTCAGTACCAGAATACAGTTCCTTCCCTTTTCTACATGTTTGTGAATAATTCATACATCTCTGTTTATGTTTGAAAACATTCACATATTTTTCTCTCAATACCGGTTTATTCATATCTATCCTTCTTTTGCATTTTACCATCCTTTTCTGGAATGTATTTTTTTGAATATTTTATACCTAGTCTGACTTTTAGACAAATAAGGAATGCGTATAAGTTGTCAGTGTCTCACAAACGACTTATGTCATTAGACTGCAGACAAAATATCATGTTTTTCTTATAAATGTGTAACTAGGAGAATAACGCTTTTAAGAACATTTGACTTTTAATTGACATTCTGTTGTTTTTGTAAATTTACCAAAATATTACTTATGCTAAAACGGACAAAACGGTTTTTTTTACATCTATTCGCATTATTGTCTGGAATTCCTACCTCCCCCATGAGTAATTATGACAGAAAGGTTTTAACAACATTTAGTTATACAAATATATTTCTTAAATATTTATGGAATTGTCTCCGGCTCAAGGACAAAATGCATATAATGTTTCAATAATCTTTCATCTTACATATTACTTATATATTTATTGAATTGTGTCAGATTCAATGACAAACTGCATATACTATTTCAGTACCTTTTATATCAATGTGCTTTACTGCCATCATCAATCATGTCTCACAATCTGTGCCCATTTTACACAACAGATATAGAGAGAGGGTCATCCAGTCCCTTAAAACAATATAGCCTTCCAATAGACATTAGTCTTTGTGTCATAGGGGCCCATCACTGCCATGTTTTGATTGACAATTCAATTTGTCCACAAGGAATGTTGCCGATATCAAATATTGGGTTAGGATTGCATGATCTGCTCAGTGGATTATGATATGCTTATGGCATACAAAGGTTAAAATTTAAATACACACAAACATACAGATATATATATATATATATATATATATATATATATTTCTATCATATACGATGGGATAAAGCCCTTCTAACACGCAAGGAGTGTGGCATGCACATTGTCAATTTGTTTCTACAATAACAAGGTCATATTATTCTAAATATTAAGGATAAATTCTTGCGTTAGATTCATATCACTGTGAACTTTAGATTAATTAATTAGAATATTACAAATATTACATAATAGCAAGTATTAACTTGTTACATGTTTTCTGAAATGTTAAGGCCACAAGAATTTTTTTATTTCACATATGTTATGTGTTATCCCCAAATCACGTTCGCGCCGATTTATATAAAGACGCCCGGCCTATGGATATTTGTCAAAATCAGCTGCCAAGACAGGGAACCATAAGAACAATGGGGGATTATCCGCTATTAGCAGCAGATTTTTATAGGTCTCATGGGTCACCAGAAACTTAAAGTTTGTAGATAAAAGTTGCCGATGTCAACGCCCTCACCCCTCTCCGATTTGATAAAAATTGACATGCGCCTCGGTATCCCGTGGGCGCGCCCGACGTCTGGACGGAGTGCTAGACATCGCAAGGTATGATGTCATCAAACTGTCCTCGATGATGTGATCATACTCAAGGTAAACAGAAAAAAAAACTCCCGGGAGCCTGCCACAAATATGAAATTTGGCATTAGGCTCTAAAGAGATTTTGAGGCTTATCTCGACCAACTTATGGCTTCTAACAGTGTCACAAATTGTGTGTGGGAATGCATTCGCCCTATGCTCCTTTCAATGTCAATGGTTTCATATCACATATTGAATTGTATTGAGAACCATCAACACAAATACTGATCACATTGTTTACAAAAACAAGTGTTTTATTTACTACATTAAATTATTGAACATAATTAAATTTTGTACATGTCATTTTCCATGGTAAATTGATATACTGTATACAGACAAATTTTCGCGACCTATTTATTGGATAAATTCTCGACCTGCGAAGCATAATTTGTGATAATTTTGGGTAAATACCTTTATTTATCATTTAAAACGCAATTAAATCGATCCACGTGTGAAGAAATCCAAAATTCGTGAAAATAAAACGGCGTGAACCTGTCGAAAACGGCGATGGCGCGAAAATAACTAAGCGCGAATTTTTCTCTGTATACAGTAATTGAATTCTCACTGCTTGAGTAGGGCATGCTGCCACCTGGTGTGATACAATCCGTTGCGCATAAGGGGATTTTTAAACATGCAAGCTTATTTCATTGTAGTAAAAAATGATTAGTTTGTTTTCTGTACATACATGTTGCCAAAATATTAAACTTTTCCATTCAAAGCATACAAATGGCAGTCATATCAACTTTCATATCTACAGTCCTATCCCAACACGCATTAAGCATGACACAAGAGACAACTGATGGATCACATATGATGAACCTCAAACAGTGAGAATTATTATCGCAATTTTTATGTTGCAGTTTAAAGTTCCCGTGTGATGCCATAATATTATGCGATAATGGCTGATAATCCCCAGGTGTCTTCACGGCAACCTGGATTGATGACCGTTTTTTTTTGGTTTTTTTTTGTGAAAACGGCGCAAATATGACTGGGGTATTACACTATGTTTCATTTCGATGTAAAAGATCTATCTATTAAGAGATATAGGAATGCATGTATTAATTTTCAAATCAAAATGGCATTTGGACTGATACAGTATATTTTTTAATCAATTTATAATGTAATTGATATTGCCACATCTGGTTTATGACAAAATCATTTACGAAATCAACCCCCATATGGTTCCCCCATTACAATTTGCAGAATTAATTGATATACCATTATCTGGAAAATATAGATGTTGCTTTGGGTATAAATATACTGTATTTAAATTTTCTCCTTGAATCAGAGAAACTGGTATAGATATCATCGACATCATCTGCATATGTACAGGGTTGAACATTGATATGAATGATTGAGTAACCATACATGTAAATATATGTTAGATTTTCAATACAGGGGACTGATGATATCACTGGTTGATCTAATCCTATCATACATATATTAAAGGAGGTCATATGTTTGCAAATATTGCAATCTCCTTCCTTAAAGCATCCAATCCTGGCTTCAGAAGAGAACGTATAATCATGTAATCATATAATCAAGGATCATGCTATATTATATCTCCTTAAAATGGCATAAATAAAGTATAAAAAGCCCGTGCCTGAAGGGTTAACCTGTTATTCTCGTAAATATGTAACTTGGTACGTTCTCAATGATAAGGTGATATGTCAAGGACTTGCACCATGACGATTCAGTGAGGCAGCACTATATCTGCGACAAGCACGACTCATCATGAAATGATTGAAATAATGTTGAATCCCAAACGAACAAACAATCAAAACAAAACAAACCAGCAATTTTTTTATTTCATATGAGAAGATTTCTTCATATGTTTCACAGGGCAATCTGTGCCATCTAGTTTCAATGGATATACACACTAAAATGCCTTTTGAGAGTAATTTTAAGAGTAGTTATTTTCAATGCGATGGTTGAATAACTATTTGAAATCATCCTAATAACGGATGGATTGTACATGTGCAGATCATTGTTATTGTGACCTTGTTGAAGTAGGTCAAGTTCATTGCTTATGTATCAACAGTGGTTGTGAGCCACAATACTTGCATTCAAGCACCGTAGTTTAGGTAGTGACTTCAACCACTGCGTCATTAGTATCAGGAAGTATCAACATGTTGAGAATATTGGAATCAAAATATAATTAATGGGGTGGGACAGACCACAACATTGTATTCGACACATTACTCTGGTATTCCCAAATGGGTGTTATTTGATCCTCATGTGACAAGATCCCCTCTTCTAGCTTGTGTTTATATACATTAGTGATAAGTTGTCCAATCTGAAAACGAGATGCCACAGATGTTGACATGACAATTGTTTCAAAGTTTGGTGTATGTGACATTAGTTTCACATTAGAGAGGCGCAACCGACATCCGCCGCGGTGGGACTGAGCCCATTATCTGACAGTTATCCAGGAAATTATTCCTCAATCCCGCCCAGAGTAGCTCAAACCTACATACACAGCTAACTCCTAATGAATAGGATTATCAGATAGCACTACAGTTTATCACTAATGTCAGATTCCACATTGACAGCTTATACCCAGTAATGGATACTATTTACCTCTCAGCAGATTGACACTGAAAATATATGCGCTTTACAAAATATATGCACTCTACAAAATAGATGCGCTTTACAAATAATATTATGCCTCACAAAATATATTATGCATTAGGTGGATACTTATTTTCAAACTTGAATGTAATTTAAAGATATTTATTTTTTACCATATTATCCCAACAAAATGTCCGCTGACATTTAATTACATGTTATACTTTAAAAATCGATATGCAAGTTCTAGTATTTCCTATTTGTTCAAGAAGCATACTTTTTAATTATGCTTATAACTGCTAACGAAGGATCGCATTTCGTCATATACGTTATCCAGCAGCGGTTTTTATCAGAGATAATTTAAAGAAGAAAAAAACCAAAAAACAACAAAACTAAACAATTGATGTTGCACTCAGGAGCAATTAGCTAAAATTGCGACAAATGCAAATGTGAGTAAAATGTGGCTCTGTTATTCAACATGTCAATGTCAGAGGCAAATGAATGCTCCATGACAGACACACCTGGGCCATGGCGGCAGAAATGAGCAACTCATGTAGTAAATCTCATTTTAATTTCCTCTAGCACGTGTGTCACTGTTGCAAGAATATGGGCCCGGTCGATGTTAATTTTTTTCTCCAAAATTAGCCAGGAAGTGACATTGTTTTTGAAATGATTAAACAGAGAGGGTCAATGCATATTTGGGAATGGGAATTCCTAATTATAAGTTAATTACTTTTCCATCAAATGTGCATTTGCCTCTTTTCATCATCTCTTTGAAATAGAGGTATTTTTATGATAACTGTATTTAGGACTGACTTAGATAAGCTATTGTATGTCCTTACATAGAGAATTCTAATTATCTAGTCATCTTATATCACTGCCTTAATATACTGTTCAGCTGAGTGGTCTCTTTGTTTGACATAACATGATGAAGTTATCTCAAACCGGCACACAGTAAAGAAACGCCTTTGTCTGCTTTAAATTAATACTGCGTAGCACCAGACTAGTCTTTCAACATTTACTATTGATCTCTGAAATGTTTTGCAGAATGAAAAACAGTGAAATGTCACTGCACACGCGAGAGAAGCCTTACAGGATCACACACCAGAGACAAACCTTTTTCCTGGTACACCTTCTAATCTAATCAGCCTGTATCCATAATTTGTATATTTTACCTATTTCATAAATAGCATGATGTAAATAGGCCTTGTCCTGAATTGTAACTGTTAAGATGGAACTTTAAAATAGAAGATTAACAACGGCAATGATTTTTTCTCATCGGCATGGCACAGTCTCTTATTCAAACGCTCAATGTACAGTTTTAAACACGTTTCTCGCACTCTATGTCGCATGAAATAAGAATACATAAGAATACAGTCGTGCGCATCTATTGGATGTGTCTTTTTTAATCTGATATTGTCCACGAAAGTCTGTCCACTGTGGGAAGGGATTGGCGAGTAGGAGACAAACCCATTACTGCTTGATGCGACTGGGCATAATAATCATGCTAAACCACATTAATTAAACAGCATTCATTTCACAGAGAGCAAGCAGAGCTTAGCGGCCATAGGGCTTCCTGTGACGGTCCCAGTGACACCGCCATGATAGGGCTTCCCAGTCTTGTCACACATCTCCCCAATACCCACTCACTTGGCTACACTTACTAATGACAAATGAAAGCAAAGTGACAAATCAAAATAAATCACAAATTCACTGTGTAATTTAGTCTTTGAGTTATCAGTCTACATATCACGGTATGGTGTCAGGTAGCTCCTGCATGTCTCCATTTCTTCCAATTAAAGGCAAGCTACTCAGCAGTAAATATGACACAGACACTTTGCAGAACATTGAATATCACTTTATATTACCTTATACCGGTAATACGTTGTGAATTTACCTTTCGTGACAGTATATCAATGCGGCAGACGACTTGCATGTGACAATGTCGCCTTGGCCATGACGTTTTTAATGTTATAGATGGCCACGGCCACTCTCAGTCAGAGGCAAATGCTCAGTCGTGGCGTCTGCTCCCATCTATATCCAGCTTATAATAGCCCCCCAGCTTTGCCCTTCTCTCTCTTAGCACCACACTGCCCAAACAGGCCTGGCTTTTTACACAAATTGCAACTTGGCCAGTATTAGCACCGTGCGGAGTGTTGGCCATTGATGTAAATTAGTGTTGTAACCGCCAGACACAGTAGGTGGATACACGGCTTGTAGTTACACTCGGAATCAGGTGCAACTCTTTCTAGAATAAATCACACAAAAAAAAAGATTTCAGACTTAGAGGGACCTAAGTAACGAGCCAATGAACCTCAGCATACATAAATCATAACACTTGTTTGCAAAAAAAAATGTTTGAGCCTCAGTGCCTTTACTAAATACCTTTACCAAACGCATCACATGTCAAACATGAAGTGTGGTTTTCTCCGTAAGCTATGCTATTTATTAATAACGTGTGTCTATATACTTTTCACCGCTTAGTGTTTTCAGCTAATATTTTTTCTTGCATATCCTGTCAGGCTTTCAGTGTTTTGAGTAAAAACTAGAAAACCAGGAAGAATGACATGGAGATTTAGAAAACAAGAAGTGTATATCTCTTAAAGCAGCGCATCAAAACAATCGTTGTTATTTCATATGAAATAAAATCACAGTTAAAGAGACATAACCGGGAAACCAGACAATATTTGGTATTGAAATTAACTAAATTTTCTTGGCGCCCCTATATCTAACTAAGTGTGTCCCTGTGGCTGAATGGAAGTTGGAAAATGTGGCTGATTTCTCTTAAGAAAATAACAGGTCATGACCACAAATCAATTAAATTCCTCCACAAGATCATACATCACAATCAAACCTTTTTAAGCATCCATCTTCGCAGATTACTACTTGCTTTAGTACCTGACAGGATGAGCCAATCAATACTACCATATATGTTGATGTAGCACATCTTACCTCCAATGGAGGATATACTTAGTTTGTTTCTTAAATAAACAGATTATTTTATCAATTGCCAATGGTAACTTTCAGAGTGCAAGTCAACATTTGAAGAGAAACTTGATTCGTGTTCTTTCCATTTATTAATATTAATAATGTCTATTCTTTGGTCGCTTCATATTATCTTAAATTACATTCTAACATTTCAAATCGGAAACCAAGAAGTCATTAGATATTTTGCATAAAGTGAATGTATTGCTTGTGGGCTGCTGCTGAGAAATATGAGACTATATCTATATAGATTTGCTGAAGCCTTGACTTACAAGGACTGAGCGAGATTTAGCCTTATCTTAGCGTAGCCACAGGGAGCCAAATATCCTGTTAAGCTTTGTCCAGATTCCCCTCTATCTTTCAGATCTATCCTCTTTACGTAAAGGCATTTATATCAAATGATAAAGGATGCAATCTTAATCTTAACATTCAGGCTCAGCTACAAACCCAGAGGGACATATCATGTAGAGTTAAGACACTATTCACTATGAGCTGCTCAAAAATTTAAGATCACACCATTGCACAAACTGACACTTCTGTTATACAGAATGTATCTCATCATCAGCTCGCTTCGTAGGTGTCTTTGTTGAAATATTCACTTCCACAAATTTACTACAACTGCCAACTGCCGGTGTTTTTTAAGTGTGAAACGAATACGGATGCATATCAAGTAGATCAAATAGCGAAAAGCCTCGCCCATGTCTTTTTATTCTATGCTTATTTAAGTTTATGGTCACTACACGAGAATTGCGTGCCAAGGAAATACTTTGAACTGTCATATCTTGCCTTGCAATGAATGCTGGGGAAGACACGAAGCGGGGTTATATCTACATCAGACTCGGCATGGATGGGAGTGCATCTCGTCTCTGATTAAATTCTTCCTATTCTATAAAGGGGACCTGGTTTCTTGGTACAAGTCATGAACCTTTCTGTTCTCTGGTTTCTGAAAGATCACCATTTTCTGTAGCAAAGAAGCTTTGAGAAGGTATCACACATTTAAGGATCTAAGAAGGAAACCTACACCTTTTCCAGGTGTGCAGTAGTTTTCCACAGCGCACTTAAAAATATAATAATTTGTAACATGTTTGGGCCATGCGCTTTAGTAATGAATTCAAAATAACTAATGATCTCGTTGTTTTCAAAGTATATATATATATATATATATATATATATATATATATATATATATATATATATATATATATATATATACTTAGAATACAGAGATATGTCTTTTATAGTAATGATCAAGTTTAAGTACATACCGGCATGTTGTGTATGATGTTAACATTCCACAAAAGGAACGTCACAGCGAGTGTTTGTTGTTCCAACCCTGGGTATTGGTCTCGGTAGGTTATTGCATTAGAATATACAGATTGTGGAAAACTCCAGTGTGATGTTTATATTCAAGAGACTTAACATGAGGATGCGACACATGTCTGCAAGGTGATGAAGCCAAGAACTCCTGCAGAGATTGTGCTGAGGATGCAAATGTTACTAGCATGCTACATACATGTGTGCCTGATCGCTACCGCCAGCCTCAGCAACCATCCAGAATCCCAAATGCTCAGGCGATGAGGACAAACGGGCTCATCACAGCTACTACCATCCGGGTTTGAGCAGAAAACAATGCGTCGTTGAGTAGAACTAAAAATGACACTTAACAAGCTCCCGGGGAGGCGTTAGTCAAGTGCAGACTTGCACAATTAGCCCGGAACAATGTAAGGCAGATAAAACAAATAGGAGCGGTCTGGATGATGGTAGACACACCGCAGTTGTATCAAGCAAAGACTGGGTAGGCTAATACCAACCCACAACATGGGGCGGCGATCCCTACCTGAGCAGCTGATCTGTTCAATATATATCCACACTGGTGTATGAAGAAGACAAGGAGATCAAAGTTGGTTATAGTAGTAAGCACAGTGGGAAGGGTGTGTGAGGCACCGCTTGGCGGCGCGGCTATGAAGGACCGTGCTGCATCTCTCTCTGCGATGCCCGCCTCTGTCTCCAACCGCCGTGTGCCATCATCCTCCTACCTGCCAACTGCTTGCGCTCGGTAGAAACCACCGCACTCTCCCGCTACACTCACACAGGCACGGCCAGGCGAGTGCTTCAAGACACATGCTGCTTTGGAGGGTTGAGTGAGAGAAGCATGTCTGTCCCCTTTAGAGTGATGTGTCCTTTAGAGCACGATGCAGCAACTACGCCAAGTGCTTAAGGACAGGCAGAAGGCGTAGGACGACGGTGTGGGAGGTCTTATATAAGTGTGATCTGGATTGGAAGGAGACAATGGTTCAGGTGCTGTGCTGTAATGTTAAACACACATCAACCTCCAAGCCAACTCTGTCGAGAACCTCAGATACAACACTTAACAACCCTGTACCTGTTAACAACTCTGTACCTGTTCCGTAACTCATAAAGCATGTATGTGATACTGAAAACAAAGACATGTTCTTAAGCATAAGGGTTTTACAATACTCATTCCTGCCCTATGCTGAATACATAGACCTTTCCTTGTCAATGACTTTTAATGGTAGTATCTTTATATGATAAAACGTGTTTACTGAGCAAAACTAGGTCTGTCTTCCTCGGCAGACACTGAGACCTTCTATGAAATACTTACTAATATGATAAGAACATAAACAGATTTAAGATGGATAGCAGGGAGATTCCTAATTCATGGTAAAAACATGAGTAGATTAATATTTCATGGTAGGACATAAGTTTATACATTTTTCATGTTGGAAACATGAGAAGATTCACAATATATGGTAGGAACATGAACAAATCTACCACTCGATGCAGGAACAATAACAGATGCAGCAATTATGGTATGCACATTAACATATCCCTCACTTATGGTTGGAACATGTACAGATTCATCACTCGTGGCAGGAACATAAACAGATCATCACTTATAATAGGACCATGAACAGATATATCACGTATGCTAGGAACATTAACACATCCATCACTCGTGGCAGGAACATAAACAGGTCCATCACCAATGGTAGGAAAATGTACAGATCATCACCACTCGTGGCAGGAACATGAACAGGTCCATCACCAATGGTAGGAAAATGTACAGATCATCACCACTCGTGGCAGGAACATGAACAGGTCCATCACCAATGGTAGGAAAATGTACAGATCATCACCACTCGTGGCAGGAACATGAACAGGTCCATCACCAATGGTAGGAAAATGTACAGATCATCACCACTCGTGGCAGGAACATGAACAGATCCATCATTCATTGTAGGAACATCCAGATCAATTACCTATGGTAGGAACATGAACATATCCATCACTTATTGAAGGAACATGAACAGATCCATCACCTCTGGTAAGAACATGAACAGATCCGTCACTTATTGGAGAAGAAATCCATCACCTATGGTCATTTGTTTTAAGTAGTGTATGAGATTTTATCTATTCTTGTTATCAAAAGTAGTTATTTACAAGTGTTTAAAGACTAAGTAGATAAAGATAATGCCTGCCATGTCTATTTTTGATATTTGAAATCATCTCATGCAGCTTGACATTAAAAAGAGTGTGATAAAACACAATACAAAGTAGGCTTTCAAATTTTGATTTTAGCAAACCGGTCAGTATAGTTTATGTGTGCGTTATATGACACCGTAAGCTAGTTGCCTAATTACATATTGCTTGTATTTTCTGAATAACACATTATAGACTAATATGCCCTATAATCTGCCCTATGCATAGATTAATAGCATTTTGACAATAGTGACATCTCCTCGCCACCATTGCGCGCTAAGAACCATAAACAGGATATTAATAGTTCTTCATCGGCTCTAATCTCAGTACAACTAATATATTTATCCTCATCATTCTTGCATAAATATATGTATCGCTTTTCAGATTATATTCATAATCTCCCATATCGCATGTCATTACACGTCTGCTATTACCATATTATAAACCCTTCCGATGTAATTATGAAAATAGCTAATCATAGTTTCCACATACCGTCGCGGCAAGAAAGGTTTTCACATTTCTAATTCAATAATTTGGCATTGTCATAGGAAACATATTTTTCTGGATGTTACTCCACATGATGCAATGGCACATGTTTCAATGAAGACTTGTTTTTTGTTTTGGCTGGGATTTTACATCACTTTCATCAATATTTCAGTCATTTCGTCATTTCATGTTGAGACCTATTTGTAGCAGATATATTGCTATCTCATTAAATTGGCATGTGGTAGGTCCTTGAAACCACGACCCATCAGGTCACAGATTTACAAGGACTATTAATAGGTTAACCCTTTAGGCAACTGATATTAAAAAATTGTGCCACGAATTCAATCTCAGCAAAGTCAGGAATCGAATCCACGACCTATTGACCATCACAGAGCAACTGGTGCTAATAAGCTAGCGCTCTAGCCAACTGCGCCACAGCCCGTGGCCTTTCACGCCTCTACATATCGATGGCATCAATGTGACTGGTGTAAAATTCACCCTTAATATAATTTGGACTTTGCATTTATAGTGATAAATAGGGATGTGCATATTTCTGTTTTTCGTTGAGATAGGAAATTACAAAATATCATGGAGATGGAATATTGTGAGAAGGAGGATGTAATAATTACGGGGCAGCATGTTTCAATCAAAGGACAACGGTGTCAGATTTCATTAAGATAGTGATATTGATCATAGTTTAGTAATCTGGTCTATTAGTATCTCTCTCTTTGGGTTTATCCTGCTTTGTATGCACATGGAAGGTTTTGAGATCCTATTTCACAGAATATTCCTTTGTCGATCATGAGGAATCGATAAGATCTTGAACACAAATAATGTTAATTAGATAGATGAATAAACATGATATATTCTCTGTGGAAATAAAGAAGCAACGTGTTTGGTAGTCTATTAAATTCTCTTTATTAGAGTATCCAGTTTTGTAAATGATAGGCATTTAGATCATATTTCACGGCTGAGCATTGTGAATTGAAAAGATCTCGTTAATAACTAACGAATATTAATTATCTATAACTAGATATAAAATAAACGTGAGAATTTCTCGGTGGAAGTTAATTCTGACGCGTTTAAATTGGATAATTCACGCTTAAGAGTCTTGTATTCGGTAAATATTAATTACATCATTTATTTTTTTCTCTTTCTACCATTATGCAACTAAACCAGTCTTTCTTTATAAAAGACAATTCCTCCTTTTTTTTTTACAAACACACTATTATTTTCAATGTTTAATTGTAATTCAACAGATCCGTTAAGGTAGACATAAACGCGTTATGTTTACTATCTACTTGATCCAACATCGATCTCAGATCAATGTCTGAGCAATGCATCATGTTTGCAGACATATTACTTCTGCGAATAAAGCAACACATGAATCTTCCAATATATCCAGGTAACAAAACATGCTGAGAATGACAGGTCTGACTTACTATGGGCACTGAACATTTGAAAGTCCTATGTGCACAGTATGCTGCAAATAGAGTCAGCAAATAGAGCATAATGCACCCCGATCTCGCCATTCTGGTTACCTACTTTTTATGCAAATCCTATGAGCAAACATGAATAAGGGCTTTATACAAACCACCTTCTGAAATTATTATAATGTGACATTTGTTGTTTCATTAAAATTATTGTTTTCATCGTAATTATCCCCATGATCATCGTCACTAATGGTGATTACTCATAGATAGGGATATGTAGGCACATAAACATGTTTTATATTGAGGCCATTTTGATATTGTGTTACAAGGGAAATTTCTCGGAAATGTGATATTTAAAACTATTCAAAATGGAAGCAAGTGTTATTGTGAAATTCTATCTATTGCAGCAGAAGTAGGGATTGACATGCGAATGACATTCACATAAGTCTCAAATTATCTTCTAAGTCTTTATTCTGCACCCAGGTCTTTTTTCATGACAAATGTGAGTGCAATGCTGGGATATGGGGAATCAGTCATTTGCAATGCCTTTTTCTATTGGCCTCATCCCTAGCCTGATAGGCCTAAGCCCTCAGCATACTATATCAGCCCGGCTCGTCTCAGCTGTCGATTGTTCAAGCTCCTTAGTCAGCTGCGCAGCCAAACACAATCCTTCACTTAGACTTAGGTGCGTGCGCACATATCATATCACATTTTATCTAAAAACGTTAAATGAAATCAAAGTAATTTTAGAAAATCTCAAATATTTCTATCCAATCTAATGTTATATAATTTTCAATAAAAAGACATATTTGTATTTACTTGTTTCAAACACAAGTTAATGATTTGTTTGCATTAAATATAAAATACAGATTTTTTATTTGAATTAAAAGGTGCAGCACATCAGGACAACTGATGACGATATTGTTCTCTGGAGGTAGCGCTCATGTGATCTGTCAAGGCCTTGATTGGATAATAACAAATTCTGATTTATACGGTGATCTGGTCACCTGTAAGGCAGCATAGATCAAAGACAGGCCTGATGAGCCGCCCAGGTGATGATGATTTAAGGAGTGATATCAAGTGGTACCAGGATAACCACATCTTGCCAACTTCCAAAGTTGTCAGGGCATCGCTATTTTTGTAACATTACAGTGGAAAAAATGCGCTTCCTTGAAAATAGACCATTCTGGCTAGACATGAGAATGGGTAACCATAGAACTCAGGAGTAAAAGGTGACAAGCATCATATGAAGATGCGCTTCATCGCTATTAATCTATATATATATATATATATATATATATATATATATATATATATATATATATATATATATATATATATATATATATATATATATATATATATATATATTCATGCTCCTATTTCTTATATTAGCTCTATTCTTCTTTTTAAGCGATTCCCTCGACATTTTATCTTTTCAATTACAAACCCGGTTGATTAAATGATAATGCATCTATTCTTTAAAGTATAATATACACGTCGGTGAGAAATAAAGAAACGATTTAATTGTAATCAGAAAAGAATATATCGCTAATCACTTGTACATAACTCATGTTTTAGTTCTGAGTCAATATGGCTGTTCTATTTCTTCACTCTGAGAAGCTCGGGACACACATTTCGCATGGTAGAAAACCTATTTCTGTGGTGGATTAATCTTTATCTTTCCTACTCATCTGAAAAGTGTATCTGTCACATATTGGCCAAAATACCTGCTTTGTACTGATCTTAGCTAAATGGCTGTAGGTATAGAAATGGTCACAATTGCAACAGTTGACATCTGAGACAGGCTTCTGAACAAATAATATCTGTTTAGAAAGTCTGACATCATATGACATGACATGATATAATACAATAATAATAGATTTGTGAAGCGCCACACAAAGTGGCATGCATATATATGTGACATGGGTTTAACATGATGATATTGTCTCTTGGTGCTTTTTTGTAATTGATGGTTTATTATAATTTGATTCATGTTTTGTTCACCACCGCTCTGCTCAGTTTGAGGTGCATGGCAGTCTAACTCAAGCTCTCGTGATATTTTCCATCGACTTTTTTAAATGAATAAATACCCACAGGCAGTAAGAAGGTTAGAGAATTTAACAGCTAGCTAATGACGTATACAATATTTGAATATTGGAAGATTTTTGATAGTAAATGTGATTGGTTTGCCCAGGGGAAAGGTAAACCAACCATCAGAAGACAATAGCGCCATTTTGGCTTCCTTGGAGGCAAATTTATCGTCCATGCACACAAACGCTGATGGCTATGTTTGGCAGTTTTGGATAAAAATGGGCCCTCTCAGGTGCGGACGCCAATATATCAAAGTGGGGCCTTCTAGCAAACCACGAAATGCACCTGCTGTTTTAACAGAACGTACACCTTTTCATCACAATTGTTTGATGTACATTTTGAAGGTCATGTAAAAGGGTACAGCCTCTGCTGAATGAGGTCACACAGAGGGTGATGAGTCATTTGTTTACCAAGTTAGTCAGAATAATTGATATAACCTTGATACATATATTATGTGTTCTGTTCACGCTGTCCCTCAGCTTAATTAAATTGAATGGAAAGTAAAAATTAAGAAGTTCATTCATAAGAGAAATCAGAAACAATTTGAATTTATTTTCTTTCAACTCCAGCCTTTATAAACTATTCAATATTAGATCATCATTGTATGGATGAGTTAGATCGAAATGTATAAAGACCTGAAATACATGTATAACCAAACATCATGCGTGTGGGTAAACATGTTTACACTTTTAATTGTGCTTATTTACACAAAATGTGATGTTAATTGCATAGTTAAGTTCGCCTTTTTTGCGAAAATGAAAGATAATGCCATATAGATATTTTATCCCACACACCGGTTATTGACCCGAATTTCAGCTCTCCAAGTCAGATGTTTTTTAAGGTAAAACGCGTCATGGAGAGAATAAAATAATGAGATTTTAAGTACATAATCTATTGATTGCTGCAGGTCGCTATTTGTATAAGGCTTTTTTCTGAACGAATGAGTGTATTTTTACCCATATGATTGGCCGTGAGAGGTCTCAGGAGATTTGGGCTGGTTTGGATCCAGCCTTATCATTGTGATGAAACAGACAGGTTGATTCTCGAAAATGACATTCCTTATGGGCGATAAAGGGCGAATAAATGATAAGCGAGCAGGTTTTCCTTAGCCTAGGGTACCCAGGCACTCTTTCTGAGTTACATTGGGAAGAGGCATGTATCTACGCAGCAAAGTCACTTTTTGCCCATGAGGAATCTACGAAGGCTTCATGCAATATAAAACCATTTTGGTGCCTCGTCTTACGAGACGACATATCTGCCTTGAGGAAAATCTCCGTGGGGACCTGCGGGCCCATCTTTGTACCACCGTCAGGGAGGTTCGTCTTTGCCTTACTTTGACATATAATACATGATCAACCTTAACACCAGATATAGTATACTTCACTTATATGTAAATCCTTATTTGGCCTGACTTGGACACGCTGTTTGATTAATCCTTCATTCCTTATATAAGGTTGTCATGTACACGTCTACACGTACAGTGTATCGATGTCTCATAAAAATGTCCTAGACAGCCTGAACTGTATGTAGATCGAATGCAAAAAACATCATTATATTACTGAGACACGAAACTTTCAAAATAATAAGAAAACTTTCAATTTCTATTAGATCGAGATACATTATGTTTTGTATGAATATATATATATATATATATATATATATATATATATATATATATATATATATATATATATATATATATATATATATATATATATATATATATATATATATATATATATTTATATATATATATTTATATATATATATTTATATATATATATTTATATATATATATATATAAACCTTTTAAAATAAGACACCAAGAGAGAATCTCGTATGTTACATTGGTATCTATTGTAAATACCAGATATGATACATGTTTGCTATGATATTTGAACATCGGTGCCTATCACCACGAACAATTTCAAACTATCAATCAACTATTAAAAGGGAACCATGCAGAATGTTGATTCAATCTAAAATGTTTAATGAGTATTCCAGTAGAAAGTTGAGAAATTGTCAACATGTAATGTTTTCTTTGCCATTCTTTCTGAAAATAGTCTCCTCTTATGTAAACTTCTATCAATATCCATCCATGAAGTTTTCTTCTCGGGGGAAATGGTATATTTATTGAGTAGAAGAATTTAATGTACCCCGCCATATTTTCCTTGCTTGCAGGGAAGGACTTTGATTTGAAAATCTCATATTAACGGACCAAAGAAAAAACTTGATTACCACCAACTAATTGTTTCCAAGAAAAATCCAATCACCCTTTTTAAAGAATAACTGGTTGAAACGTGGTGCTTCACAACAGAACTCATCCATTGTTTGTCAGGACGAATCTCCGAGTGTCTCAAGCCCTCGGTGTTAATTGTTGTATTTATTTCCTATTCATGAGTCTTTAATTCCAGAATATTTCACCATTTCCCCACAATATTTCATTACCTAAGCTGAGGAGAGAGCAAGGTACGTGTATGCTATCAAGCTGACAGATATATCGCCATTGAACATTTGATAGAAATGGAAATGGTGATGTTTGGAAGATAAGGAGCAGCGTTACACAGCCTAGTGTAAGCCAACAAACCTAGTTAAGGGCAGAAGACATTAGCTGAGGGAAGTTGTGGGACCTGACGTTAGGAGGCAAGATGAGCCCCAACACCACAATCAACCCTATTAGTATTCCAGTCTCGAATGTTCTCGCGGCAGCGCTACGAGACGTGAACAGCCCCAACATCACAGCGCATAAATCTGTGACCTGATTCATCACTGCTTACCTAGAAAGACCACATCACCACGTCACATTTGAATTGTCACACCCAGAATCAGTCAAGTTCCTTGAAATTTACTTCCAATGGACCAAATCTAACTTTTTGAACAACAAAATTGTTTTCTATAAAATTCATTATTTTTTTTAATTATTAGGGCGTATAAACATACCACGGTAAAAAAATTAACACTTTTTTGGGGGGCAGTTAAAGAACATATTTTGATTCCAGGAAGAGTCGTCCATAGACCAGCTGTGGTATCAGGCGCATGGCAGGAAGCAGCCGAATATTGCAGTAAACAGGCAGAAGAGAAGCATTCCCTGCTGAAAACACAAGGTCTCGCCGAATCACCATTGTCGCAAGAATTCAACGAGAATAGCATCATTATGGGATGGCATAATCTCTCCTGGGAGAGGCAGTGTCCTTCTGGGAATACGGTGTAAGACTACCTGGGTGTACTTATAAAAACACATGATAAAAAGACAAAAGAAGGACTGGGGAATTATCCACGCAAGTTTTGGCATCTGTAACAACCACGTTGAAAGTTTACAATATCTCATTTGTTTATGTGTGTGCGATCATATTATCGGCATATTTTCTGGAAAACATTATGCTTTGTAAATAATCAATTGTAACTCACAAACAATAATGTGCACTCCTCAATTTCAAATAAAAACAGTGTGCAGTTGAGATTTAGACATGAATTCCATAAACTAAACAGGATGGCAGAAAGCAAAACATCGTCTAGCTTCAGCAAATAATCTTGATTGGCTAAAGATGTGAAATGAAAATATTTCCCATATATCACATATGGTAGGCACAACGTGGCCACAAGTCATTCCTCACCTCATTGATATTTATCCAAAGCTCAAATTTCATCAAACATGGTTTAAATGTTATAACTCAATTCTGAAAGCCACGGATGATATTGCAGACTTATAGACAAGTAAAACATCAGGTTAAACAAGGAAACATGTAATACAATTCTTGATCCATTTCAGATGCAAGGAATTATTTATCTTCACCACTGTAACTTGAAAACGTGGATATGTGGAAGAAATATTTCTTATTTATGAACATACAATTCCCGATCGGATCTTTCAAAACTAAACAATATCAACTTCGTTCAGGCTTTAAAACCGATATGACGGTTGCTGGGATACCTGTAATTAATACCGACATATTGTGTCTCCTCCTTTACCTAAGCCTATTTATATGAGCTATGGGATATTATTTTACCTAAAAAAATAAAATAAAAAAGTACTAATTTCGCAGCTCGGCACTTACCTTAGGACACTTCTGCTGTTCGGTTTCATATTTTTTGCAAGATATTCTCACCAGTCTGAGAATGGTTGGTGGGTCGGCGTGTTGGTGTCGAGGAATCATTATGGGGCCCTTAATATGAAGTGCGGTGGTGGGGATATCTGCATGTTAGGTGATACCACAAGGCGGCCCACTATGTCTTGACAGGTCCATTGTCCTCAGTCTTTCCTCCGCCTCTGTGCCCGATTATGGCTAGCTCCCTTTCACTTGTGGCCAAGACAGGGAGAAGCCCCTGCATTGAGGGTCCCTGCATCACCCCTGATGCCTATATGACAGATCTGGTCGGATGGGGTCACGTGACTTACCACCTTCGAAACAGTGAATCATGGGACATTGTGGAGAAAGATTATCGCATCAGCTGCGCATGCTCAGTGCTTTCTAATTGGCCCGATTGAAGGTGAAACCGTGGCCCTTATGATCAATAAGGGTGATAAATGGTGCAAACAGTGGATCAAACAACTTTAGAATACACTTCAGGGCATTGAATGTTAGGGGATCAAATGGTTAAATTTGGGCATGGGCTATATGGGATCCGTACGGTATTGTGTTCATGTGTTCATCCCTATGAGTACATCAAAGCGCAACAAATCACACCTTTGTTGATTAAAGGATTAAAGAGTGCCATCTTTATAACCTCGGGCATCTCGCTAGCCATTCGTCCTTGTGGTAACGATCAATATTATCGAACCACATCTGATAGAGATAAATAATCTGAACCATTTTCATGTCAGAAATCTTTAATAATTCATGCATACAGCATTAATTGCTAAATGACCCTATTTGCACTCAAAATAGAAACATTACTAGGGTGAAAACGATCATGACCATAATTCTCAGTTTTTCGCTTAAGAAAGAGTACAAATATTTCATTGTTCTTGAAATGTTGATACAACGCACGATTACTCTGAACAGCAACTTTATCCATGCAAAGGTATCTTTGTAATATAGTCTGTATGTAGAAAATAATTTTGACGTACAGAAAAAAAACCTTGACACGGTTTTGAAGTTTTCTGATGTTTGTGTTCAGGTATGAGCACACCGTGGAAGATAATGGAATGCCAAAACATTGTTAAGAAACTGAAAAGCTTGGAATTAATGACACAGTTTTTGTTCTAACGTTTTTAATTATGTAACTGATAGTTACATGAAGCCCACAAGAAGCGCATTAAAACCGTCTTAGCGAAGCTCCCATGCTACAATGTAGTTCATTACTACAGGCATAATATGACATTCATTATGCAAGTCGCTTTCAAACTTCAACGTGAAATTGGTAGACATTAATTTCGTCCCAAGTTCTCCAAATACATTATTATCTAATCAAGCAGACAGTATTGTCTCCTGTGACTTGGTAATTTTGTGCGGAGGCAGCCCTTGCTTTTGTTGGTCTTATTACAGGCATTACAGGCAACACTTGTCTTATCACAGCCAATACCTGTCTTATTACAGGTAAAATCTGTCTTGTTTCAGGCAAAATCTGTCTTGTTACAGGCAAAATCTGTCTTATCACAGCCAATACCTGTCTTATTACAGGAGAAACCTGTCTGATTAC
The DNA here is from genome assembly GCA_949316495.1 of Amphiduros pacificus. Taxonomy (NCBI): domain Eukaryota; kingdom Metazoa; phylum Annelida; class Polychaeta; order Phyllodocida; family Hesionidae; genus Amphiduros; species Amphiduros pacificus. Next base: position 28,534,204 of record OX439002.1, read on the forward strand.
ACGCAATACCTGTCTTATTACACTGTCTAATTACAGGCAATGTACTTATCTTATTACATCCAATACCTGTCTTATTACAGAAAAAACTTGTTTTATTGCAGACAATATTTATCTTATTACAAGCAATACTTATTACAACTGACACACACTCCATCACGATACCTGTCCGTGGGGTTTGATAATCAGACAAAATACGTTAAAGTAGCACTTAAAAGTAACCCCCGATCTCTATTATCGGAGAATCATGAAGTAGCCTGAATGTGTGTTCCTCAGATTTAAAGATTTCTGGCCGGAATAGCTCAATTGACAGAGAAATTGCCTTGAAACCAGTGATTCTCGGTTCGAATCCCGGCCAGTTACTATCATGCAGACAATGTCTATATGTGACCTTTACTTTTAAAACATATAAAACACATTTTATATTTGAAACTATTTTCCATGTGATAATTATACACAAGCCTTAATAGTTATTCTATATTTCTTAAATTGCGCTACAAGATGTTTGATATATGAAGGATCTTTTTGGCCAATGTTACAAAATAAGAAAAAAAAATAATCTAGACAAACATGACTTCACTTTTAATAATATTACGTTGGCTTGAGAACTATTTTTAGAAAACTGTAGAAACACATTACTGTACTGCCCACGATGTGGTATATTTTTTCATTTTTAAAACTGCAAATTGCAAACAGCACATATGCCTGTAAATATTTTGATCAGTTATTATCACGACATGTTATTCCCTTGACAAAAAATGCAAAACTTTGAAAGTAAAGTGTCTGACCGATAACCAGCATGGGAGATTAAAAAAATGAATAGGGCAAAGTATTGTGTTACAGTCAAATGTCTCAAAATCTCATCCAGTTTTAATTAGAATATATATTTGAGTGCAGAGATTTACACATAGTATTATGCTTCCTCAAATTACCTCTCAGGATAATTTTTATCTTGTACCCAGGTAAAACCTTTATAAATCATATATATAATAATAATGAAAATACATATATATATACCTACATAAAGCCACGATACGGTTCAGATTACAGAGGCAAATACGGACGGTAAAATAATATCAGTGCCACTCACAACATACTGACAGTTCTCTGACATGACTACTGATACTTGCTGTAGCCTATGTAGATGCATCACATGACTTATCAAACGGCACAACAATAGCAATGGAAATCTTTTTGGCAGTAAAATTGCCATGATCACGCAACACCTCCCGGTAAGCTGTGTTGGTATGGCACAATGATGTTCCATCCTTCTCGACAGTAGAGTAAACATACGTTGTGCATATGTCTGCATTCATACCTGACGGTGAAAGTCTGGCATTCACCTGGTCAATAGAATCGTGTCCTGGTATTTCTGTTTGGTAGGAATCGCTTCTCAATCATTCTATATGATTAGAATCATTTCCTATTTTTAAAGTTTGGGCTGAATCACTGCACAAAAAGAGTTCCCATTTCATTTAAACGTTCCAGTGATGAGAGAATACTAAGACATTTAAATTTGTAATAAATGTAGTGATTTATTATTACATTAAAAGAAAGGACATTTTTTTGGATAGACTTTTTTGGATAGCAAACCGGAGTGTGCACTAGATCACTGGTCAGCTGAACAAAGTTTGTTGACAAAGTGTCCAATAGGTGATTAATATTTTAGAAAAAGACTCATCCATTTTCAAATAGTAGAGAAATCTATGTAGCAGATGTATGATGGGTAATAACATTTGATCGCAAAGCGTAGGGTATAAATAATTATATAATATAAGGAAAATGTGCTTGAAAATGTGCTTGAGTTCATGAAAGCTTTAATGAGGAACAATTATACTGTTTTGAAACAAATATGAGAAATTAAGGCAACTTCATTTCATTTTGTTAATAGAGCATGCAATACGGGTCCGCAGGGGGTGAAGTCTGGAAGGGGGGGGGGGGGTGCTTTGTGCACTTCAAAATTAACGCTAGGTGGCGGGGTCACAGTCACGTGACGTGTTATGCAATCGATCACGTGACGACGCCATCTTGTAGAAAATACGGACATTTCAAAACAAAGTTTTTAAGGCCGTTTACCTGCTTATTTCCTGCGTTTCTGGGTATAGTATTGTTGTAGAAATTCACTGTACGTCTTTCTTTCGCTGAAGTATGCTTTCAACTGAGGCAGAAGTCACAGTAGACCCAGATAATATCGAATTACCTGAGGAATGTTTTAGTGCTTAAAGACTAGATGAATTAAAAAAAAACAATGATTCATACCAGGGACTACATGGCACAGGTTTTGATTATATTCTTACCTACCTCTCGATCTTTCATAAATGAGTTATTTTGAAAGATCAAGAACATACAAAAATGTTTTAACTTTTTATATGGTATCAGACCTCATACGGTATCAGAGGTTATAAATTATCATTAAATTTGTTCAAAGACTCATTATTTTCTTTACATATAATAATATTACTTGGAAGACAGAACTCAATATGATAAGTTTAATATAGTTTAAATTCTAGAATTACAAAGGCATCTTACCTTGACGTTAGTGTTTTCAATATTTTGTCTCACTGGAGGGCTGAGCAAAATTTTTCCCAATCTTCGCCATGATTGACTGCATCATTTATTGTCTATCCTTTTGTGGGTAATGGCTGCATTTATTGAAAAGCAACTTTGTCCTGCGGTAAGAGTTTTGTAGGGAGTACACGATTACATACCATCAATAAAACTGTGTTTTTGTAAGCACATATGTAGGCTCTATCAGATTTAGATTTAGATTTCTGCCCGCCGTCTGAACACAATGCCCTCCTCTCGTCTAAATGTACATGCGATTTTCTTTACCCTTGTCACATCTGTAGCCAGTGAATAAACAATCCGGCGTGACGGGTAAAAAACGGGCCAACAACCAGAAAATAAATGCATACTTTTACGCTCATGGTAAGTACCTGCTCATTCATACTTATCACTGCAGTACTTTGTTTCGGATACGTATTCATCATTAGCCATTTCATATCATGCTGGAGAAATATATAGATGGATTTCAGTATTTATATTAATTTTCTGACATCAATACCACTTTGTATTGAAAACTACAAAATGATTTTTGTGAGATGCAAAGCACTCCCATGGTGGATTTTGTTTTCAAACGGGAAATAAGAACCTTTACAGCTTAGAACAGTTTATTTGATATCCGAGAGCAGCTATAAATGATAATGATCATGTCAGGCGGCCTTCTTCTTTGTTGTCACACAATATCGAGATATACGAATGAATTATTAAAGATAAAACAGGATAGCCGTCTTTACGTGATACATATTTCAGTTGTTATACCTCCTCAGTAATATATATACGTATATATAGATACATATGATGCAGCAACACAACTTTATTGAATGCAGTGCTTTGCTAAGATTGGATGTTGCCCCATACCAACCTTAGAGAAATCAAGAGGGAGTTGGAGAGATCGAAGATCAACTGATAACAAAGGAAGGAGGTCATGACATTAATATCCAGTGTGAATCCTTCCTGTGGACCTTTATGTCTATTTATAACCAAGTGTCCTGCAAGGACCTAGTCTTCAACCTATGTCTTCTGCATGGGGCCCTTGTCAAGTCTCATTGCTTGACCTGGGTAGAGGCCAGGCCGGGGATTGGCCTGCTGTTCCCTGTTGTGGTCACTAAGACTTTGAACCCTCTATGGCTTTCTCATCGCCCAGGTTACTTGTAGATGACAGCCGCCAGGGCACACCCAGAAACATAACATACATAAACATTGGTTAGGTCAAAAATCAACCACTAGGTATTTTCTTTTACATATAGAAATATCAGCACCCTTTGTGACATATAGTGTACACTGATTTAAAAATATATATCCAAAGCGTCATATACAACCCCTGAGCTGAAAGATACTAATATTGTGACGTTCTTATTCAGGAGAAACTTCAGACCGTTCTTCCCTGAAACATCGTTATCTAATAAGTTGGCCTCAAGCAATCTTCCCACAGGCTGTATGGAGGGTTAAGCTAAAAAAAACTGTAAAATAGTTCACTTCTACAATAGCACCATACTTAGTTCAACATTCTCGACACTATACAGTGTACCGATCAGGGTCGCTTCTCATGGCTCATGATTCAGATCAGTGTGTGTGTGGGGGGGTATGTGTTTGTTTGTATTCAGAAACAAAACAGATCATTTTCAATGGTCACTTTAGATAACCTTTTGACTACACAAAAAGGTACTGTGTTATCGGATAAAGAACATTCTTTTTATACACATCAGTTTGTAGTGTAACAAATGACCTGTGAATTACAGAAAAATATCACAAAGCGCTATGAACAGATTTATCTGGTATTTAGCGCTATATAAATTTTATTATTATTAAGCCAGCCAAATAGCCAAAGCCAGCCTAGTACAATGAGATATGTATATAATTTGTATTTTCCTCACATATTTCTGCCTTAGAAGAGAATAAATGAGTTGTGTCATGTTAAGTGGCAGGGCTCGTAGCCTACATCCATATCTGGCCTGGCCCTTGATATAAAGCCCCGGCTATGATTGGATACTGTGATGGGCGGATCTAATCATCACACTGTTATGTCCGCTTATTTCGTCTGGATATCACTTTTCTTTACTTAGCACTGAACCTTAGAGTGCTTTGCTGACCTGCTAGTTTGAGAAAGTGTCATTTTAGAAGTCAGTCTGACATATGATATCTGAGAACATCACAGTGAACTATGAACCGGCAGTGAAAGCCCATGTATTGGAGAATGTATTTCGCCACATGAATAGTGTTTTGAATACTAGTCGAAGTTATTTGTTATACAAGCCCATTTTAACATTGTCACAGATGTATACTACACTGTTTTCTCATATTCTTCATGGATGTATAGACTAGAGGTCACGTATTTTGTTCACTTGATCATCTCACATTCATTGTGCATATTAATGATGTTTCAAACATGTATCCTTCCACCGAAAATACCAAAAAGGACTAAATTACGTTTGAGCAGATCGTATTGTTCTAAAAAAGGAAAGTAATATCTTTCGTAAGAACATTAATTGCAGGATAAGGGAAATTCATCACGTCGATGCAAATATCTTAATCTTAAATATCGGAGAATAACACATGTGAAATGGGACATCGCCTTCTTAGGCCATTTAAAGTGTTCCTAGTGTCCTAGTATAAACTATTGAACAAATATGTCATCCATGGACATGGCCAGATATGTAATTAATAAAGATGTAATTTGCTATTAAGTAAGTGATAAAATAGGTTTTGAGGCTGTCAGCTAGATAGGAAGTGCAAAAGACATGTGTAGTCTGCTTCCAGAGGCAGGATTTGATTCTGATCCAGTGAGAGATAGGAGTGACATTTTACAGAAAACTCCCGGCTCCATCATATTATCATCGCGCTCCTATATGTGTACAGTACATATCTATTGCATTCTGAGAATTTAACTACCTCGTGAATTTATTGTTTTTACTTAGCTGACAATATCGTTGCCATGGCAACCATTCCGAATTTGATATACAGAAATAGGATACGGTGTGGAATCCAAGAAACGAATAGTTGCTGACTTTCGTATCATGTTTTGCTCATGTTTTTTCAAGTTGTTTTCTAACTTAGATCATGTGAAATAGCATCACATCAGTTTAGAAAGAAAACAATACACCATGCTTATCTGTCTCACCATGCAATGTCGTATGCATTCATTCTATTTCATTGCTGCTTTTAAAATCTAAATTTGTTCCTCCTTCGATGCAATTCCCAAAGCAATTCATATTACCATACTATATTATTGTCCTGCTATGTTGAGTTTCATGTATTATTAACAAATGTATTCACCCTAATACACATATCTATATACCTTAAAGTATAATTATTGGAGTATAATCTCCAAGGATATACTTCCGTGTATATATGTGTTTATTGGAAAATTGTTTTCCAGTAAATAGTATATACATTTGTATGGAATAATAAAGTATGCCTAAGTAGGAATAATAAGGTATGACTAAGTAGGTATGTATTTAATATAGTCTTTCACCAAAAAAGATAACTGGAAGTACTTTTTTCAAAGATAATATATTTATTAAACAAGCTTAAAGATAACACTAATGCATATATTCAAAATACTATCGGTGTTCCATATAGAAATATCTTGCATATGACAACTGTATTGATGAAAATTGTCGAACATTCTATCTTGGTTAAAAATAACACTCTGATACACACAAGTATTACTGAAATCATGAAGACATGTTCAAGTAACAATTCAAGACCTTAATGCGGTGATTTTCACTTTGAATAACCCATCCACTTCGGAAGCGCAAAACCCCAATTTAAAGTCGATAATTCACTGGGTCTTTGTCCAAAACATATTTCTGGACACTTGGATGATTAACTATAAGCACAAACATGATGGAATTTTCCCTTGATTGAACATACCTGACTTATAAGGAACCACGTTGGGGTGGAGATAGAGACGTGTTCAGTCGGGAGTGCATTTACATGTATTGTGTTTGCAGCAAATTAAGTTATGATTGTCAAAGCCAATGTGTGAAAGCACTAAAATCAAGACGGCAGAAAGTTAAAGTTAAAAACTGCCTCAGATGTATTCTCAATATGGGCTTCGAGTACTGATGAATCTTGTAGCGGGGGGATGGTCCTCCTTCGTACGCTCGTTGTGAGGTGCAATATTTGGATAACACCCCATTTGTGAGATGATACATACAGTGGCTAACATTACCATGACCTATGCTGACAACTGGATCGCCCAGCTATCATTACTCCCTTTAGTCTACCTTTGAAAAAAGGATCACATTATGGGATTGTGTGTCTTGCCATATGACACAAAAGGTACAAAGGAACTGACATCATCAGTCACATATATTAATATGATATACATACCTCTTATCCAACCTTAATTCATATTTCATCAATTATTTGCCATTATTGACATTTGTTAATACCTATATTAACATACTCAAGGTTGACATATTGGCCAACTTACACAAATTCTTTATTGAATCACGAAATCGTCAGCACATATAAAATAGAATAACATTTTTGCAAACGTAAACAAATAATAATATAGAATCTTCATATTGGGGTTTTATTTGGCTGATTTTGGAACTTAGACACATTTACCGAAATACTATAACATGGAGACTATAATGCTGACCATTTCAAGATCTTTTAACACGTATTGTATAATATACAATCTTGCCCCTTTTGACATGTCTACATATTTTAGTGCAAAGCATTATTTTGCATTCTTTCAGTCAATCTGTTATTAGCCTCATAGAGGACGACCGGTGTCGTGTTCAAAGTGACATTATTGGTATCATATTAACTTCTTCTAAGGTAATATCTGTCAAAATTAATCAGTGTTATATATTAGAGAGAATGTTTTAAACTCAAGCTCGAAATAAGTGCTGTATAAAAATGTTTTTTTTTAACAAACGATAATTCAGTTTTTGTTTCTGCATTGGCGTAAACATGTTGTGTATTATCACATCACATTATATCAGATTGTAGGTTAGGACTTTTTGCTATGCTGACATTTAAAGACAATTAAGAAGGTATGTAAATATGAGTCAAGGAACTTATGGGCTCGGTCTAAGTAGTTCAGATTAGTGTTCATGTTTTCTATAAGACAGGTATGATATTTGCGTATATAAGGTGTGTGTCTCCTTCCACCCACCATGTTTATATCCTCTCTGACTTTTTCATATTCTGGGCAACCTTCCCCACAAATATATATTGGCTTTCATCTTGACACATCTCATTCTCTATAAATTCTAATTTCAATTTCAATCACTCTATGTGTCACATTATAAGGTTCGTAATACAATAATTAAATCTACTGTCACATTGAATGAGGCGTTCTTACATGCCACACTTTGACATATAGAGGTCCAGAAGAGGTCAATTGCTGGCTGGAGAAGGGTTATTGAGGTCAATTGCCATGAATGTATCATGAGAATGAAATATTATCCGAAACTGAAACGTCAGGTGAATATTACGAACATAGCATTAATCCAAAATAACCAATATGTAAGGTACCTTCAGTAATAGTGAAAGTATGAAGGACTCAATTGTCCTCTTATATTTGATACCGAGATTATGAAAGCATCTATACATATTCTGTTATTTTCAAGAAAAACTATTGTAATGACAAAGGACTAATACAATCAGTTTTCAGTTTTTTTTCATTTGGTTTTGCAGTGCTATCTCGAGCTCAGGGCATGCTGCGTTTAAAACGTGTCAGTCATAAATTTCTAAATATCATACAAGTTTTGAACTTCCACCTTTTGCAAGGAAAGAGATTTCTCAAGAGATTTCTCATTATATCTCATCTTAGAAACGTGACAATGCCAAACATGTATCAAATGGAGAGTCCCATATTACCTTGAAACAACATAGATTACAGCAAATCTAAAAAATCGGTAAAAGTCACTACAGACGCAAAAAATAGAAGTTGTTACTTTACATCAAAAGTCGCTGATAGTTGTGCTGTCAACAACTTTTGTTTTAATTTGGCAGCAAATTTACTGTATACTTTTTACAGTGTATATATTTGTATACTTCCATTGACCTTAAGATATAAGATCCTGAATCTTGATATGACATTTAATATAAAAAAACTTTAGGCAGAATTTATATGCATCCAATTTTATCTTCATATCCTTTGGGCAGATTTATATTAGACGGTCACCTTTACTACGGCTAGTTTGTCCCTGCTTTCAACTACTGCAAATGTAAAAACAACAATTGTAATGAGAAGGTTGGTTCGCTTTATTCAGCATGTGCTCTTTTTGTATAGGACAACATTTCCATTACACGATTTCCGCTGAGAACATGAAATGCAGGCCAATAAAGCACATTAAAGAGAGCTTTTCATTACACATGTTGTATTGCAATGTTGTGACCGTTTGATGCAAAATGCAACTGCTTTGGCTTTCCATTCAAGATATTTTTTTTATCGTGTCTCTTTTTTTATCGGCACATGAGAGAATGTCCATTTCAGGTGAGCTATTGATCCCTCTTAGCCTGATAATATCATGATACAATATATTAATTTGAAGAGTAATAGACTCACATCATAAAATAACAGGGGCTGGTGGAAGGGCTATCAAAGTTAAGTGGGCGAGCTAAAAAGGGGAAATAGGATAGATTACAGACAATGGGGGCAGTGCTTATTGCAGGACCAGGCTAAATCGTTTCCAAGGGTTATCCATCATGCCCCTCCCACGATTAACAGCTTGTAAATCAGCGCCTGTTTTCCGCTGACTTGGTCACTAGCCGTGAGCAGCATGGCGCACAGAGGAACACTGCTATATCAGATCACAGTGTGGGGATGTCATGTCCAAGCCCGCCACCGACACTCTTGATGCTTATCATGACCAAATGATCATTTTCATCACAGAAAACATTTCTTTTTTTTATCACATGAAACATTTCATAGCTACCAGGATATCAGAATGTGGACATGATCTAGTGAACGTATATGTGTGATTAAAACTTTTCAAATGTTCTTTATTCTTATAAGCTTGGTATCAATTTCCATTCCAATTGCACATTTTTGTATGTGAAGAATCCCCAGATAATTATGACGGTAGGAGGCAATTTGAAACGCGGTGTAGGACAGTGATAGAATAGGTCTTTTTAACAAGACAACACAGAAATATTTTGGTTTCTGAGAAAATGATATGAGTTTTATCAAATATCAGTGACTCAATGATATTACCTAACATAGGGTAAGTTTATTATTCACCGTAACCATACCAACCCTTAGACAGTGATCTTCATAACATAAATTCAAAATAAACAATAATTCAAAAATGTATTTTTTATCCGTTTCAACAACATACTGAACTCATGTTTTATCGAAGGAACGAGTCTGGTTAAAGTGCATATGGAAAGAAATATGATCGATATAGTTTCATCATATTCCAAATGGACGGACATAAGTCATTTACAAACAATTTGGAAATTCTGATGGTGTTAGTAGAAAACTTACAATGTAAGCTGGCTCAAAAGTACGGTCTAGTCACTATAATATGAAATGAGATGGATACGTCAAAGGGTAGGAAGTCTTTGAAGTTCCACATTAAGTAGCCTGTGATACCCCCATGTAATTTTTATGATTGGTTTATAATATGGTTATACCAAACTCATACAAAGGCTGCTAAAATGGTTCCAACCAAATTGCGAGAAAATATTTGATGGCAACCATGAGGTTATTGATAATATTATCGTATAAGATCGAAGAAAAATAAGTTTCTTGAAGCCATCTTCCAGTAAATACTTGTTTAAAAATATTAAACCAATGGCGTCATGACATCATAGTGGTATTAGCTATTTTATTTGTCATCTATGATTTTCCTTTTGTCACATTGTGACCTGCTATTCCCACTTGAAAAATATGTCTAACTTTGGTGGTGAAAAACTGGTGAAGGAACATGCGTGGGGGGGTTAAATATTGGATAGGTTAGAGTCACGAGTACATTTTCAGGTAATGTGTCACGGACATCATCATTTGTGATGATGATGATGATGATGATGATGATCATTAATTACTTGCTTTTATTAAAAATGTAAAATGAAATCCATAAAACGCCAGCCTGAAACAGTTACTTTAAACAATAAATTGTGAAATAAGTGTGGCAAGGGACTGTATATATTTTTATCGAGATATATGAACTCAGAAGGTAAAATGTTATGTTTATATCCGGTGTCTTTGAATAGACATACAGGTAGAAATCACAAGCTCACATTTTTTCCTTTTATCTTGAGTTATAACAACGAATAGACTAGCTGTACATGTCTTTGATGGTATTCCTTGTACTGGGTTATAGCGTTTAATATATTGCTTGTATGGATGCTATAAAATCGAAATTCATATAATTATGAATTTCATTAATTTGAAGTAAACGTACCCTCATATAAAAATATTTGTCTTTAATCATCACAGTTATTATGTGTTGCAATCTATCGTAAAGTTCAACTCTTTTTTAACAATTAGAAATCATGCTTATATCTCATTTCGCTTATATCTCATTCTTTACGACCTGCCATATATTTATATATTTATGTATATATATATGTGTGTATATGTGTGTGTGTATATTTAGAGACATGTATATATATTTAGAGACATGTATATATATATATATATATATATATATATATATATATATATATATATATATATATATATATATATATATATATATATAATAAAGTTTAAAATTAACAAGTGCAGTTATATATGAGCATGGACATGAATGCTACATCCTGAGCGATCGTTTTTACCATTAATTACATTACGTGCCATTAATGACTATTACCTTTATGTCAAGACATCATAAAATGCATCTTTGATATTGGCTATCTAACTTATTTGATATCGTTTGATATTACGATCATATTTATTCTTGACAATTAAGTTTCATTAACTTCAAAACATACAAAAGAAAAGCAGACTTTGAAATATTAATTCATGTTTACATGGAGGCATTTGTCTTGGAGCTTTGCCTGGTATACAGATCAAATATATTGTTCATGGCATGGCCACAACCTACACGTATATGGCCTAGAGGAACACCAATCGTAGTGTGGACTAGCCCTTGAGAAGTGGCGTGTGAACCTGATGGACATAGCTGTTCTGGCAGCAAGCCCACAGCTTAAAGGAGAAGAAAAATAAATCAGCAAAAAGATCTTCTGTTAACCATGGGCATAGTTTCCATCAGCTAAATGCCTATTAAATAAAGGTTCAGCGAAGACAATGATAACAATAATGATAATAATAAAATGTTTATAGGGTTTGATACCAGACAATACCTATTCAAAACGCTTAAGATTCCAACTTCCGCTAAAACATTATATTACCACGAATTAAAGAGACGGTAAATGACATATTAAAGCTGTATCTATATATACATATACACGAGTGTGGAAAAAAAACTACAATGGCTTTGTCACTTCATCGCCACATCACTCCAATATCTATTCATATCGGTTATTTAAGTATTCACAGACATCGTTTGATGCAGAGACTGCTTGGGGTGATAGGCACAGCTTGGTCCAACAGAAAATAAATTTCCACTACTTGCCTAGTGTCTTTGTCTAATTAAAAGACCCTCATCACGAGCTGCTAAAATGTCTATTAATCAATACTCTTTTTTTTGTATAGTGATTTGCTTCTTTAAGATTACCCACGTTGGTGAGCAACCCTTTCCTTTATTTATCAAATTAATTTTTTCTCTTTTAGTTTTCTCAGTTCAACATCTTAACAACTGTGTGACTAACCACGATATGTTTAATCAATAGAGATCAATAGAATTTCTACAAGCTATAAACTGTTTAGCAGGGAAAAAATATCATCATTTGATACTGACTTTAAATCACTCAACAGGAAAGTACTTTGGTGTTTTCTTTACATTCTTCTATATAAATTCCACTATCTTGGCATAAATACGATGTTCTCTGAGCTAATATTGTTTCTATATTTATGTCTTATTTTTGCATTTACTATTTCAAGATTAAGAGATAATTTTAGATATTTCATAGTGCCAAAACAATGACAATAACATTTCCTTGAACGAAGTCTTGAATAAAGTAATCCAATACGTACTGACACTCTCCAAGTTTGAAGTATCACATGTGAATAATTGACCCAAAGGTCAAAGTAGACCGATGGTATCTCCTGGTGCTTTGTTACAGATGTTTATAAGAAACATATCTGGATGTTTGCCTTCTCAAACAACCACCCAGACACATTATTAATGTGATCTATGTCCATATAAAGTAAGCATTTACGATCAAATACGTGTTAGAAATGTTAGAGGTGAACATACAATCACGAAAATATATTGTAAATTGGCCGGAATAGAAAGACTTATATATGGAAAAAGACCATCATTCTAACAAGCGAAGGTTTATTGTTACTACATTTCTGCTGACTAGAAACCTGCTACAGGAGATAAAAATTATGATACTATTTTTTTTGTGTTCAATTTTTCATAAATATGAGGTGTAATACTATCATGGTCAAAGTTTTGCTTGCAATACACATGAATTCTTTAGAAATGCAGATATTTCTATCAAGCTCAGCAGTATATTTTAGTCTATGAGATACAACAGAACTCGAATATATTTCATTAAAAAAATATACCGCAAACCATTCAGGTTATTTTTGTTATTGGCCAAGATCACAATTGCAAGTGTTTTATTATGTGTAGAAATAGAAACATGATATATGGTTGTGAAATAAAGCTTTATAGCTTCACATAATACTTTACATGAGTGTTTTACTGTATTCAGCCCTGAAATAATGCCAACATAGGCCTGAGTAGTGGCTGCAGTGTGATGTCAGTGACCTTACACTGGACCCGCGTGGTAGGTCTAAACCTGTCTATCCCTTGAACCTTCCTTGTGAAGCCAAACCCTGGCTAACAGCGCTCTGCCTACCTCAAAGCCCTCCTAATGACTGTCACCTACCTATTATGCTGGTGTCATGGGCCCTTCCTCAAGCCCCCTACATCATTGATAAAGCTGGCATGAACTACCTAGGCGTTTTATGGTATAAAACGATTTGTAATTTATTATACGGTCTGGGTATAATGACTAAATCTTGTAAGTTCCTATCCTCACAGCTCTGCAAGGACGTCACAAGAATATTGATGATTTCGTTTGCTATATTTTCGCATCACGCCGAGCCCTCTACAGTAGTTTTCAGATCCCACAAGGGGGCGGCACTGGCGAAAATGATCCTTTCTACAGGGGACATATTTTTGTCCGACACCATAAGCGTATAAGATAGGAGGGTGAATTATTCCTCTGATGCCAGAAAATCCTCTGAAGGCACAAATTAGTTTTGTAAAACACGAAGGGTTTTACCGCTTGTTACAGCCTTTCTAACATCCACAGAAAGCGGCTTTAGTCTGTGGATTCTGTCTGAAAGAGTTTCATAGCCTCCATTTTTCTCTTCCTGCCAAAGAGTTGCATTGTCTGCGTGGGATGTCCGTCATTTATAGATGACATCTTCCCTCTTCTATCACAAATTGTATGATCCTTGTATCTGCGATGATAACGATTTACATTGTAAGCTACTGGGAGCCACAAATCGTTATTACGAGCAAAGAAATCAAAATGGAATAACGCATGAAATTGTGTTTATGGGACTAGTAAGATATTCGATAGTTATCGTTGAAATCAATAGAAAGGGTTGTTAATGCTTTATGGATATAATTTAGGAGTTGCCATTGTTCTATCACGTTCAATGTGAATACATCAATATGGTATTAAGAACCCAGGAGATTAATCTTGAAGATTTTACATGGCATATATATAAAAATATTTTCTTCACTTGCATATCATATTCAAATGTTTTAGTTGGTATCAAAATACTTTAACCATTACCTTTAATTGAATTATGAAAATAATTGTTCATGAAAATATTCGCTTTTCCTCGACCATGAATATGAAATATGTGTCACTCATATGCATATATGCATATTAGTAACACAAGGATGGTTTTAATTCATAGACATAGATTATCAGACTGTATGTCAGGGACTAGCGCTTGTCATAATGCTACATTGGTTTCCATATTTATATTACACTTTATTTCCCATTTTAAGGAGACTTATTTTTGATATTGCTTCGCTTTATTTGATATTTATTTCTCATTAATCTCATACTGCTGTATGTACATAACATACAGGTATGTATCAAATTTGTTGTTAAATGTTCTTGTTGGTGATGTGCACATTGGCAACATAAGGCATTATACATTAAAAAAAAAACATTTCTGTAAAAGGCACAGTGAACTCTGAGGTATATTTATCAGTATACTTTTATATTTTCATCACAGCCTTGTTTTGCTGAAATATGTTTTTTTCTTTTACTATTTTTCTTTGACAATGCTTAAGCAGTTCCATATAACTGTATGGCTCATATTTCATAAATGTGAAAATATCAAATTTATGATAGATATTGATCAATGCAATATAAAAACCTTCCTAGTTTATATGATATTAGTACCTTTCCCAGCAATAGCAAGATGATAAAACTTAGCCTTACTTATTCTACTTATTCCCTAGACAGCACAAATGGCCTGGATTTACAAAGCCATTTACATTTAACATTGGCCCTGTCATGATGGATTCAGAAAATCGTCTCTATTGTCTCATTGGCATCATCCTCTTAGTTTGATTGTCAAGAAACCGTGGAGATTTCTCAAACCTTGACAAGAAGGACATACAGAACAATGATAAAACTGTCATATCATTTACCTGGTAAACCTATCAAGTCTAAGGATCGTTATTTCTCAAGCCAAATGGACATGGACAGAATTTCCATTCCATACATCAATATACTGTAATTCCTGTCAGCTGGCGCTTGTCTTATAAAGGCAAATGAATTTAACTCAGGGCAGTATGAATGAAAGATAATGTACTTTTCTTCTTACTTCCTTAACTAACTTAACAGATTAATAGTATCTAGTACTCCACCCAGTGCTGGTTTCGACGGCCGTGATTTCAGTTATCTTGTCTTTTGATAATGTCAAAAAATGATCCCAGTTACTCTTCGATAAAGAGAAGGGCATTGAGTCCCGGTGAAAGGCTTCTGTCTGATCTTATTAAGCATAAATAGTTTTAAACAGCCAATTGAACACGTTTTTCGTCCAGATGCGTATGCATCTATGCAATTTGTGATAATCAAATGAATTGCACTATTACCATAAAAGCTGCCATCCCATAAACTGGGCCTTAATTAAACTGTATCCTAAATGTGGTCTCAGACATATTGGAGTTCAACAGGATTAGTAGTCTGTGGATGTGGGTGATATCAGAGGTAGTGTAATACTACGGGTCATGCCCAAAGTGACAAAGTGTCACCTTACTTGCTACCCCAGGGCCACGAGCCTTCTTTGTTCTCTGTTTGGTATTGATGTCTATTGATCCTGTGTACTTCATATAGAACATGCTGAAAACATGAAAGCTTGGTGGCCACCTGGCTCCAAACATACACGTGTGCAGTCATCAGTCATACAACCATGCCCATATTTACCCAGACAACAACCGCATTCACTGAGAAATGTTTGGAAAAACTATGAAAAGAACTTTTCAACAATATTATTTATTCTGTCAAGGTTGTACTTGACATTGATATCTTGTTTATTTATATTGTCGTACATCCAACTTAAGACTACAGTAATTCGCATCACATTCCGGAATGTAATATATAAAATCCCACATACCATACAAGAATATTCAAAGATTCAGTTTATATAAAAACTACTTTATGATTTGTAATTAAAAATGCTATACGAATTTCAAAATGTTTCCTAATATGGCATGTCTCAATACTTTACAGTTATTTCGTAACCTAATACTAAAGAATATTGATGACTTTGGTGGGGCTTGAGTGCATTAGAACATTTCAATGCGGGATCATCTTGCTTGTTTAAATTTCAATAATCAGAACACCAACAACTGAAATCGATAAAAGCCAACGAAAAGCTCTACTCTTTAATTTTGAATCATGTCATTTCTCCACATGACAAAGTAACCAGGGCAAATGTACTCAAATAAATGCAGCAAGAGGTCTATGACATCTCCTATAATACTAATAATAGAACTAAATTTCCTATTTTTCTTGCCAAGATAACAGAGGCAAGACGCAAAAAGATAGTATTTTTAGATTGCTGTTTTGGTAGGTGTGCTTGTGATAGGTTTAAATCGTAGAGGTAGTCTGTTATGTAAAATGGCGAAGAACGTGAAGTAGCTGCCTATATCCCTTGTGAGTGGCATTTTCATTAGGTATGTTTATTCCTGTTGAAACTCATCCTTTTACATAATCTAATACTGTGTCATGTTCAGAAATATCAGATTAAAAGAAAGCCTAATGATGCTGTTCACACCTGTTTTGATTCATCACGTAAATTTACTTATTTTTTTGTTTCATAGCAAAGCATGTTTAAGGTGGTTCATTAAATTCCAGAGATGAGCAAGAGTTGATGTCTGAGCCCATCTCAGAATGAATATGGTTTTCAATATGACTTGAAGACATCTTAAATGATGTGGAATGACAAGAATAGATTTCATACTATGCCACCACCACAACTTAGCAGTTGTTGAAATTTGAAACAGAATTATCACAGCGACGTCAGTGGCATTGGCCATCTAGGGACCGACCATTCATTATTCAAGGGCGTTGACGATAAAGACGTATTATACGTATTCTTGTACAAGGCCATTTCTCAACCAATGCTTATCCCCATATTTTTATAGGACATGATTATGCTAACATTTCCACCTATATATACACTTATTATTAAGATATATGAACCAACAAATTATTCATGAAATGGAAAAGCTGTCACTAAGTGTTCATTTGAAACCTACAGACTGTTTCCATGGATTAAATAGTTACCATGGTAGCATACATCTCAAATGTGCAATATCAAATATTAGACAATATCCATACACTAGGTTTAAAGAAGATATATGTGACAAGATTTCGCCTGATATAATATCTTTTGAAGTTTTATGATTAAAAAAAATATTTGCTTTGAATAAACCTTAATATAAAAGGAAAAGAATGTATGTTCAGACTTTTAATGGTGGTTTATTGTAATATATTTTCTATATTTTTCTTCCAATCTTATATCCTGTTCAATTGCATATTTTCTCTTGATTCTATCCTACACATCCTATATGTTTATTCCATAATCACCACCATGATCGTTTGACAGGGATGTAGCAACTTCCCATGTCACGAGAGAAGTTTGTTTTTCTCAGCTTAAGCCGCCAGAGAAGGGGAATGAGAACGCAGTGGTAAAGTCCCAAGTATCTGCTAAAGGCCCCTGACAAATGGCGACGTGGTGTGTTTGTTGAAGCCAGCGTGGAATCTTTGTCAGAACCCAACATTCATCATGATGTGCACAAGCCAATGTTTGGAATGGAATTAAAGAAAGCCGGGCCTGTCAAACACCGAGTCTTGAGTTTTGTATAGGTACAATGTTTAAGACATATTCTTGAGCAAAACGAAATTAACTTTTACATCTAAGATATTTCTGTTTTGATTTAAAATTTCTTTTTCACTTTAAAAATATGTTTACATCTTGTTTGAGGTACAATTTAATCTTTTGGCAAAGGGAAGTAATGCAATTGCATTTTGTTAGAATTGTGTTTCTGTAAATCCTTCTGTACCAATCATATTTGCACATTGGCGATGAAGTCAAAATTATTGCACATATAATATACATGTAATTAGTTGTACCAACTGAGTGTGTTTTGCTGAAAACAAAAGCTGGTATACAAGTATTACGTCATCCAGGTCGTAGTGCTGATTGAGAATAGTGGATTAGTTATGCTCTCTGTAATTAGTAATAGAACCTCTCGTGCAAAGGCTGTGTTATTCATAAACACAAGACATTGAAGCACAATTCATGATGTTGTAGAATATTTCACACAAAAGATACTGACACCGTTACTATTAAATATAACATTACTTGTGAGACCCTTTATCGTTTATTAAGGCAACTTTCAATCTATTTTCAGCCATCTTGATTTTGCTGCATTCACAGCTTGGCTCACACAAACACACTTGATTTTGTCTCCCAAAATAATACATGAGAAGACGTTTACAGCACACAGTTTCTAGTTAACTATCTTAGGCAGAATATTTTCTTTTGGAGAAACACGTCATGAAAATAGCAAGAGGCATATTGAACAAACTCATTCAAACTATGGAATAATGTATTTGAAACGCATTTTACTGGTTATTACAACTGCTTTGAAATGTTTTAACATTTTTTACTTTCATAATAAGACTCAATATCTTTGATGTTACGTCTAATATTGTGTAATATCATTCACTTCCACTTGTATGGCTTAAATTATTCATATTAATTTAGCGTCAGGAAATACACTATTGTGTTTATCTTTAGATATCGATTACAGAATGGAGCTGAGTGTCAAGTCCCTCTTTCCCAACCCCTAAGAATTGAGAAAAAATGATGAATTGTGCATTACTTTGTGTCATCCCATCAATGACATCTAACCATATTATCGCCCAGCTCAGATACATTTCACATTTTCCTTCTCCCTTAATGCAAGCAGGATTCTTAAAATGCATTATGACAATATTTCGACTATGTTCATGTCATCATTGTGACCTGAAGTAAGTGCTTATAAACAAATTGGAGGAGGTTTGCGATAGTGATGACATACGCTAAATGAACGATGAAGTCTGTGGCTATGTATTCATTCAACCAAAAATCGCCAAGCAATCTGTCTAGTACAACCTTCTCTAACCACAAATAATATATCAACATCATTTCTAAGGGACAAGCAATTTTGAAGTAGATAGACGTTGTCAGCCCTGCTATTGAAATGTAAATATTTTCAATTCAAAAGACTTGCATTGCTCTTAATCAATCATATTAATCATGATTAAAAAGTTTCACTTATTATCGATTTAAAATGATTTCATAGCAACATGAATAATTCATTCCAATCTTCAATAGCTTCATTCAAGAACACATACATATTGGAAGAGTTCTTGAGATGTACACTCTGGACAAACTAGACATTCAACACATGAAAACATAAAACTAAAAAAACTAAAAAATTTTCTGTTAAAGACAACGCAATTAATAAACTGATTTCAAGATTTTCAACAAAACTCATAAAAGTTTTATAAGTATAAAAATTGTAACATTTGTTAGTTTTCAATGTACTATTTTATTTTAAAATATAGCGCCAAAGCGAGACTACAGCTGAGTATAAACTGGTGACGTTTACCCTTTGGCTGTCAATTGACCAATGCCATATTGCCATGCAATGTCCCCTCGATATTTTATGATTAAGTAATTTGTAATATTTGGAAAATACTGATGGAATTTGTTTACATTCATCCGGTATTAAACTTGATACAGGCTTTCACTTGAGATAATAGCACTATGCGATGTGTTGTCTTAAATTGAAGATATATTCTCTTAAACATCATCAGAGTAATGAACTTTTTCTTTTTCATGGAAAAAAACAAAACCAAAAGAACAGAACCAAATTGATAAAAGGATGTCTAATAGAACGAGGAAAGGGTGCACTTTTATGTATAATTGTACATTTCAAGCAATTAGCAAATTCTAAGTTGTATTTTGATGTCATGTAAATCTACTTAAAAGTTACTTCAGATTTTCTCTTTAAAACTTACTTCTCATAAAGCTTTCATGGGAGCAGATGGGATTAAGAAGTCTGCACTTCTGAATGATTTCTTTACTGAAATGAGGGAAGAACAAATGAGACAGATTTTGTGGGCTCTGAGTCAATTCAGTGGGCTGACAATATTAGACTCAGTGTAGGTGGACACAGATTTTTGAGGATCAAAGTCTGAGACGAGGAAGAAACGTGGTTTACTCCGATGAGCTAGCCAGTTGCCTCTGTCGCTCAGAGATGTAGAAACAGAATAATGCCAATCCCAGCGTGACGAGGCAAATATATTTTGCCACTATACTATATCAGGCTGGTACATTTTATGATCTTTGATTATTTTAACAAGTGAGATTTCATACTGCCATTTTCTATTTCTTAATGAAGAAATTTTATACTTGTCAAGAAAAACTGATATTCATTCTCAAAAAGGTTCTGTGTGTGGTATTTGATAATCATATGCTTGTATTCCTGACACAAAAAGCGATTTGATATTTTATGTGAAACTGCTACATATGTGTGGATAAAATTATCAAACTGTCTCAGCTTATTCTATTTTCATGGAAATAATTGCGTGCAATTTCTATGTTATTTTTGTCTACATATACGTAATTATTTTTACTTATATCTTATTCAAAGTGTGTTTACCGATGTTTTACAGGAGGGTGGGGCGTGGTTTATATGGCGTGATTATCAGTAAGCAAGGCCAAGGTTGGCATGATGTATAATATATCCCTTGGCTTTCCTCCATTATTCCGCCATTCCAATTGACACCTCTGTGTCTGGCGAGAGTATGGGAGACCGCCACGAGTCACCATACCATGAAATACACATGAGGAAACATCAAAAACGCATGAGACCAACGTGTGCTGTGTCTGATTAAGACTTTTACTAACATGAAGATTTATATCTTCCTCGCGTGTTTTTTTTCCTCAAGTAAAACCAGATTTCCTTTTCTTTAAAACAGACTTGCTCATCTTTAATAGGACGAAAATTGTCCTGAATGTTCAAAACGACTGTCTGTATATTTATATAAGACCACGCTCAAAAGGTTTTCAGACAATCACGCTTTAGTTAATCTGGTGTATGTATGTAATTAGAAGAACATTCTGACTAGATTTACGCCATTATACATTATCGATATAATCATAAGTGTAAATCTCATTATTTCACATTTCTAATGTCGATACTTAGAATATCACAAAAGTTCGGAAATTAATTAATTCTAATCCCATTATACATTATATAAAGATGCACGTTCAAACTTATTTGAAGCTAATGATCTACCTAAGGAACCGAAGGTGTCTTACAGTAGCTATTTTGATATGGGAGTCATGTTTAAACTGAGGCATTGCTATACATCATTTTTGACATGTGTGTACCCAAGAACTCCTTTTGGTGGCGAAGGACAGTGTACACAGACTATAAAGTGCATTTGGAGATATTTGCCTCAGAAAAGGCGAATCATAGATAGATTTGCCTTTATAGGAACTCATACTATAAACATTGGCCAACTGACGACGTCCCATCATGATATGAATTGGCTATTTCCGCCGCCTGACCCCAAACGGGATGTTGCCGCGCGCTATGAAATAGTCCATATTACGAGCATCGATTCCTTCGCGCAGGTAGTGCGACCTTGGGAACACTTGGGTGAAGTCGATGACTGGGCTAGAGGAAGATTTAGCTTTCTCAAGTCAGAGCAATGGCCAAATCAATGATATAAGACAGCAAGACAGAACGTAGTCATTTCAGTTTCACCCGATCAATGGGCAAGGCGGAGTGTGAGTGATAACTGCATGCAAAATTTAACCTTAAGATAATGGTTCTGTTGTCAGAGATTTCTATCCTCTCCTTTCACTGTCATTAGCGTGATTGTTCTGAAAGAGAAAATTACTAATATATCTACATGCAATCTTTATTAGCCTACTTATATAGAAACATCTTGATATCTTGTAAGGCTTTGAAAGTGATTTAGCCCAGATCGTGCTGATTGTACATATCATAATAACAAATCCTAAAATTCATGCTGAACAATTTGGTTGGCTGATCAAAATTATTTTCAAATAACAAGTGAGCGAAACAAAAACTCTAATGAGCCATGGCGCAGTTGGCGCAGTTGGTTAGAGACCAAGTTTTAATAACAGTTACTCTGGTTCGATCTCACATGAGCTGAGGCCCATGTATGATGGGTTAACCCGTTGTCGTTGTAAATGGGTGTAACTGGGTAGATTTTCAATTCAAGGACCTGTTACAAGACAATTCAATGAGACAGCTGCTATAAATGGGTCATATCATAACTGAAATGATAACTAACATAACTAAAATGATGTTACAAGTGATGTAAAACCTCAAATAGGCAAACAAACAGATAACTTTATAATCTATTTATTAGATAAATCATCAAACAATGTTGCAACTCCCATAATTAAACCATTGGTTCACGGTTAATCAAGCAAACAAAGGGATTAAATGTACACATGCAAAGGTACAGACAGGTGTGGATAGAGTGATAGGCGACCACCGATTCACCATCACACCACGGTAATATTGACTAATACACACGTTTTTGTGAATCTCACTTCTGTTTTTTCTACGCTGTGTTATCATATTACACTGTCAAGTTTATAATTTCAGATGTCAGAATGAATATAACTGGCCAAGGATGCATACACACCACAATGCCAAGACGGTAGCACACTAAATGTATGAAATGTAAACAAATGAAGTAATTTTTGTTCATATAACGTTTATGGTGATGCAAACCTTCAAAAACACATATTTAATGTTTTGGGCCACAAATACTAATATTACATTTCAAATACTAGTCCGTCGGCGTATTTTAGAGGTATAAGCATTGGCCATATTAATATGTTTGTAAGATTCTTTAATAGAATATGGAGGCAAAAATTTATCTTTTTCATAACGTATCGCAATACAATATATGTTCTGTAAAATTGCTTACATTGTGAAGTAAAGCTTAAAGCATTAATGAAATGAGGTTTTCAAGCATTATTTCCTTGCATAATATAAATGTTTATACCCCAAAACTTGTGATAAAAAGTTATTACCAATCATTTGTCCCCTACATAAATTTCTGTGCCATTTGAAAGTGGGTGAGCCTTCTGCTAAAATCCAAATCATCCATTGGACACATTGTCAACCTTTAGATTGGGACAATAGAGTGATTTGGCTTACAGAGCCCTGTTTGTCCATCAATGTTTGTCCAATGGTACAGGCCTAATACCCCGATAGACCAAAATAGAGGTCAAATGATTGCATACATGTGGTCACCTGGTGGTCAAAAGAGTATAAATATATATTACATTAGATAGTGATATTTAAACAGATTGATACACGTCCATCAATGGTAAAGCTACTATAGAGACCTGAAACCATCCACTTGGTGTTACTTCCGGATCTGTACTATAACCCCATGGTATACAGCATGCAGCTGTTTATTATCTGCAACCAATTATATATCAAACACTACCAATCCACACAATGTACAAAATATCCTCACAATGCTATTGAGACATATTTATCAGAATAATGTAAATGCTGCCATATCAAACACTGCTAATAGACGATGTCTTTTGTCACAAGAGGAGCATCCCCCACACTTAATGTGAATCCATCAGGTCACCAGCCAGTCTGGTCCTATATAGCTGTATTGACGTTAAATCATAGCTGATTTCTCAAAAGGAAATAATACTTTGCATTAAGCGGATACAGAAAACAGATTTCAAAACCTGCAGAACAAGGCAGGTGTATATCGGTTCTCATCATAATCGAACATGTATTTTTATCTGAAGAGCATTTCTTATTGCTTACCAACAGGATTTCTCTGAGTGGGATGTCTGTGTGATTCCTCTCCCGATATTGTGAGGGAATCAAGAGTGTATTCAATCCCATACTTCTTATACTATTACGTTATTTTGTTTTTTTTGTAAACATGCTAAATATCAAGCAAAGATTCATCATCTAAAAGTAAAAATGATAATAATTCTCTATTATTCAGGTAAATTTGAAATATGCTAGGAGCATCTGTCTTAAGGAGAGATTCAGAGAGCTTCGAATATATATCTTTTCCACTTCTTGAAGACTTGGACATGAAAACACCCCACTTGTATAGGTTTAACCCAGGTCACAATCAGTCTTGCGGATTGATATGATTAATGATTATTGTTGATGGTAAAGTCATTAGTAATTGTGGGTGCAACTGGGGTTAAATCTGTGAAATCTGTGAAATCAAGATGACCTGAGGTCTTGTTGAAATTATCTCAATTTTCTTATAGCCCTGACAAGTTATTGGTTTTTACCATAAAAAGCCCTCTCATTCTGCAAAGTAAAGGTTCTAATGACATCTAAAATCTGAGACCCTAGTAATCTGTGTTAAGGGTATTTATGGGTGTTGGTAGTGAGTGTCCTCTGGTGGCAGATTTTCTGAGGGAACTACTTTCTTTTTACGCCAAAATGGAACATTTTCAAAAGAGTATGGGAAAAATGCTCAACTGTCAAAAAGAGTTCCTTTTTCATTGAAACTTTCAAGTCATGAAATAACATTTTATGGTAATCATTTTTGTAATAAAATTTTTTATTTATTATTTGAAAATCACAATGGAATTTCTTTGATAATATTGAAAGCTCCATAACTTTTTAACTCAAAAAAGTGGCGTAGTAATATGTCACTGTTCCAAAATTTCTTTTGTTATGTCAAAATGTTAAAGGGAAAAAGTTCTGCAGATTGTGGGACCATAATAAAATGGATTTCCAAACAACTTTGTAAAAGTGATCTTAACAATATTTACTGTGATCCTAGTGAAACAGATTTTCTATTTTTCAAAAACATGAAGAGAAAAATAGAGGTAAAGTACACACTCGATCATTTCAAAAATATGAATTTTTTCACCTCCCTTCACATATCTGATTGCCAAACTTCCTTTGTATTTCCAAATTATACAAATCAAAATGAGAAAATTTGTTTCACTAGGATCACAGTGAATTTTCTTCCCAATGAAATGAAATAAACACAGCTAAAAACAAGCCTATTCCTGTTGTGTAATCTGCAGAACTTATTTGCTTGTCTTCTTCATTTCTCATCAAAACTATCATCAAGGAAAATTAGGACAAAATACTGTTTTGAAAGAAATATACTTGTAATCATACCTTATAATTCAAATATTGTAGTGTTTAAATATTGACTCATGTCATGAATGCTTTTAATTTAAAAGGGAATGTATTTTTACACCGTATATGTACCAATTCCCATCAAGTACAGTATTCTGGTAATTTACTCATCTGCCACTAAGGGGCACTCACTACCAACACCCATAAATACCCTTAACAGAGTATATAGTCAAGAGGACATACGCGTAACTTGTTGCTAGCAAGTAATATTTAGCCTCAAGATGGCGCTGTTGTTGATAGTTTGAAGAAAGGTCATTTTGGTAATATTCTCTCCTCTGCTTCTAAGAAAGTCTTTTTTGTCAGCTGCTTATCCTTGTCTTTGTCCTGTCAAATATATTATTCCATGAGCCAAATACTTGCTACAAGGAAAATAATCCTTGTGGTTAGCAGTGGGCTCGTATTGAGGACACGACAACGGGCGATTAGTACCGATTTTTGCCGATCTTCTTAAGAACTTACATGAGCAATGCTTACATCAAAGATGTCAGTAATTAGTTGCCGTGAATATGGAAATCGCAATTTTGAAATCAAGACTATTTTTGACCTACAAGCTCTTTCCAACTTAATTAAAACATGACACCAGAGGAGGATTATTTCCACAGTATCGAATATTATATTACATGTCATAATGTGCTCACATTGATGATGAAACAAATGGAAACTGCTAATATTGTCATTATTTTAAATATAACATTACTTAGGAGCAAATGAATAGAATTGCGGTACACATTGTTTGTAACATTGTAGGCAGAAAAACAATATAACAACTTCGGATTACAAATCACTGAGAAAAGCTCTATGACGGTGCTTCCCTCCTGCTGTCAATGAGGAGAATGAACTTCCACATTTGCACTTTAATGCATAATTTATCAAAACTTACAAAAAGGGCGCTACTTCATATCACATATTTATATGTATTAATAGATGTTGATCACGCTTGCCCAAAAGACAATATTTAGGTTCTGGGACTTGTTGATAGAGGATTTGCGTGCTGAGTTTAGTGATTAAATCCCTGGTCATTCTCTTGTGTACAATATGTATACCCCTATGGGATTCACAAAACACATGCATTAAACCACACATTATGATGATTTGCTACAACCGATGTACATAGATTTGCTTTCTTGTAACAGGCATGCTATTTGGCTGGGCTGGGCATATTAGATTTTATGATGCTGATATTACACTGATTTACGTGGGGCTTCACTGTCTTTATATGCAGAACACCTGTCTTGATGTTCAATTTTGTATCTTTTATAAAAAATTAGTATCATATATGTGTTTGTGTATGTACAGTTATAAGGATTATTCTCCAGGCCTGAATAGATACCTATTTCAACAGATGTGAAAGAAATGTTCACCATGACATGACAGTCACTTAAGAGATGAAAGTTTTTGATATGGTACCAGAGTGAGGGATCAACAAGTTGAGTAGGGGGCGCCTAGAATTCATTCACACATTGTGTTTCGGTCAATATCATTTGTGACAGCTCTTGACAAACTGTTAAACTACCGAAACTAAAAGGGCGATATTCCACCAAAACCTCATAAAAACCTGATACGTACTGTTTTATCTAGAAACAAGACTACTCAAATAATAAACAGTATATCGGATCAATAGAACATGGAACATTAAGCATAGATAATAAGACCATTTCTATCTACCTGTGTACCTGTCATGAGTATTTTAGGTTGCACTAATATGTGTTATATTGTTTTGTCCTTTTCCTACAGGTAAAGGGGGGGGGGGGCCTGCGGTATTCTACCATTCAATCACAAAACCTTATTCTATAGCTCTGCAAGCCAACTAGGTTACTTGACTGCTGCAGGTTTTTGTAACTGGAAATGGATATCCAGGATTACTTGGAATTTCCAATTGCTTCCCCCCCCTTTTTCCTATAAAATGCTTCTAAATGGAATACTGAGAATGAACGGCTGCTATTTCATAATCACTGCTGTGTGTCAGTTTATATAATATGCATATATAGGTCGCCCCTCCACCATTCTCACAGAGATAATAACCTGGTATGATGTACATGTGTATGTGAGACAAGGCCCTCATTTATACCAGGTTAATACAGACTCACACAGGCACATTTGCGAGGATAATGCCAAACATTTCCCGGACGAGCCAGGGTCTGACTTCTCTGACAAGCTGATTGTCACCAGGGAAAGCTGCGCTCCAAGCCGTCGGATACCAAGCGGCCCCATGACAGTTTCTGAAATTGCCACGACGCGCAGATTAGTGCAGCTGTGACAGGCAAAACATGTCCGCTGTATTGTCTCCATTCCTAACACTGCTCATTTCACCAACAGTGTGTCACACAGTCCCTCTGTGATATCTATCTTATCTCCAGAAGACTGCCATCACATACAATGTACAATAATTCTTCACAGTCATTTTAATAGGTGAGGAATATTTTATCTACTCAAGGCTAATTCCAATTGCTAAGTTCTGATTTTAGTGTTCTCAAAATTAAAGCAAGATGCAAAGAATAAATTGATCCAGAAATTTGAAAATATTGTTAATTGCAATTTGGTAAAACAGTTAAAGTGTGAAAACATTTTTCATTCACAATTATCGTATGTGTCAAAAGTGATATGGAATGAATACCAACAATCGACAGAGTGAAGTAAAATAAACATATTTTGATATTTTTCTTAGTATTAATGTCATGCGCTCACATATTGAATTAACATCTAATCTTAGCTATGCATTCACATGTCAAGTCAATGTCATGTACGAATGGTGGTGTCGTTTATACTTTGAATATTTCAGCTAGTAGGAAAATGTTGATACACCAGTTGATTACCTATAATGGGACGCCAATCACGTATCAAACCCAATGTTATTTGGAAACTCCATTCACATTTTTGAAAAGGATATATAAGTTAAACTTACTGCCATTCTCCTGCAGTAAATTTTAATATTGCCCCAGCCATTTAATATTGCCCCACGATCTTTATAAGATGTACAAGTCCAAGCAGTTTACATTCCAGCTAGGAAAAAGATTTCAATGAAAACATCCATAATAGAAACGACCAACATAGTTTATGTATGCACGTTAGATTGAAACAATTAATTACTAAAAGAAAAGCTCTTTGAACCGATGTAAATGTCTTGAAAGACTGATTTAACCCTCAGTCATATCAACACACAAATGTGAAAATATTGCTTAATTCATTTAGTATAAATATGAGGATATTCCCAAAGTTATATTGGTAATAGAGAAATAGAATTTTTGAAATAATAGCATTCAATTGCATTTCAAATTGTCTACAAGAAAATACTACATATGCACAGCAGCAAAACATTTTCCCACAGGCCTGCATTAAAGATGTATAAAAAATAACAATAAAAGAACACTTTTCAAAGGAAAAGACCATCCCAGCGAATGAGAATACGCCAAAGCTTTGTCCACACAGCGGGCCAACTTACCGACCTATCCAGGTGGACAGGTAAAAATTACCATATAAACAAGCTAAGACTGAATAAAGTCGAATTAGTTGGGTAGATTGGGTACACTCTACAGCAGAAGGGATCGACCAGGTGTTGCATTCTTTGCATACATTTTTCAGGTCTGGTAGTATTGGTATCATATTCAGTGCTGTTATTAATATGTGCATATAGGACACCAACAGACGGTTTTTTTGTAATGTTGGAGATATATGTAAACTTTGGGCATCGCTTATTTAAGGTAATAATTATCTAAAAGTGAGAAAAGTAGATAGAAAGTGTATGAAAGCGTGTTGTATCCTGGATGGTTCTCATTTACATGCTGCTGTGACTCTCCCGTGTGAATCATCACACCAATGTATCTTGTGTCTACATTATGTGTATATTTATACCAGACCTGCTCCCAGGAGGAAATGGGTAATTTACGGTGGATGCTGTGCAAAGAAGAAATTAAGCAGATGTTGGGATACACATCAAATTATGTGATGAAAACACCGTGAGAAACCATAATTCAAACAAGGAAATAAACATGTCAAAAATAACCTCCATTTTGCCCCAATAAAGCCAATTATAAATAAACAGGCTGAACCTATTAATGTCCATAATCCATCTGCATTTATCATTTATCTTTCAAGTATCTTGTGTAGTGGTAGTATCAGTAAAGTCATCAAGATAAATTTCGATACCTTATTAAAGGTAATTAAACTGGTATCAAATGTTATTATACTTTCCCAAGACACAGCCGGTGGTTCCAATAGTTTTGCCTTTTTAAAATTATATATTATCGTATGCTAGACCACATTTCCCCTTGGCGCGTGCACATTTAGTCATGTTATATGATTTGTCATTAGTAAAAGAAAACTCCATGAGATCTGACTTATCGGATATAATAAACTGGTAGTACGTTTAATTAAAACTTGACAACAATGCGTTATCTATGAAATCCTCCAACTCTGACTGCCTGCACAGATATTTGCATCTGCATCCTTTCCCAAGCGGACACAAGGCTCCATTCACACCGTGTATATGCTGAATGTCTCAAAAGCTGGGGCAGATGGTAGCACTTAATTGGTTGGCCTAATGGGCAAAAATATGAACAGCAATGACAGAACTGGATCGCCACGGCATGACCCTTATACCTTTAAATCTTTGTCACGGCAATACATTTACGTTCTAGGTCCATCATTAGTGAAATATTTTCTCTACAGGTACGTATGGAAACCTGAAGACGTAATACAATCCGAGTAGAAATGCTAATTAAGATTAAATTGCTTTTTATCCATCAGCGGTCTATATGAATTATATTTCTCAATGTCATCGTGACCCTTATTTTTTTGGTAAATTCGATCTGAGTAAAGTTTAATTATATATAAATATATTTTTTGCTGGTGTTGTAATGACAGATTTGCATGTGGCATCGTTCTTGCTGCTATTTCCTGTTGACCCTCAGCACCCTGACTTCATCTCTCAGGTATGCCAACTTATATGTCTTCATGGCTTGTCGGCCACATCAAACACAAAGAAGATCCTACCATATCTGTATCCAATCATCTGGACATATAAAATCTCACTAATATTTATATATATATTAGACACTCTCATGCTGTAAAAAGCTGTTTAGATAATTAAACTGACTCATATATGAACATCAACTTCTGTGTCATCAAGTAGTGTCTATATAATATTCTACCTGTCTATTCACCTTCTATCTGGACATGTTATCTGGACAAGATAATATGAAATCTTCACTAGACTGTGTTTAACATTTGTCTTTTTTAATATTTTCATTTTCATGTTTCAAATGTATCGTAAATATTCACAATACGATAATCATATTTAAAAAAACGTGATTATATTTTGAGTCTATGAAAGCGGAGTGTAACAAGAGCTGCTGATGTCTGCCAGCAGCTTTTGAATGTTGAGCTGCACGGTAAGCTGAAACTTTTCTCAGATCTCATATAGCACCTTAATAGGTACTCTAGATTATGGGGAATGGAAATGGGAATTGAGTTTGAAACCATGTCACATTGATAACCAAATACAAATCTGATCTTATCCCACACTAAGGCCAAAGCCTTGGTTAGGAAGACATCTCACAGCAATGCGATCAGACTTTTTCAGATAAAACTCGTTCTGAGATGCCAGTGCCTTTCATAATGATTTGAACCTCAGTGTTCTGCGGTCTAGCTATGTGCCAGTCCGGGCCCGATTTTGTACACAACACCAGTGTAAAGTGGATGTGTTTCCATGGTGGCTTACTGCTCACAATGTGCCATCCATCAGCCCCATACTCGATGCTGCTCACCCGCGAGACAACATACTCACATCGCTCAATCTGCGGGCCTAACCTCTCATCCATGCAATCTCTGCAATTAATTCTCCAAAATGTCTCAGTTTATCACCATTTGTGTCCCCATATTGCAGAGCAACTTAAAATTTTTTTTCTTCAGTTTTTGGGTTTATGTTTCAAACAAATGACAAATCACAGGAGAAAAACATTTTCTTTCATCATAACATGGCTATAAGTTATCGTCTGCCTAGCTTTGGGTAAGAATGACTTGCAACCTACGCAGACACTGCATGGTGGGCTCAGCTACCACTGCCGGCAGTGTTACTTTCATACTGGGTACCTCATCTCATATGGCCATTGTTGCTGAAAAGGTAAAGACATCATTTCACAATTTCACAATTTCAGACAGTACTTTTTGCAAGGAATGAATGTCACAATGATTGACAACTTCCTCAATATTGTTGCTGCATCTCTCTTCATAAAAAAACCTTATATGTGACTTCATGCAAGAAAGATTAAAACTGGCATTTTCATCCCTTCCTGAGTGTAGCGAGGGTTCATGAAGCCTGGAGAACATTGGGTGCGTAATTCGGGGTTACGTCTGAGTCATGTAAGAGTGTTTCAGTGTGCCTTATATTCCCAGATAGTGACTGCTGAAAAATCAATGTTGATATTACCTGCGCAGATTGCTACTCTGGCGGAGAAGGCATCAGGGATGGAAATGCCACATTGTTATAGTAATAATATTGGTGATGAAAAGTGCGCAATAATGACCAACCGATAAAACACATCCGCTTCTTGTGTGAAAATTATTTCAGCATTGCATTAGTGAAATAGAATGGTTATCGCAATACTTAAAATTGTTACTCATAATCTTCTGTTTCTTGTCAATCTGATCGGGAGACTTCCACTAATACTGCCAACTTATCACAAAGGTCTTATTAATATTGATGTCTGAAAAGGGTATAATATCATCATGATGACACTATGGAAGATCATCATACGTGTTTATTTAAAAATACTAATTAAATACTTCAAAGTTTCAAATAAAATATGTCATAATAACTATTGATATTCATGGATTTTGAGTATTCGCGGGCTTGGTTGAAGTAGACGGTAACTGAAAGTAGCGACATACTATAGTCGACAGTTACTGAAAACAACAAAAAACTAGAAAAATAATATGTACATTAAATCATAATTCCTTTCCCACTCCTCTATATTTCTTAATATATTAGCACTGCTTCCCCTTCATCTATCATTCCAATTCCTTCCTTCCATTCTGCCTGTGTATTTATTTTCGTCAATTAACCCTGCCTCCCTCTTATCACATCATTCCAACCATTTTTCACTCTGTCGCTATCTTATGTTCATACGTTAATTAGCCCTACTTCCTTGTCAAAATGTCTCTACCTCTTCAACTCTGTCTCTATGTATTGTTTCACGTGAATTCATATTAAGTTTATACTTTAATCACCATTGCTTCTTTATGAACATTATATATTGCACACTCCCATTAACTCTGCCTGTGTGTAATGTTTCATAATATATTTATAGAAAGCATACAATTATATATTTAATATACCCTGCTCCCTTTTTCTCGTCTCATAGCCTTTGTGTTGCATTATTTACATTAATAATACTTCTTTCCATGCTTTCTCCTAATCTTCTACCTTACTATCAACCATGCGTGTGTTATTCTATTAAACTAATAACCTACTTCCATTCCATCATATTAGACCTGAGTCTACTATTTGATATGTTGGATATGCATGATAAGAGAAGATAAGAGAAGACACCAATTAAATTGCACTATTTAATAGTACAATAATGGCTTGTTTTTTCTATGTTTTCTATTTTTATTGACCGCTCTGACAATGTCTCAATGTTGCCTCTGACAACGTATCTATGTTGCCTCTGATAACGCCACTACGTTGCCTCTGGTTATCTCTCGGATAACGCCTCTATGTTGCCTCTAATAACGTCTTTGGGTTGCCTCTGGTTATTTTATTTATGTTGCCTCGGATAATGCCTCTATGTTGCCTCTGATAACGCCTCTATGTTGCCTCTAATAACGTCTTTGGGTTGCCTCTGGTTATTTTATTTATGTTGCCTCGGATAATGCCTCTATATTGCCTCTAATAACGCCTCTATGTTGCCTCTGGTTATTTCTTTATGTTGCCTCGGATAACGCCTCTATGTTGCCTCTAATAACGTCTTTGGGTTGCCTCTGGTTATTTTATTTATGCTGCCTCTAATAACGTCTTTGGGTTGCCTCTGGTTATTTTATTTATGTTGCCTCTAATAACGCCTCTATGTTGCCTCTAATAACGCCTCTATGTTGCCTCTAATAACGCCTCTATGTTGCCTCTAATAACGTCTTTGGTTGCCTCTGGTTATTTCATTTATGTTGCCTCGGATAACGCCTCTATGTTGCCTCTAATAACGCCTCTATGTTGCTTCTGGTAATGTCTTCATACCGGTATAAGTATAAATAATGATATGAAGACTTATTTGGTGTTTTACACTTATGTTCAAAATTCAGAATTCAGGGCTTTTAAAACGAAGATGAAAACAATTTTACTTTCCTATAGCATATTATTTTTATACTCAGACACATGCTGAGGGTCGAGGTTGCTAGGTTATCTCAATGTATCACACACATGAGCAGGAAGCACACGGAAATGTTATCATCAGGCAACTCTATTATCGCCCATCAGATATTCACTGGGGTGAAATGAAATGTTTCACTGCCCTTGTGTGAGGTTGTCAAAACCATCAAGCTACCATCGCTGTTGTACAGACTAACCATTTGGCATGTCATTTATTATGACTGAAACACATATAATGCATTCTGAAGCAATATTGGTATCAAACTTCATGAGTTATAACAATAATTACACTATCCGGGTAAAGCTTACTTCAGAACATGATTAACGTTTTGTTTATTGCAATAAGCTCCTTGGATGCCTTTTTAGAAATAAGCGCTTTGTATATTTTTCCCTTGGACAAGAGCTTATTGTAGTTTCACTTTTCGCAAAGAACTAAGAACATGAAAGCATTTCTTATATCATTGATGGATTCTATGTCTGCATTTCAAAAGATTAAAAAGTTGAAATTGAAATGAAAAGTCCTATTTGAGACACTATTTATGTAAGATTCTTTGCAACAGTTATAATCCAACGTTCATATTAACTGCTGATTGTATTTTATATATGAGATATATAAGTATCACCAACATATTTTAATGGATAACACTGTAATCGAGAATTTATAATTTCTATATTAAAAAAATTCTCAAGATTTGATCGTCCAGGATTGAGTGTGTTGTGTTACATAGTCGTGAGTGCCACAATGTTGGTTGTCACCAGAGGCCAAGAAATTGAGAACGTGTAAGGAATTTACTGCAAAAACACTTGGATCCATTAAATTAGATAAATTCTCATATTTAATTCATGTTTGTCCAATATGTTAAGATTGATATGATGATGGTCATGAAGCTTGAGTAGTGACTTTCCTGCTGGATCATGTGATTACCAGTAAAACATGCGCCTGGGTCACATTTGGGGTTCTTATATGGCTAGATGAAGCATGAAGAGTGGCGAACTAGCTCCAACCCCTCTGGCTCCAATTTGCTCTGAATAAACGGCTTAAAAGCGCATCAAATATCATTTGATGTGGATGGTTGCAAGTATGTAGTCATGTGACAGATGCGTCACTGGACTACCATAGCCGCTGGGGATTGTTCTTGTGAAGTAGAGGTGACACTTTCATATATTATATGAATATTTCATTTACAATAATGGACGCTCTTATGAAACTTAATTTTGTCTAAGGGAAGCATTTTGATTTATCACCGCCAACTTAGTGGTTTCAAGGCGACGACAAGAAATTCCTCAATGATGTGACTCAAACCTAGCAGATAGAATCATCGGAATAAGATCACGTAGAATCTTTGGAAACTTAATGAGTTACTAAATTACTGGTGAACAACAGGTTTGCATTTTGGGAATAAATTCCGTCCACTTGATTATCAAACTATTTTCGTTAAACAGTAGGCCTGAGACTTCTTTACGCGAAGAATATTTGCCTAATAATGGCGTGACCTAAATACACAAAACCGGCTTTGATGTTTACGACATAATCAATCAACTATTTTTCCTCTCCGAGTTTTGTGATGTTTGTTCCATTTAATTTGATTAATTCATTAGAAAGGCTGCTGTAGTTGTAATTTGTTAGAAATGAATTTCAAATTTGGTGATAAATATTGCAACATTGTAATTACAATAATAATATGAAAAGGCAAAAAAGGTGGGAAGTTTTCAGCTAATTATGTAATCATGACAGATGTCAATTTCAGAAAGCATAGACTGTATTATCCCCAACTGTGTTTCTACCATTATGAAATTGATTTATTTATCAGGCTTTGTCAATTACGAAGACTAGTCTAAGAAATACATTAAAGGCGGAGTAATCCGGTAATCATTCCCCATTGCTGTAACATAAGGCACTCGATTGGCAGGATGAACAGTTCAAGTATGAGACGATTATAAGAGTTATATCATGTATATTAGGTGGATATGTCCAGATTAAGCGACAACAACATCCCTCTTAGGGAAGCGCTCATCAGACTGAAAATATGAAAATATAATGTTTATGATTTAACCATATATTTCAAAATATATCGCAATACTCGATAATATTATTCTCAACGTGAGCTTTTACATTTGTGTCTCACTAAACTTCAACCATCAAAGTAATAATCAACTAATTCTTTAATCAATTTGAATTGCTTAATCATTGTAAACCCTGTTTGATTCATCTTGACAACAATGTTAAAGTAATGATTAATTTTCAAAAGGGAGGATATTTCGTTCCCATTCATCAATATGAACATTAATGAAAGAACCTACATGTAGTAATTTTAATTCGTTTCAGATAAATATTTCTTTGTGTTTTTGAGAATCAATAAATTTGAAGCTTAATTCAAAATCACACCGACATAGACACAGACATAGACACAGACACAGACACAGACATAGACAGAGACATAGACATAGACACAGACATAGACACAGGCATAGACATAGATATAGACATAGATATAGACACAGACATAGACACAGGCATAGACACAGACATAGACACAGACATTGACACAGACACAGACACAGGCATTGACACAGCCATAGACACAGACACAGACACAGGCATAGACACAGACATATACACAGACATAGACACAGGCATAGACACAGGCATAGACACTGACACAGACATAGACACAGACATAGACACAGACACAGACACAGACACAGACATAGACACAGACATAGACACAGGCATAGGCACAGACATAGACACATACGCACTATATATATATATATATATATATATATATATATATATATATATATATATATATATATATATATATATATATATATATATATATATATATAACTATAATTGATAGTTACGGACCCATCTCATATTAGAAAAGTGATAGTTACGGAGCCACCTAAGTTACGGAGCCATTTTCGTGGCTCCGTAACTTTTAGCCCCCATCTGTTTCTAAAATAAGGAAATCTGGTAGCATTTTGGCTTTTAAAATCTAAACTGGATAGCAATAGCTTTATTTTGGAGAAGTTTAAAGTTGTAAAACTGCTATGGAAACACAACAAAAATCTAAGTGAAATTTAGGCATGTATATATCATGTATATATATATAATCTAAAACAGGTAGTTACGGTGCCATCCAGTTTTTTGTCCATATCTTTTTAATTTCATATATATATATTTATTTCCTTGCCAGGAAAATATTTTCCAAACTGTTTTACACTGTTCCTCTTATTTTTAAGGCAATCTGTTTAGTTGTAATAAAAATATAGGATTTTATAGGTTTTGATGGCACAGTTTTTCAAAAGTCAACAAAAATGCAGTGCCCCCTGGTGAAAAAATCTTGTATATGTGCAACTGGATGGAAGAGAGAAGAGAGGACATGAAAAAAAAAGATTATTATTATCATTATTATTATATTTTATAAATAAATATTTTCCTGCCAAGGAAATAAATAAATATATATATATTTAAATATATATGAAATTAAAAAAACTGGGAGTGTCAGGTGATCATTGTACAGAGCCTCAGACAGATTTGCTGAGTGGTGAGGAGGCACTTCCAAGGTTGCCTGTGCCGGTTGAGGAAATGGCCCAGAGGTTTTGAAATATGTAAGTATCAGTGTTTATAAGTTCTGTGTACATTATTCAAGAATGTTATTTATCCAAATGTGACATGAAATTGAGATATCAAAACCAGTTACTGTTTGATTATAGATACATGTACGTATCGATCGTTTTCATGTTACGATGTCCACGAGTTGTTTCTTGTGCATGCAGTGCTCTTTTGCAGTACATGGGGAGTCTGTAGGTTTTTAAATTTTGAAAATCCATCCATTATTAGCCGAGTTAATCTGTGTATTGGTGAGTGTCATTTACCCAGCTTTACTAGGCCTCTTCAATAAAAAAATAGCCTGCATATCTTTTCTCCAAAACGTTTTTACGGAACAATAACAAAGTTTTTCGGCAAAGTTTTCACTGGGTTTCCTTATAGCTAGAAATCTGAGACCTTGTGGTCTGATAGAAAACGCTTCTGGCTTTCTCTTCGTCTTTAAATTATTAAAAAGCGATAATTATTAAAAGAGGTTTTGAAATATGTAAGTATCAGTGTTTATAAGTTCTGTGTACATTATTCAAGAATGTTATTTATCCAAATGTGACATGAAATTGAGATATCAAAACCAGTTACTGTTTGATTATAGATACATGTACGTATCGATCGTTTTCATGTTACGATGTCCACGAGTTGTTTCTTGTGCATGCAGTGCTCTTTTGCAGTACATGGGGAGTCTGTAGGTTTTTAAATTTTGAAAATCCATCCATTATTAGCCGAGTTAATCTGTGTATTGGTGAGTGTCATTTACCCAGCTTTACTAGGCCTCTTCAATAAAAAAATAGCCTGCATATCTTTTCTCCAAAACGTTTTTACGGAACAATAACAAAGTTTTTCGGCAAAGTTTTCACTGGGTTTCCTTATAGCTAGAAATCTGAGACCTTGTGGTCTGATAGAAAACGCTTCTGGCTTTCTCTTCGTCTTTAAATTATTAAAAAGCGATAATTATTAAAAAAGTTATGAAGGTTTTCCTGAGTTGAAAATATAGCCTGCATATCTTTTCTCCTAAACGCTTTTACGGAACAAGAAGTTTTTCGGCAAAGTTTTCACTGAGTTCCCAAGTTGTGAAGGTTTTCACGAGTTGAAAAAATCATGAAAATTATTACATATTTCTGACCGAAAGTTAATATTTCTGACCTGTTCATCTTACATTTCAATATAAAACAGTGACAAAATATGAAATCTACAGCGCACCCAAAATGTCAGTTTTCTCAAAGATAATGCAATCATAAATGATAATTATCAACAATGAATGATAACGGCATGTAATATTAATCATATTTGTTGCTTTCGGTCAGAAATATTTAATAATTTTCATGATTTGGGGCAGGAACCTGTTCATCTTATATCTTAATACAAAACAGTGACAATATAAGAAATCCACAGAGCACCCAAAATGTCAGTTTTATCAAAGATAATGCAATCATAAATGATAATTATCAACAATGAATGATAACGGCATGTAATATTATTCATATTTGTTGCTTTCGGTCAGAAATATTTAATAATTATCATGATTTGGGGCAGGAAACTGTTCATCTTATATCTTAATACAAAACAGTGACAATATAAGAAATCTACAGAGCACCCAAAATGTCAGTTTTCTCAAAGATAATGCAATCATAAATGATAATTAGCAACAATGAATGATAACGGCATGTAATATTATTCATATTTGTTGCTTTCGGTCAGAAATATTTAATAATTATCATGATTTGGGGCAGGAAACTGTTCATCTTATATCTTAATACAAAACAGTGACAATATTTATAAGAAATCTACAGAGCACCCAAAATGTCAGTTTTCTCAAAGATAATGCAATCATAAATGATAATTATCAACAATGAATGATAACGGCATGTAATATTATTCATATTTGTTGCTTTCGGTCAGAAATATTTAATAATTATCATGATTTGGGGCAGGAAACTGTTCATCTTATATCTTAATACAAAACTGTGACAATATAAGAAATCTACAGAGCACCCAAAATGTCAGTTTTCTCAAAGATAATGCAATCATAAATGATAATTATCAACAACGAATGATAACGGCATGTAATATTATTCATATTTGTTGCTTTCGGTCAGAAATATTTAATAATTATCATGATTTGGGGCAGGAAACTGTTCATCTTACATTTCAATACAAAACAGTGAGAATATAAGAAATCTACAGAGCACCCAAAATGTCAGTTTTCTCAAAGATAATGCAATCATAAATGATAATTATCAACAATGAATGATAACGGCATGTAATATTATTCATATTTGTTGCTTTCGGTCAGAAATATTTAATAATTATCATGATTTGGGGCAGGAACCTGTTCATCTTATATCTTAATACAAAACCGTGACAATATAAGAAATCCACAGAGCACCCAAAATGTCAGTTTTCTCAAAGATAATGCAATCATAAATGATAATTAGCAACAACGAATGATAACGGCATGTAATATTATTCATATTTGTTGCTTTCGGTCAGAAATATTTAATAATTATCATGATTTGGGGCAGGAAACTGTTCATCTTATATCTTAATACAAAACAGTGACAATATAAGAAATCTACAGAGCACCCAAAATGTCAGTTTTCTCAAAGATAATGCAATCATAAATGATAATTATCAACAATGAATGATAACGGCATGTAATATTATTCATATTTGTTGCTTTCGGTCAGAAATATTTAATAATTATCATGATTTGGGGCAGGAACCTGTTCATCTTGTATCTTAATACAAAACAGTGACAATATAAGAAATCTACAGAGCACCCAAAATGTCAGTTTTCTCAAAGATCATGCAATCATAAATGATAATTAGCAACAATTAATGATAACGGCATGTAATATTATTCATATTTGTTGCTTTCGGTCAGAAATATTTAATAATTATCATGATTTGGGGCAGGAAACTGTTCATCTTATATCTTAATACAAAACAGTGACAATATAAGAAATCTACAGAGCACCCAAAATGTCAGTTTTCTCAAAGATAATGCAATCATAAATGATAATTATCAACAATGAATGATAACGGCATGTAATATTATTCATATTTGTTGCTTTCGGTCAGAAATATTTAATAATTATCATGATTTGGGGCAGGAAACTGTTCATCTTATATCTTAATACAAAACAGTGACAATATAAGAAATCTACAGAGCACCCAAAATGTCAGTTTTCTCAAAGATAATGCAATCATAAATGATAATTATCAACAACGAATGATAACGGCATGTAATATTATTCATATTTGTTGCTTTCGGTCAGAAATATTTAATAATTATCATGATTTGGGGCAGGAAACTGTTCATCTTACATTTCAATATAAAACAGTGACAATATATGAAATCTACAGCGCACCCAAAATGTCAATTTTCTCAAAGATAATGCAATCATAAATGATAATTAGCAAAATTGAATGTTAACGGCATGTAATATTAATCATATTTGTTGCTTTCGGTCAGAAATATTTAATAATTATCATGATTTGGGGCAGGAAACTGTTCATCTTACATTTCAATACAAAACAGTGACAATATAAGAAATCTACAGAGCACCCAAAATGTCAGTTTTCTCAAAGATAATGCAATTATAAATGATAATTATCAACAATGATTGATAACGGCATGTAATATTAATAACATTTGTTGTTTTCGGTCAGAAATATTTAATAATTATCCTGATTTCGGGCAGGAAACTGTTCATCTTACATTTCAATACAAAACAGTGACAAAATATAAGAAATCTACAGGGCACCCAAAATGTCAGTTTTCTTAGCAAGAATGAATGATAACTTCATGTAATATTGGTTTTGGTTGGTTTTGGGAACAAACATTAAAAAATTATCATGATTTGGGGCAGTAAAACCACTTCTCAGATATTATGTAAAATTTGTGTCATATTACAGGTGAGGAAAATGCTATACAACCAGATACTGACAAGGACTTTG
The DNA here is from genome assembly GCA_949316495.1 of Amphiduros pacificus. NCBI lineage: Eukaryota > Metazoa > Annelida > Polychaeta > Phyllodocida > Hesionidae > Amphiduros > Amphiduros pacificus. Next base: position 28,575,539 of record OX439002.1, read on the forward strand.
CTGAGGTCAAGGCCAGGATGTTGAATGGGTGTGGCTGCAAGAAGCAGAACTGCTTCTCTTCCTTCACCGAAGATGATGTCTATGAGCATAGACTCTGCATGAAGCAACCCCCATAAGAGCCTTATATATATGTGGCTCGGTATAAGGACATTCCCCACCCGGACATTCCCCACCCGGACATTCACCACCCGGACATTTCCCACCCACCATCATTCCCACCCCTCAGCACCACCACCATCACCTCCTTGGTGATGGTGGTGGCCATGCAGCTAGTTGTTGTATGTTGCTATTAATTATTCCTGTGGGTAGTCATTCTTGCTAAAAGCTGTTGATTGCCCTATAGTTGTTATTTGCCTTGGAATTTAATAATGTGAGTGTCGCTTACAGTTTAGGTTTTATCAACTGTATTCTTACAGGCCTTACACAGCTATTTATTTCCTCAGTGACATTATACATGTTTTATACATATTTTATTTACAATACAAATGATGGATTTACAGTACATATTATGTTTACAATAAACTTGTATACTAACTTGTCTAGTTAACATTTTTTGCAGAAGTACAGTAGTTCTAAATGTTCACAATTATGAGGTGTAAGGGTAAACAGATACCTAGTGATTGCATCTAGGGAAATAGAGTCATACACTAAGTGGGTGGGAAATGTCCGGGTGGGGAATGTCCGGGTGGGGGAATGTCCTAGTTGGGGAATGTCCGGGTGGTGATTGTCCGGGTGGGGAATGTCCAAGAACCATGTGGCTCTGTAACTCTTTTCATTTGGTCAATTGGCTCCATTACCTAAATATTGTTAATGTTCATTAATCTCACTTTTGATGGCTATTTTATTGTCTTACCCATATATATAGGGCCCATTACCCATAAACCTAACACATATATATATATTGGATCCGTAACTATCACTTTTCTAATATGAGATGGCTCCGTAACTATCACTTTTCTAATATGACATGGCTCCGTAACTATCAATCATAGTTATATATAGATATATATATATATATATATATATATATGTGGCTCCTTAACTCTTTACATTTTAGTATACATTTAGCTATAACTATAATTGATAGTTACGGACCCATCTCATATTAGAAAAGTAATAGTTACAGAGCCAATATATATATATATATGTGTTAGGTTTAATTATGGGTAATGGGCCCTATATATATGGGTAAGACAATAAAATAGCCATCAAAAGTGGGATTAATGAACATTAACAAGATTTAGGTAATGGAGCCAATTGACCAAATGAACCAATTGGCTAAATGTATATTAAAATGTAAAGAGTTACGGAGCCACATATATATATATATATATATATATATATTTATAGATGTGGCTCCGTAACTCTATAAAATATATATATATTTGTACACTATTTGCTATTTATATACCTGATAGCAGATTTTGGCCTCGTGAGACTAACATCAGGTTCATCCTGGATTTGTCATAATATTGTCTGGACCTGTGTAATATCTGGTATTCGATCATTGATATATTTCTATAAAATATTTTCCCACCAACTTACCATTACCTGATAAATGAGAACTGATTACCATCAATTTTGATCTGTATATACTTCTATAAATCGGCAATAAAATTATTTATTTTTACAATGACTACTTTGTTATTAATCATTTTGAGTCGTATAGCTATAGACTGCCCATTAAGCCCCATTATCCATAAACCTAACACATATATATATATATATATATTGGCTCCGCAACTTTCACTTTTCTAATATGAGATGGGTCCGTAACTATCAATTATAGATATATATATATATGTGGCTCCGTAACTCTTTGCATTTTGATATACATTTAGCCATTTGGTCAATTGGCTCCATTACCTAAATCTTGTTAATGTTCATGAATCCCACTAATTGGCACTTTTGATGGCTATTTTATTGTCTTACCCATATATACAAGTCCCATTACCCATAAACCTAACACATATATATATATATATATATATATATTGGCTCCGTCACTATCAATTTCTAATATGAGATGGGTCTGTAACTATCAATTATAGATATATATATATATATGTGGCTCCGTAACTCTTTACATTTTAATATACATTAAGCTATAACTATAATTGATAGTTATGAACCCATCTCATATTAGAAAAGTGATAGTTACGGAGCCAATATATATATATATATATATATATATGTGTTAGGTTTAATTATGGGTGATGGGCCCTATATATATATAGGTAAGACAATAAAATAGCCATCAAAAGTGGGATTAGTGAATATTGACAAGATTTAGGTAATGGAGCCAATTGACCAAATGAACCAATTGGCTAAATGTATATTAAAATGTAAAGAGTTACGGAGCCACATATATATATATATATCTATATATAACTATGATTGATAGTTACAGAGCCATCTCATATTAGAAAAGTAATAGTTACGGAGCCATCTCATATTAGAAAAGTGATAGTTACGGAGCCAATATATATATATATGTGTTAGGTTTATGGGTAATAGGCCCTATATATATGAGTAAGACAATAAAATAGCCATCAAAAGTGGGATTAATGAACATTTACAAGATTTAGGTAATGGAGCCAATTGACCAAATGAACCAATTGGCTAAATGTATATTAAATGTAAAGAGTTACGGAGCCACATATATATATCTATATATAACTCTGATTGATAGTTACAGAGCCATCTCATATTAGAAAAGTAATAGTTACGGAGCCATCTCATATTAGAAAAGTGATAGTTACGGAGCCAATATATATATATATGTGTTAGGTTTATGGGTAATACGCCCTATATATATGAGTAAGACAATAAAATAGCCATCAAAGTGGGATTAATGAACATTAACAAGATTTAGGTAATGGAGCCAATTGACCAAATGAACCAATTGGCTAAATGTATATTAAAATGTAAAGAGTTACGGAGCCACATATATATATATATATATATATATATATATCTGTATATAACTATGATTGATAGTTGCGGATCCATCTCATATTAGAAAAGTGATAGTTACGGAGCCATCTCATATTAGAAAAGTGATAGTTACGGAGCCATCTCATATTAGAAAAGTGATAGTTATGGAGCCATCTCATATTAGAAAAGTGATAGTTACGGAGCCAATATATATATATATATATATGTGTTAGGTTTAATTATGGGTAATGGGCCCTATATATATATATATAGGTAAGACAATAAAATAGCCATCAAAAGTGGGATTAGTGAATATTAACAAGATTTAGGTAATGGAGCCAATTGACCAAATGAACCAATTGGCTAAATGTATATTAAAATGTAAAGAGTTACTGAGCCACATATATATATATATAACTATGATTGATAGTTGCGGATCCATCTCATATTAGAAAAGTGATAGTTACGGAGCCATCTCATATTAGAAAAGTAATAGTTACGGAGCCATCTCATATTAGAAAAGTGATAGTTACGGAGCCAATATATATATATATGTGTTAGGTTTATGGGTAATAGGCCCTATATATATGAGTAAGACAATAAAATAGCCATCAAAGTGGGATTAATGAACATTAACAAGATTTAGGTAATGGAGCCAATTGACCAAATGAACCAATTGGCTAAATGTATATTAAAATGTAAAAGTTACGGAGCCACATATATATATATATATATATATATATATATATATATATATATATATATATATATATCTGTATATAACTATGATTGATAGTTGCAGATCCATCTCATATTAGAAAAGTGATAGTTACGGAGCCATCTCATATTAGAAAAGTGATAGTTACGGAGCCATCTCATATTAGAAAAGTGATAGTTATGGAGCCATCTCATATTAGAAAAGTGATAGTTACGGAGCCAATATATATATATATATATATGTGTTAGGTTTAATTATGGGTAATGGGCCCTATATATATATATATAGGTAAGACAATAAAATAGCCATCAAAAGTGGGATTAGTGAATATTAACAAGATTTAGGTAATGGAGCCAATTGACCAAATGAACCAATTGGCTAAATGTATATTAAAATGTAAAGAGTTACTGAGCCACATATATATATATATATATATATATATATCTATATATAACTATGATTGATAGTTACAGAGCCATCTCATATTAGAAAAGTGATAGTTACGGAGCCATCTCATATTAGAAAAGTGATAGTTACGGAGCCGATATATATATATATATATATATATATATATGTGTTAGGTTTATGGGTAATAGGCCCTATATATATGAGTAAGACAATAAAATAGCCATCAAAAGTGGGATTAATGAACATTAACAAGATTTAGGTAATGGAGCCAATTGATCAAATGAACCAATTGGCTAAATGTATATTAAAATGTAAAGAGTTACGGAGCCACATATATATACATGTATATATATATCTGTATATAACTATGATTGATAGTTGCGGAGCCATCTCATATTAGAAAAGTGATAGTTACGGAGCCATCTCATATTAGAAAAGTGATAGTTATGGAGCCATCTCATATTAGAAAAGTGATAGTTACGGAGCCGATATATATATATATATATGTGTTAGGTTTAATTATGGGTAATGGGCCCTATATATATATATAGGTAAAACAATAAAATAGCCATCAAAAGTGGGATTAGTGAATATTAACAAGGTTTAGGTAATGGAGCCAATTGACCAAATGAACCAATTGGCTAAATGTATATTAAAATGTAAAGAGTTACGGAGCCACATATATATATATATATATCTATATATAACTATGATTGATAGTTACAGAGCCATCTCATATTAGAAAAGTGATAGTTACGGAGCCATCTCATATTAGAAAAGTGATAGTTACGGAGCCGATATATATATATATATTTATATATGTGGCTCCGTAACTACCTGTTTTTGATAGTGGCTCCGTAACTATCACTCTGTACTTGAAAAAAGTTACGGAGCCACATATATATTAAAAAATCAAGAGTTACGGAGCCACCAAAATATATATATTTTATTAATGGACAGAATTATTTCATATCCATGAAGTAAATAGAATATGTTTCCTGTGACTGTTTCAGTCAAAAGAGGATATATGCCAGATGAGAGTTTTCTGAATAAATCCACTTTAAACATGTGGCTCCGTAACTATCACTTTTATAACGTGGCTCCGTAACATACAATCCATATATATATATATATATATATATATATATATATAGATATATATATATATATATAGATATATATATATATATATATAGATATATATATATATATATATAATTTTTTTTATACACTTTTCAAAACTTGCCACATGAATGCACGAAATCTATATATTTAACCTGGTTTATATTGAACAAGTTATGGAGATACTCAAATTTTGAATGTTGAATGTAATGTTGTTCCATGAATGTTATGAAATCAACAAATGTAGTTTGATTATCACAGAAAGTCATATTTACGAAGCTCAATTTTCAGGGAAGTCATATCTATTCACTGGAATATATCAACACACTCATAGAATTTACATGTAGTATAAAGCATACAGATAATGTGCTTTGAGAACTGAATATGAGTTCAGTAAAACTAACCTAAAGCATGCCGGTTATGAGTAAGGCTAGATCACAAACAAAATGATCTTTATCCGATTTACATTTTATATTGTTGCTTTAACCATTGTCTTTTCTTGGTTGGAGGAGAGTCTTAAATTTTAGAAACATACGCTTATTCCTCGAAGTTGGTGTGGCCATACAAAGTTATTGTAATCTTAAGAAGAAGCGCATTATAGATTAGAAAGGAAATCAATAAGTGGTAATATATTGCATTATCTAAATATTCTATCAAAAGTTATCATACGGTTTTTGACAAGACTATATGCAACACTGAAGTTTCTTTATTGTCACTCCTGTAGGACACATTATAATGTTTGCTTAGATCCAATACCTAACCACAACTCATCTTGCGGCAGCTCCCTATGGTCAAAATTGGACATACATGTTTATCAATAGGACATCATAAACGCACAAACAAACGCACACGACACACATACAAACACACACGCCGACGCGCACATACAAATGCACACACTCGATCTGCCTATTTTGTGTTTTATGCAACTGAAGAGTGAAAAGAGTGAAAACAAAAGCTATACATATATTATACGGCATTATCATGTTAGAATTCAGGGCAAGAGCGCATTTATCTCAAAGGACTATGGAGGTCATGTTCAGTTAACACTGGGAAATGGTATGCGACTCGTGTGGATTACTTTTGAAGACAGTGCACAGCATTGAACTCGTCTTACTCACTCCGGTTAAAATCATACACTTCAGTTTCATCTCTTTTACAAAGTACAGATGCACCAAGCATAAAAATATATACATTACATTCAGGATCAATCCTGGCATTTTATTTCACCACACACTTGTAAATAGGCACACCTTGGAAAATTAACGACCCATTGGGGTGTGAGTGACTATACACACCTGCAGGTTATCAGATAATGAACTCTTCCTTATATGTCTCATATAATAAATTCATGAGGAGTCATACAGAGGCCAAGAGATGTAGTGTCTATTCATAGGTTTCCAATGCACACCTATTTGTGTAGTTCCTTGGAGGTCAGGTGTAACAACTGTGGTGTCCATAATCTCCTTGCTGTCCTTCTGCGTGGTTGTCGGAGAAGACAAAATATCATTTCTTGGAATAATGCAAATATAGTTTTGTGTGTGTGTGTACTCAGTCACCAGTGATACGGAAGTAGTATACATGTAATGTTGCGACAGAGAGGTTCTGTCCTCGCCACATTCCATTTCATTTGAAGGTTTCCATTCCCTTATTATACACGTTATAAAAGCAACTTTCTCACAAGCATATGTCAATATCACAAGGGACGATCTACGTTATAATCATTATAAAATAAACTATTTCAATATGTATTTAAAAACAATTGTGTAGACATTTCTGAAGTTATTTAAGAATGATATCAAATCCAATGCATTCAGGTATCATGTACAGTATAAGTATGTTTTTAGAAATTTGGTTAACAGTGATATGCTATGTGCCAGAAGAAACAAGAAGTGCCTAGCCAGAGACCATCTCGCCCGGCGTCACAACAAGTGATACGAATAGCTAATCAAGGCACGAAGGCCGTCAAACGCAGCTCAGATATGAAATGATATAGGAGCAAACTAAATGAACTTAGAATGCCATGATGATGCTGTGGGGCCTGCCGCAGTCTTCACCGCTATCACAGCAGATTGCATCACAGACAACCCCACTCTGACATCGTCTGCAACACTGGGCAGGCAAATAGAAAAAAACAGCATTGTCTTATCATGGGCTTGCCGCTACAATATGGATCTTCTTGACAGATATGAAGTGCTGGATGTTTCTCATATCTTTATTCTCACAAAACCAACTGCCAAGATGCTGCACGCTCCAAACCTGACTCCAAATAGGATTTAAGTAGTAATAGATTGTCGTCCATGGCAGCGATGTCTCAAACGTTAACGCAAATGAGATTGTTCAACACTTTTAAGTTCAGATGTTAGACACAAATAACACGTAACACAAAAGAGCATCTTGCTTTTGGTGTAGTTCTGTTGATGATATATATATAATGAATATATAACTGCGATGTGTTCCTCACTATAAAGTATTTCCAATTTATATGATTCCAAAACATGCCGGATGACGTGTATACATGCATACCTAATAATCATCTTCATGACTGATTCACCCATGTTATCATTTCCTATGTATACAAAAAAATATATCATATTTCATGAGTCATCTCTTTTATTATGAGAGTTGCAAGTATCATTTCCTGAGCATAATGACGAGCCTGCATGCCATCTGAAATCATCTGATCATCACAATACCTTATCTTATTTAATATAATGAACAAATAGTTAGTACATATTTGTAAATCCGAGTGTCAGGTTTACTCATCTCACACAATTCCCTTTTACCATATTACAAATATAAGGGCCACGGGCCGTGGCGCAGTTGGTTAGGGCGCCAGCTTATTAGCACCAGTTCCTCTGTGGTGATCCAAAGGTCGTGGGTTCGAACCCTGGTCGTGCCGGGATTGAACTCATGATACAATTTCCCACATGAGCTGAGGCCTGTGCCAAAGGGTTAACCCGTTGTCCTTGTAAATCTGTGACCGGGTGGGTTGTCATGTCAAGGACCTGCGACATGACAATTCAGTGAGGCAGCACTATATCTGCTACAAGTAGGTCTCATCACGAAATAACTGAAATAATGTTGAAAGTGATGTAAAACCCCAAACAAACAAACAAACAAATTACAAATATAAGGCTCTAACAAGGTCATCGAACACAGTTGCCCTGTACAATCGAATGCATTCTCTATATGTTCTCATCCATTGCTCGTGTCTCCCTTTGAGTTCTCTTTGTTGAGAGGGTATAAATATGATTGAAACAACATATATTCAGAGTATTGTCCTGAGCTGTAGTTTACAAAGCAAAGAGGAGAATCCCCTCAAATTTCACTTGAAACAAATTCAGCCATAAAATGTTTATATACAGCCCTCTCGCACATGAGACAAGATCAACCTTTTAGGTCTTCATATAATCATATTTATCTCCTTCACTTAAATCTGTACCTCGAGTCAATACCATTCCCCAGTCGCAAAGTTTGGTTTACCTTTTTAAATAAATGAACAAAGAATCAATGATAATAGTTCAGTTTCTCTTTATCCAAATTATTAGCACTTAGTATTTCAGGACATGAACAAAAAAAAAGATTCAACAGTTTTAAAACGGAAAGCAAAGTGAGTTATTTTTAGCAAATATAAGGAGACGGATCTCCTCCGATAATGAAAAGTGAGGCGTGAATGGTAGATAGAGATGCGTTGCAATGGTTGGTAGGGTTTGTGTAGACAGACACAATGTCCTAGAGAAGGACAACAAAGCCAGCTGTTGTTGGCCCGCAGGCATGTGCATGTAGATGTCTCAATGCTCTACAACCACCACGATATGCTCTGTACACACATGTACCTAAGCTATTGTTGCTACTACCCAACCAAAAAAATATAATCTAAATATATTGGAGCGCTCAGGAGAAACTTAAGACTCCCGGTTTAAAGTAGTTGTTGCTAAGTTATAGATACTGTGCGCTATACAAACTTAGTGGAGTCAAGAGTAATAAGAACGGAGCGCAGCGGTGCCAGGGCGTTGAGCTCAGTAGCTACTCAGAGATCTGGCTCCATGGAGTATCTGAGAGGTTACAGCCAGTATTTTCACACAATTTACCAGGCGATAGTCAACAGTACAGCAGTCAATGGCCACTAAGGCATGTTGACACCCAAGGCATTCCCATATATGACCAGGATCACACTATTGGTCACTCGAGACTGGTCTGTGTGTTTAAGAGACCTCGCGGAGAAGTGGATGTGCTAACATTCCCTAAAACCACACTCACAAACATCCACACTTCTGCAGAGAGAGTAGTGCTGCTAGAAGAAAAGGACTTTTCTTTTTTTAGGCCGCACCACTCTCCTCTCGGTTCAATTGAATCAGGAAAATACATCCTATTTCATAGAGTAATTCATACATTTGATTAAAAGATGAGCTTAAAGGGATTAAGCACCAATTTTGCAAAAAACATTCAAAATTCACATATTGGTGATAAATGTATTCGTCTTTCATGTCTATAAACTTTTTGAAAAATGCATCCCCATTATTGTCTGTAAAATTTATTTGCACAAGATCCTATCTTATAACCTGCTTATGGAAGCAACGTTTATGTGGAGTGTCATTACTGAGGCATTGCAACTGATATTATTACTCTATTATAATTTTGATTTGTAGAATTGATGCTTAATAGCTTTAAGAATGTTCTGTTTTTTTAATGTCTTAAATATATCTTTATGATGTGGCTTATGAAACCTATTAAATATATATATATAGATATACATACGGTTTTATATATATATATATATATATATATATTTATATATATATATATATATATATATATATATATATATATATATATATAAATATATATATATATATATAAATATATATATTTAATAGGTGTGTGTATGTGTGTGTGTGTGTGTGTAATATAAATAAGGTTTGAATTTACTTTTTTTATAAGTATACTATTCCCACCCCCCTGTTGATTTCCATTTTGACATTTTCATTATGGTCAAATATTGATAATTTCACATTTTGGAGATCTTGAATATTGTTTTGGAATAAATAATATCCTAATCTAATGGAATATAGTGCAGAATGAGCATTGTTTGCAGGTATGTGTTTAGGGTTGATGAATTGTCATAACACCTTGAAGAGATACAGTCATGTCTGTATTGAAATGTGGATCCAGGCAAAATGTTGAGTGCATTGCATTGCACTGTATAATATTCTTACATGCTCAAGGTTGGCATCATCAACTTACCCGAAGTTTAAAATCCATAATAAAACTTTGAAATTGGCACCATTCTATACTTTCTTTGCAAACATGTCTGATCTCATTTAAAATCAGAAGATGAATATTTTATATTATTCTTCTGCATAAAGTTACTATTTTTATATTTTCCATGTTGTCAAAAACATATTCAATTCTATATGTTCTGACATGCATATTGCTCAAATATTACCCCAATGTGAAGATTATTTACTTGTTTACTGTATAAAGTCATTATTATTCATATTTTCTATGTTTGCAAGAAAAAAAATAAATAATGATAATTATTAACTTCTTCTGATATGCAAATTGCTCAATAAGAACTCCAATATAAAGATTTCATCTTTTTTTGGTATCAAGTCATTTCTATTATTTTATATTCTTCATTCGCAATAGTCAAATCAATTTATACTTTCTGAAGTACATATCACTCAAACAGAACTACCCTCCAAACCAGGACTTCTCTCTGGGCCACGGGCCGTGGCGCAGTTGGTTAGAGCGCCAGCTTACTAGCACCAGTTCCTCTGTGGTGATCCAAAGGTCATGGGGTCGAACCCCAGCCATGCCGAGATTGAACTCATGATTCAATTTCCCATATGAGCTGAGGCCTCTGCTTAAAGGGTTAACGCGTTGTCCTTGTAAATCTGTGACCGGGTGGGTTGTCATGTCAAGGACCTGCGACATGACAATTCAGTGAGGCAGCACTATATCTGCTACAAGTAGGTCTCATCACGAAATGACTGAAATAATGTTGAAAGTGATGTAAAACCCCAAACAAACAAACAAACAAACCAGGACTTCTCTGTCATATAATCGAGCACAAGTCATTAGTTTTCAGAAAATCTGGCTGTCCACTCATTGGTGAAAGAATATAAATAGATTTGTTTTGCACTGGTAAGTGTACTGATTGGTCAGTTTATGTACCAGACACCTGGTTACAGTTTATGACCTGATGTTGGTCATTTCAGATTTGAGGATATTTTTGTGAGCAAGGCAAGTATTTATGACTTGGGGAATTCCAAACTTTGAATGAGATCAAAAACAAGGCAAAGGCTGCAGAGGTAGTAATTAAATACAACCTATGTAATGCAGAGTAAAACAGTATGAAGATTTAACCTTCAGCATGAAAATAATGCTTTTCCCAAACAGGATTTGAACCCTGGACCTTTAGCATTGAAGACAAACATCTTAACCACTGAGCCATGTATCATCAATTCTGTATGTTCCGATGTGCGTATTGCTAAAATAAAACTTCGAATGAAGATTTTAGTTTCAGCATGAAAAAAAAAATAAATAAAAAATAATTGTTCCTACCTGGAATTGAACCCCAGACCTTTAGCATGGGAGACAGATGTCTTACCCACTGAGCCATGTTGAATAATATGCTGTGACCTTCCCACTGGTTAATCACACAAATAGTCAACATCTTTATCAATATATCTAGCTATTTTTTAATGGAAGATATTCAGTAATTTCACACAGCAGCCCAAGTTAAATTTATAGACTAAAGTTTTCCAAAAATATATTTTCTGGAGAAGTCATATGGAAAGTAGTCCAGTAGGATGTTAGTTTCATAGAGTGTTAATTTGTTGATATGTACTCAAAACAGCAATCAGGATGGCCAAATTCTGGTTGAGAATGTGCTTGATTTCTCTAAAGGGAAGTACACGTCATGTAAGGATTGGCATCATTGGGGTAATGCCAAACTGACGAACACACTACCATCACTGATTAAGAGCATTTTAATCTTTAACGCAAAAGTATAGGTTTTCTTAAATGTGTATGAATAGACTTATTACAAAAAAATCCATTCCCCCATGAATAGGAAACATGACCATAAACTCTGATTTATTGGACTATCAATCTCAACTTTATGCCCTCAGTTTGCATTCCCACGGAAATTACAATATTTCTTCTGATCTGTACACGTCAGATTTCTCCGGCTGTTCTCCTGTGATTGATTATGGCACACACAAATCACGTCATAAAGTACTATTATTTCATAGCATAATGAATTGTAAGAAGATAGATCGCAGCACAACAATTCTCAAGAAATCAAAGGTAATATTGTTTGACAGAATGTTGGAGTGGTGTGGATTAAACACCTTGTTATAATATTGATGATGTAATCACAGTAAACATATTTTCTCGATGAAAGATTGACACTAGTACAATGATTCAATTATACCGCAGAGTGAATGATGATAATTTATGTGTCAGGGAAATAGTTTGCAGGGTTCATTCTCAATAATGTTTCTTTACAAATTGTTTTTTTTTCTTTTAAGCAGAATACTTGGTTTTATTTACGAACCTCTAATGCCGATATTTCTTCACTTATCAGGCTTGTAGATAGAATGTGTTGTTAATCAAACGATTCTTTGAATTCTGTAAATGCAATAATCATTTGTAATGCAAACGAGACAATATCAATTTTTTACAGCAATATCATCTGTCTATTGTAAAGAGAAAAGAACGTTATGGCCATTCTCCAACCTTGACATTAAGGCCACGGGCCGTGGCGCAGTTGGTTAGAGCACAGGCTTATTAGCTACACTTCCTCTGTGGTGATCCAAAGGTCGTGGGTTCCATTTCCGGCCGTGTCGGCATTGAATTCACGAAACAAGTTCTTCTATGTTCTGAGTTTGCGTAAAAAGGGTTAAATCGCTGTCTTTGTAAATCTATGAGTAGGTGGATTGTCAAATACATGCGAGAATGACAAACTTTATCTGCTACAAGTAGGTCTTGTCATGAATTAACTAGAATAATGTCTAAAGTGTCCACCCCCAAACAAACACACAAACAAAGAAATAAACAAAATCAATCTCCAACATTTAAAATTGAAAAGAAACCTAATAAGTGTTGCTATAACCACAGTATTGATTTCCTAAACTTAATGATAAAAAGCAACAGGTTCAATCATTAACATATAGTGAAAATATTTAATATTCTTGTATTACATATGATTAAGTAATTTGTATTGGGTTCCAATTCAAATTTCACTGTCATGGCATGTACAAAACCGATCGGTTTTTCTTTGTCGATGAAACCTTGTATGCATGCAGAGAGATCCATCATTGTAGTCCCAGAGGTAATATGATACAATATCTGAAAATAGTCTCACAAACCACACTGTGAATTAAGATCAGGAATATTCCTCCTTCTATATGCTAAATGATGTTGAAAATAAACGTTGCACACAGCGACACCCTCGTCCATGTTTCTGACAGGATTCTGTCTCTTATTTTCTTCCTGATGACACTATGATTATTTTGCTCAAGGGTAGTTCCATTATTGGGGATATGTTTTGTAGTCTCAATGTAGTTGAAAGCGTTGCTGTTCTATTGACGGTGTGAATATTACCAACAGCCTATTTTTCAGTTTTTTTTTTATTTTTGTATCATATAGTGGTGACGATATAAAAATTTTCAACTTTTTTTATCTTTGAGTGAGATACGGCAATATATATTCTTGTTTACCTTTTTTATTTTTCAAACCAGGACAACACCATTCAGATGCAGTCGTTATGTGTAGGTCTCTCAAGAGATACAGGCAATGTCAAACCTCCCCATAGCAATGTCCCAATTGAGTTCACTCCCCAAACAAATCGTGTGACAGCAGTTCTAACACAACACAATTCCACATCTCAATGCCCATACTTAGATTAGTTTCTATCCAAGTAAGGATGTCATCGCAAATGAAAATATATGTATGAAAATATATATATATATTTATATTTAATCGCATTTCTCGTAGAGATATATAATATAACTTATAACTAATACTTGGATAGAGACCAGGATGGACTGTGAATTGAAGAAAAGAACGATTTGTGAAGAAAATAGAAAATAAAAAATGGATAGAATAATAATTGTAGTATATATATATATATATATATATATATATATATATATATATATATATATATATATATATATATATATATATATATATATATATATATATATATATATATTTATATATTATACGAGAACATTATATAATTACCCAAATAGGTACCTGGTAATGCCAATATTGTTAACCATAGATTAATCAACAGCCTGCCCTTTGTTGAGACAATATCCACTAATTGTACATATTCATTCAAGGTATATATTAAGAAATACTTAATCAATACAGAATATTCTTACAGAATATCTTGCCATTCCAGTATGCAGCACACGAAAAATGATATAAAGAAACATAGTTGTCTATTCACGAGAATGAGATACAGAGACTTGAAACATTTGTGCATTGTTCAAAAAGCCATTATGAGACAAAAAGCCACTGGAAGTTGGCATGAGAGACAGTCACAAACACGATGCTCTCAAGTCATAGAAATTCGAATCAATGATAACAATTGGATTCTATTGTCTCTAGGCTCTCTTTAATCGCTATAGAAGTGTCCTTTTGCCTGACTCTGAACTGATGTGTCACGAGAAAAATCATCCCATTCTTTATCTTGGTTGGCAGGTCACACATTTATAACAGTTATTCAAGAACAGTACAAATCGTTTATTCTTCGGGATGAAAACACACTTTTTGCCATGGATTTAACCTTAAGTTGTTATTTTTGTAAATCAAAGACTCAAACATTGGTACTTTATTAAGTTCTTAATAGAACATTGATCTCAATATTATGTCCTTTGGGAAGAATATTCTTCCCACATATTTATTTTCTGTATAAATTTTCATTGAGGTGTTGTCTACTTTGATTTGAACACTTGGCCTCTCTCCCCAGGGTACTAAACACATACGTTGTTTGAAACACAAATGACAAGCTATTCCACAAAATAACATTTCTTTCCCTGTTTCTTCGATTTACTACTTTTGTCTCCAACCACTTGCAATTCTTCTCACATTGAGATCAATGCATATGTATTCTATAAGCACAGTCATCTTCTTTAGTTAGTACAAACCAATGATAATGTTTTTCTTCTCTACTCTCTTTAATCCCCTCCCTCTGGGACTGTGCTCTGTCAGTTTAAAAGGATCATACAAGTCACGTGACCACGAAGAGAGTCCCGTACATTTGCGATGTATTCATAAGCCTAAAGAATGAAATGTAAATATTTAGTATATCAATTTTATATTTAATGATCAAATGTTATCCAATATACCTATCTATATTATTGTTCTACATGTACTGTATAAGACGCCTTATTGAATCTGTCGTTTGAGAATGTTACGGTTATAAGCCGAACACCGGTTGCCATTTTTCCCATGCCAACTCATATAAGAATCGGAATTTTATCATTTCTCTTTAATGATTAAGCAGACATATTTGTCACAGGCAGCTAGCCTACAGAATTATGCATTTATTATTTCAGAAATACCAGAAATATGATGTAGATCTTATCATAGTGTAGCTGCTTTGGCCTTGTATGTGTAACATGGTATGATAAACTTACACGATAATTAGTATAAATTTAAATCTCATCTCACTCATGTCTTTTCATCTTCTATTCTTTCGGGAATTTAATCATTCACATTCATATGTCATACACATAGAATATAATCAATAAGACCTTTCTTTATCAAAACTAAATTCAGAAAATTGTTTGATTTGTCAATAAATGTATAAGAAATGCTTTAAAAAAATAATATTTCTGTCATGATAAAGGTTGCGCACTTGACTATCATTTATGGCAAATGACAGTGATACTTATTTGTGAAATGTAATCTTAAATCGCTTGGAAGGCGTGTCTGACTTGCATACATAATACATTAGTAGCCAGGAATTGGAAGAAGGACAGACGCTAAGCATCGGGAAGGATGTGAAGGTTGAGAGAGTCCCCTCACGTGACAAGCACCATCCCATCCACCTGTCGGCCGGAGTCTTGTTGATGTGCTCAATTCGAAGCGCTCTAGTAAGCATCTTAAAGGAGGAATAAGGAGTGCCCCTGCTCAGGTCGTTTCATTTTATCCTAATGTTTTAATGATTTCCATATTTACAAAATGTTCTGCCCAAATCCAGATAAAACTGTTATTTGTTTAAAATTTATATTTTGGCAGTGGTGTCTAACTGAACATTTAAACAAATTGGGCTTTATGCATTTTATGTAATAAGTATAATATATGTGCATAGAAATGCTTAGAAGCCGATTATATGGTGGCGGTTGTAATATATTAATACTAAAATAATGATAGAATTATCTACTATCATTATTAATGTCATATTTCAATTATTAATCAGAAAATGTAATCTCACTTTAACGTAGTTATTATATTTGGAATATCTAAGCTATATCTATCGGACAGAGGCCTGTCTGTTGGACCCAACGCCCGACTATTCTTACTTCTTACTTACTTTTTCTTATTCTTACTTTCGAGAATCTTCTTTTTCATTATTATTTAGACATAAACATACAATTAGCTCATATTATGTTTCCATCTCGAATTTCCATAGATATTCTTTAAATATGTCAATTATTGATAAAAAAAAGCCTTACAAACATGAATGTCTTAAAGTATCAAAACATTTACGATAGCGAAGATGCAAATTCCTATTTGTCGTGTAATTTTGTTAATGCCTTCAGTCACACCAAGCATAAACATTTCAGTAAGAACACAAGACAGTCTAATAGATCTATTGTACATGCATAAACATTGTAGCCACCAAGTACTCATAAATTCTAGTGTATTTCACCTTTTTTAACAATATAGCAACAGCGTAATTTCCCTAGACAATTCCTATCTCTGGATTAAGATCAACACTGAAATATAATTCCAGAGAATGTGTGAGACGTTGATGCACCATTAAAATGCAAACTCGGATATATAGGTGAGAGATAAAAAAATAGCGGGAACAAAATACCATTCACAATATCAAGGAGCCAGACACGACAAATAGATAATGCAAAAGCTGAAACAGACACAAAGGAATATAATAGGCTAACAGCATGGATGACAAATACTGTGCTTCCCTGTGCCATCATATATATTTTATTTTCATCTAGTCGCATGGAGTCATGATGAGTGTCTATTATTGCAATTTGGAATATCACAAGTTGCCACAAACCCCATGAGCTCTCTCTGCGTGTCTGCCTCAAATTACACTTTCTCTCATATGAGATATCGCAAGTCTTCACTGAGGATGATTGACTATTTTGTAATTTCAACTTTATATTGTTCATAAATCAATAACATTCAGTTTATATTAGTTGCATCAAGTAGAAATTGCATCTACTTGTACATTGTATGTACATGTAGATATATGTTATTATCTCATACTTGGTGCCTCAAGAGAGTGTTCTGCACCTATGAGATATTTTTTGCAGATCACCCCTCTGCCGAACTACTTTCACAGATCACCCCTCTGCCGAACTACTTTCCTTTTATCTTTTTTAAAGATTCTTTTCATATTTACATACTTTTGAAATGAATAAAATGCTTAATTAAATATGTTTGTGCACAAATGTCATAACATTTGTCAATTATAAAATAAATGTAATCATGTCTTAGGCCAGTTCTTCAACAAATCATGTGTTGATTTCTCTGAAATGAACATGATGACTGTCCAGGTTTGTTTTGACCTGGAGCAGACGACATTTCAGATTTGGGTCATGGGGACCTTGAAACACAGACAGGTGGGACCCCTGTTGAAAGAGACTGCAACCTTTTGTGGGAATCTCGAAACTGATGACTGTTCATGCAGTTGAAACAGAATTACACCCATTTCATATAGTGCTTTATAGGTGGCCTAGTTCACTGCATGTAGTAATATAAAATTGATTACATTATGTAAATGAGCTGAGAACTTAAATAAGCGACACACAACATAGTTCTGTACTTATTACCATGTTTTCACTGCTTTGCTTTGAGGATAAAGTTGATTGCAAACCCCATCTATCTGCAGTGGATAAGTATGAGATAAAGGCAAGAACATGAGTTTGTGCAGTGTTCAGGGAGACAGATCTCTCTCGTTGGTTCTGGTGGAAGGATCTCATTCGTCCTTTGGACTCTTGAGATCCTTCCACCAGAACCAACTTGAGAGATCTGTCTCCCTGAACACTGCACTCACATGTTCTTGCCTTAAAATTAAGTAAATGCATTCAATATATTTCAATATAAATCTAGTCAGGATTTAGTTTTTTGTTTACAGAAAATAAATTTCCAAATCTAATTCACATTTATTTGGACCATAAAATTCCTATTGTGTCCAATACGTTGCATGTCCAGGAAAGACCCCAGACAGGGTAAATGGATATTCAGCCGTCCTCGGTGATTTGTGACTCTAAACGAGTCAATGAATTCTTGTTTTTTCAGGATTTTATGGTTTCCAAGAAATTGGTCTTGTGATAATGTCGTGATTTAGGGCGAGCCAATAAAGTGGGCAATGATGATATGACAATTATCGCAGTACAGTCTGGTATAAACAAGACATTTTTCACGGGACCGCGGACACAAGTGACCGAGTCAGCGTGGGGCAACATAACTCACTCTAATCTCCATTAACTCGGCACTATTCATCTCCAGACACTATTAACCATATGTCAGGCCCAGTCTTTCCTGCCGAGTGAGCCCCATGTCCATCTAAAACCCAAGCATTGGATCAACTACATGTCGATTTACTGAGTCCGATGCCTCTATGAATACGTCCGATGTACTCCTAACGTTTTGGGGCACACAAAGCTGTAGCATACAATATTATGATATACCTTCAATGTCAGGGGAAAAGGTTAATCACCTTTATTCTAAAAAGGAAATGGATAGGAATAATATTTTTTAAATTGTTTTGCTCATGTGTTAATCTAAAAAGCAAAACGAATCATAATATTAAAACAATTATCCATGATATACAATGAATTGGGATAATTTAACATATGTCACAGTGGGTCAATTCTTTTTGTATCTAAAGATCTAAAACTCTAGTAGTATATGTTATCCGTGAATCACTAACTATTTAAATTTGATAAATTTATGACCAAACGTTTTTAGAAATCCACTCGGATTTGCCTCACAAAGAAAAACAGACAAGTGCAAACTGCACGCAGCTTGCCCACCCATTTATATTATGAAATATTTGGCTTGCATATGGTATGTATGTGAAGGAGAAATGTTGGCTTTATAAAAGAACATCTTAAGTATGCGTGTCATCATATAACCACAATACAACCAAGTTGATCATGAACGTATTCGTGTTAATCAGGACTTGTTCTTAGAATTAATAAATAAAAAAGCATTTGGCATTTGTTATTGTCAATCCATCATAGTTTAATGCCTGAAATGGGGAAGCATGATCAATTCCACTTTTGCAGCATTACCTCGGCAGATAGTCTTTTATCAGCCAATCAGGTTATGGCACCTTCCCGTTTTGTTCTGCCATAATTTGGCAATTCCATGTCTGATATGATTCTAAATGCGGTCCATGGTTGATAGAAATAATCTCAACATGTGATAAGCCATGAATGTTGAAGAGGATAAAATACCACAATTGTTTTTTTGCACTTAACGACAACTTTGTCCATGACATTTCTTTATCGTGTCACATGAGACATCTGCCTTTTGATGTTGTGAACTGTTGATGGTAGAAATACCTTTCAAATTATTTCTCCATCAACGCATGCATCGGTTGAAATAACCTTTTACCAACGAACTAAATAAATGCAACTGAGACCATAATTTTAAGACTTGCATTGACAAATACAAAAAAATAAATAATGTAATGATTATCGTCTGGACCTTGTCCATGGATATGACATATGCTTTTCTGCTAGTAGACTAATTTGTAAGCATGAGCTGTCTGCAAACCAAATGATAAAAATAGGTTTGATCTCAGCCATGTGTCTATATATAGCATTACTATATATATAAACTAAGGGCATGAAAGCTCTTGCACCACATTTATGTCAATCTGATGTTTAAAATCAGATTAAAAATACTTATGTACATCCTAAAATTTAAAAGATATGATCCATTCAGAGATAAGATAGCAAAGCATCTTTAAAATATGAAAACATTACCTTATGCCTTTTAAAAATATTTCTTTGATGGAGTTGAACATTGTGCTCCAAGAGAAATAAAAAAAACGGTGATTCAGTGGTGGAACACCCTGTAAATAATATCATTCCCTCGGAAACTTATAAATTTTGCACCCCCTGTTGTTTAATTTCTCATAGTATTCGCAAAGAACGACAAGGCATTGGCACACCTCACTGAGCACAGGATTATAGTATTGTATGGGACACTATTGATTTCCATCATTCCCTCTATTGGATCACAGGCTTTTTAGATTTTTTTACAAGTGATCTTAGATTTTGATTTCAGATTCCCTATGTTTGTAAGGATGGGGTTTGCCATCGTTCTATTAGCAGGTGTTTTCAACTCATATGTAGGTCAGTGTATTCCGTTTATATAATAGGACCAAAGGCCATCAAATGAACAATTAGCTGAGTAGCAATGCGCCGAATTCAAACGAGAGCTAAGTTAGCTAGATGAATATTTAGACATTCCTTCCCATGTCTTACCCAACAGAACCAGTGTATTAGGAATTGTAAGTGTTTTCATCTCTCGCAATGATCTGATGATCTGAGATCTTATAAAGATCGCTGATTTCAGAAAAGGCTTTATATTTACATGTAGCCGTCTCCAAGTCGATAGTATTATAAGCAAGATGAGGACAGGATATTAATGTTTGCATATTTAATGACATTGCAGTTTGCGATCCAAGAAGAAAGGCATTACTTTTAGCCCTATGAGGCCATTGTCTAAGCGAGGATGAGAAAGATTATCCTACCATTGTAAAAGACTTTATCTCTTCAGTTTCCCGTCTCCATTCTGTCAGATCCCCTTAATGGCCATAGACCACAGTCACTTAGAACTTGATAATTATTAGGTCTCAACCAAGAATAGCTTGTTAATCAAGCCTGATATATTTTCACACTGGACTGCTTGTGTTAATTGATTGTTTGCTGGGAAGAGGATTTGTTATGTATGTATGTATGTATGTATGTATGTATGTATGTATGTATGTATGTATGTATGTATGTATGTATGTATGTATGTATGTATGTATGTATGTATGTATGTATGTATGTATGTATGTATGTATGTATGTATGTATGTATGTATGTATGTATGTATGTATGTATGTATGTATGTATGTATGTATGTATGTATGTATGTATGTATGTATGTATGTATGTATGTATGTATGTATGTATGTATGTATGTATGTATGTATGTATGTATGTATGTATGTATGTATGTATGTATGTATGTATGTATGTATGTATGTATGTATGTATGTATGTATGTATGTATGTATGTATGTATGTATGTATGTATGTATGTATGTATGTATGTATGTATGTATGTATGTATGTATGTATGTATGTATGTATGTATGTATGTATGTATGTATGTATGTATGTATGTATGTATGTATGTATGTATGTATGTATGTATGTATGTATGTATGTATGTATGTATGTATGTATGTATGTATGTATGTATGTATGTATGTATGTATGTATGTATGTATGTATGTATGTATGTATGTATGTATGTATGTATGTATGTATGTATGTATGTATGTATGTATGTATGTATGTATGTATGTATGTATGTATGTATGTATGTATGTATGTATGTATGTATGTATGTATGTATGTATGTATGTATGTATGTATGTATGTATGTATGTATGTATGTATGTATGTATGTATGTATGTATGTATGTATGTATGTATGTATGTATGTATGTATGTATGTATGTATGTATGTATGTATGTATGTATGTATGTATGTATGTATGTATGTATGTATGTATGTATGTATGTATGTATGTATGTATGTATGTATGTATGTATGTATGTATGTATGTATGTATGTATGTATGTATGTATGTATGTATGTATGTATGTATGTATGTATGTATGTATGTATGTATGTATGTATGTATGTATGTATGTATGTATGTATGTATGTATGTATGTATGTATGTATGTATGTATGTATGTATGTATGTATGTATGTATGTATGTATGTATGTATGTATGTATGTATGTATGTATGTATGTATGTATGTATGTATGTATGTATGTATGTATGTATGTATGTATGTATGTATGTATGTATGTATGTATGTATGTATGTATGTATGTATGTATGTATGTATGTATGTATGTATGTATGTATGTATGTATGTATGTATGTATGTATGTATGTATGTATGTATGTATGTATGTATGTATGTATGTATGTATGTATGTATGTATGTATGTATGTATGTATGTATGTATGTATGTATGTATGTATGTATGTATGTATGTATGTATGTATGTATGTATGTATGTATGTATGTATGTATGTATGTATGTATGTATGTATGTATGTATGTATGTATGTATGTATGTATGTATGTATGTATGTATGTATGTATGTATGTATGTATGTATGTATGTATGTATGTATGTATGTATGTATGTATGTATGTATGTATGTATGTATGTATGTATGTATGTATGTATGTATGTGTGTGTGTGTGTGTGTCTGTATGTGTGTATGTGTGTATGTGTGTATGTGTGTATGTGTGTGTGTGTGTGTGTGTGTGTATGTATGTATGTATGTATGTGTGTATCAGTCTATCTCTGTGTAATATATGTAAAGTTCGAATTTCTATTCTTAACCAGTAATGCGTATGTCAGTGTGTGTACCAGTGTGTGTGTATGTAGGCATGTGTGTGTAATAAAAGTAAGGTTTAAAGTATACTATTCCTATCCCCTGGGACATGTACAGATAATCAATAGTTCGTGATATATAAGTGTCATCACAAAATGTACTAAAGAAGTGGTGTATATTTCATCGCCAGGCCTTTCTTTTAACAACTTGGATTTATGTATGTGTTAATACATGTATACATATTGAACAGTACTATGTTAAGTATTAATCACAATTATTTCAAGACTTATCCTTCACTTCAACATGCTGTAAAGGCAGAAATCGAAGACTTTATATCCTTGTTATTTTCAATATTGTCAAATTCCATCCATTACAAAATTACAAATTTACTATGTTTCAATTATTTATTAACGTTAATGAAATTCTTAAGTAGCATAGAGATGTATTATCTTTAAAATCATTCTTTTCAGTGCGTTTAATGTACAGAAAAAAGTCTCCTACATAGACGTGAACAATTGTAAAAGAAAAGCGCTTTACACTATACCTAATGGCTGAGAATGAGTTCGGAATACATGTGCAAGATCCTTTTGTTAATATGGGGCATTCCAATGAAAATTACATTTCGTATTGAAAGATATAAATATATATATATATATATATATATATATATATATATATATATATATATATATATATATATATATATATATATATATATATATATATATATATATATATATATATATATATATATATATATATATATATATATATATATATATATATATATATATATATATATATATATATATATATATATAAATATATATATATATATATATATATATATATATATATATATATATATATATATATATATATATATATACATATATATATATATATAAATCAAAGAGAGTAATTCAGAGTGCATACGACGATTGTATGCCTTGCCTTTGAAAAGTGCCTTTACCTAAAATCCCAATCAATAAAGGCGTGCTGTGGACACCCCTGATGTACCTGGCTATTATGTTAATTAATCCCTTTGTCTATAATTAAACACCTGGTCGACCATTTGCAACAATTAAAGGTGTAAAGTTGTCATAAACGGTCCAAATCTGTTTCTTCTGCCCACACCTTTTAGCCATTAACATCAAATATTCATGCAACGGATAGTGCAATTAGGACAAAGTGTGAGGGTTCTGATGATTATGTCCAACCAATAAACGTGAACGAGAGTTTAACAGGCACTTCACGTATTGCTGTGTTCACTGATAAATTAAACGAAACAAAAAATAAAATAGAAAAAAATTATTGGAGAGCTGGCTGAAAGAGAAATTATTTTATGTATTTAATCCGTTAGAAAGTACTTAAACTTCAGATTTAATTATGTATTCATCATGGTTACAAAGGGATATTTACTGTATACTGTCATATTTATAACAACAGTTTTCCCATCTTCGCTTTGTTATCTTTGGGAAAAAAATATTATAAACGTCGACCCAAAATATTTACTAACCATAAAACCATCAATTATTCCATTGGAAAATTTATTATTTGACCAAGACAGGGCACAATTAATGTTCCTTATGTGACTATTTTAAAGACGCCAAAGAAGATGTTCTATTCATAGATACTTTTAAATGTACATTACTCAAACACAATGTTGGAATAGGACAAACTCCATACACATACATTTGTAAGATCACGAATGTCATGGACCCTTCAAAATGAATTCCAATAAAACATGTTTTTCTACTTCAAGGTTAGACCTTTTCATTGCAACACATAGGACTTTGTAGGAATTTTAAAGGGTCAAATTTATTATTTTTTATTGGAAATGTGTTGCAATGGGGAAAAGGCCTTGTCATGCACTGCAGGGTCTCAGGTGAGCTGTGTCCCCTCTCAATCCTAATGTGTTTACTGATTTCTCAAACTAATCACCAAGCAGAAGAGACCACAGGTCTGACTCACAAGCTAGCCTTTTTTATGAAGTAAGTAGCCCAAGGGAGGAAAATGGCGGGGGTCACTATGAGAGGTTAACATCCGGGCAGTGCACAAGGGGTCCGCTGATTGGCTGCTCCTTTGTGGGGAGCACCATTGGTGACGACAACCAATTTCCGGCAGCGTCAGTATGGCGAGTGGTCGGTGACAGCGAGACCCGTATGAAGCATCGTCCACCACATCCTCACATATTTTCTCAGTGACAGCTTCCACAATTGGTAAATACCACTCAATGTCCTCAAATCTGGGCCACTTTTCAGCATTACATCTATGGACTACATCGCTCCATCTATACCATGAATGGCAATGCCTGATTACTCTTTTCCAATAAGAATATAGTGATGCCAAAATGTCATGCACACTACACTGTACTTATCATTTAAGGTCAATTTGCAGTTAATCTAAACACAGTGATGTTACACACTCATGGCAACACTGTTGAGTGACCTACTTGATGGAATGACACAATAGTACTGACCATTTAAGGTCAATTTGCAGTTAATCTACGTACTCTGATGTTACACATTCATGCGAAAAGTGGAGATGTATCTATTTGATAGTGCGACACAATTCAGAACCATTTGATATCACCATATAAGATTGTTTGAAACATTTAATAATTAAATCACATGAGAGCTGTTGACATATCAATGAGGTATGGATAGATAAATTCCCAATTTGTGGCGATGGTAGACATCTGCATCACAGAATTTTACCATCACAAGAGTAAAGTGGATGAGAAATGACATGTACACACACACACACGCACATACACACAGACACACAGACACACACATATATATATATATATATATATATATATATATATACAAATATATGTACATATATATATATATATATATATATATATATATATATATATATATATATATACAAATATATGTACATATGTTATAAATTTGAAATTGATATGAAAAAAACAGGTAGGATTGTATTACATATCAAAACTAGAAGTAATTTGCAATGTATGTTGAGGAATTTCCATATTTTCTATATTCTATATTTTTTTCAGGATAATATTGCGAGAAAAAGTGTACGTAAAGATTATACATGTATAGTCGCCGTCCCCACATATTCAACGTCCCCCACAATCGATACTGGATACTTTTCCCTCAATGATATCTAAAATGCTTTACTATCCTCAGCAACCATATGTGAACTGAGGGATAGGGTTTTGTTGCATTACACACATCGGTAAATAAAGAATATTGTACAGTTACGAACCACCAGAGAAATATCCTTTTTAGTACTTACAATACAGCTTAGAATTATTTGTGGGGATCATAACCTGAGTTATAAAAATTATTTGTGGGGATCATAACCTGAGTTATAAAAATTATTTGTGGGGATCATAACCTGAGTTGTAAAAAGAAACGCGAATCTGTTAAGACTGACTTTCTTAGAATTCTACATTTTTCTAAATGGAAATCCTAGAATGCATCCTATATAAGGCCTGTATGCGGTTGCTTGATTAATTTTTGGGATAGTGGGATCCAAAGGATTGATGTCTGTATTTTTATTTTGTTTGCATTAAACGGCCTTTTTTTGCAGTATTAATGCTATTTCATGGACCTGCCACCGGGACGCAGTACCCCACTCGTTTCGAAGAGATAGATGGTTTTGCATTATCACAAATAACACGATAACACAAATCATGGCCATCGGCTTTATTGTCGTGTATGATGTTGCAAAATTGTGCGGGGCACGAGACAACTGTAATGCCTACCATTTGCTGAGAGGAAACCCAAAGTGTGAGAAACGAGGTTTCGGGTCAGAGGTCACGTCAGGGGGTTCATGGATACCTTTTTGTGTTTTCTGCATGCTGATGTTGATATGAACCAAAGCTGCCTCCTACGCTGGCCCAGCAAACACTAATTGATCTTACCAGCAATCGCCACCATCTGATAAGACCCCCCTATCGATGTCCAATTATGGCCAACTCTATTCTGAGCGCCTTCATTTGGTCATAATCTGGACCTATCTTCACAAATTAGCCATCCAGTATCAAGAAACTGACAAATTGGGCTTCATTTCTGAGCTAGTTTGCTGATTGGTCGACACAGGGTCATACGGATCATTTCGAAGAATGCCTGTCCGAAGAGATTCAATGAAGTTTGGTCATCAGTCATACACTAAGTGCTGCTCTTTATGATGTGTTTTTTATCAACTATAGTTGTCACTGCGTATATTCGTTTCTTATGTTGTCTTTGTTACGTCCTAAGCAAAACTGTTACAAAAATGCGGTACAGTACTGCTACACGTCGTCATTTCGTGTTAAGCCTTGAAGTGATTTCCATGCAATATTTGACCAACTTTCAACGATCTTAGATTCAGTACTCTGGCTAAAAATGTAACTCAAGATTTTGCTGGTAATCGAATAGGTGTCGATGCTTTCGTTGCTTTATCTTCTTAGCATTCTAATCCCCATGACTCTTCCTTACTCCAGTGATTCACTTTCGAAATCAGGTATATTTCTTTGCCAAAACAAATTGTCTCAAATATTTCTGTTTATTAAAGGACAATGGATTATTGCAATGGATGTGATATAGTTAAGCATTACTAAAACATATTTATACATAAATGAGTTGCTATTGTACAGAACGCTTGGTATATGCTATGATCATTATGTTAAGAAGGTCCTAAAAATATATTAAGAAAATCAATTGAGTACAACTTAAGGAATCGTATTTTTGTCATATCTTCTACAAGGCATTGCGTCTTCTAATATAAATAGACACCAAATATTGTTAAAAATATTTAACAACAAAAGACGTGTGAACTAAAGGCACTGTACGTGGACGAAAGCTCATCATACCAGTGTTAGTATTTAAAGTGCTATTATATCCAAGGCTCATTACACTGCGACAACATACAGCCGTTTTTACAATATTATAAACAGATATAATTGACAGCTGATGAAATCTGGTCTGTATAAGGGCCGACCTCTGAGCTTTTCAACAAATGTGAAAGCAACACTGGCGACAGAGGGAGTTGAACCTACAACCTCCCGCCCCCCACTTTCATCAACTGTGCCAGTGTGCCCGGTATAGAACACTGAATCACATCTGAAACTGGAATTGGGCAACAATAGGGTACGTAAATTTAAGAGCACTAATTTGGAGGGCATCATGAAGATATGTGTACTTGGCTGGGAGATAATCGCAACCGTTATCAGAAGCACGTAGCCATCCAAATTGGACTGTGGATTTCTCAAATGACATGAGATCCCTCTGTGTGGCCTGCATGCCCCAAATAAATGCCCAGGGAATGACACTTTTAAGCCACACTTAGGTTTGTCTGGCTGTCATTCCCCCAATACATGGAGTTCAAAACCATCACGTTCTGGTCGGTGTGTGTTGCCCTCGTGGTTTTATTTTTTCATGGCATGTTAAGTGTCCATTGTTTCCACTTAAACTGAGGGATTACATTTTTCGAGAGTGAAACATTTCAAACAACATTTTTGGCAAAAGTGTATATCATGTTGATCTTTTTAATTCTATTTGCTTTTCTTGTTACTGCAGAAATGCAGAATTTCTTTATTTAATTTTTATGCCTCAGTCATCCATATATTGATGTAATATCATATTATTTCCTATGTTTCTTAACATCAAAGATCTACATATGTTGACTAAAATAAATATTCTTAAGCACTCACCATTGATGCTTTCATGTTTGGAACATGTTAACCGACCTTTGATGAATGACCTCAGTGAACTATCAATGTATCCGCCTTGTGGTCGGTGACCAATGCTTTCTTTTACTTCAGTTAGGTGACATTTCTGGTCACATCAGTAATATTGGCACAGATAACATATTGCCCTTTCTGTCCTGTAATTAAGGTCTGAGTCTACAGTTGATGAGATTCTGGCTCACACAGGTATTCCACACCTTACTCCATGCTTATCTGAAGCACAGTACAGCTGTACTAAGAGTAGTAATGCACGCCTTTCTCCAGTTCCATGGTCCTACTTTGACGACAGTCTTGCGTCAAAAGCAAACATCTTGATTAACAGCGTTATGATATTAAGATGCTATGCAGAGGTAATAATGTCACGGAATGGGTTGGCCCTAGGCTATTGTTGTCATGGCAATAACGATTGTGACGTCATCACCCACGTGAGGTACTCAATGTTCACTTGATGCGGGCTGAGGATTGGATCAACGGTGAATCCTACCTCAAAATCTCAGTCAACTCCTCAATTCCCGGTCACAACATTTCGTTATTAAATTTATTAAAGTTAGGTTTTCACTGATTTGCCAGGTTTTATTGAAAATAAAGATACACCTTTAACATTTTTCAGATCTGCCCGTTTTTATAGAATTACAATTCTCTCTGAACGTCACAAGTGTTTGTTATTATCAGGTGAAACAATAAAAAGAAGTAAATCTACATCGATGTGCCTGATATATTTCTGGGAATGTTTTGATTGTTATTCAATGTACATTTCTATATCTGAAATATATATATATATATATTTCGCGGATTTTGGTCTTTGTTACATACATATATAAAAAAAGCATGAACGTGATCAGAGAGGAAGGGTGACGAGATTTGAAAAAAAAAAAAGTTGCTATATGATGTACAATCTCCACCAGAGGGCGACATGGTGAACCTATCACCTCTGTACAAGGTGCCTTTTGGTGCTGGCTCACCACATCCACCAATTTTCATGTAACTGTCCGTCTTACTTATTTTTTTTCTTAAATTGTACTCAGATTGGTATATCATTATATATTTCACCCTTAATACAACAGTTTGTGCATACAGAAACAACTATTAAGAGAAATAAAACTTGGAACTACTTTCTCAATCCGAGGAGCCATTTCCTGGGGTAGTGATAAGGCAGAACCACAACAAAGATGGCCGCTTTGTTTACAATTTGAATTCTTTTAATCTTTTATACTTTTGGTTAATATAACTAACTAAGTGTTCAAATATTAACAAATGAAATCTAATACATCTCAAGTCAACTTCATATTTGATATTAAGAGATGTTAACATGTCAATCACATTTACAACACACTGACAGTTCTTGAGCACATGGCCAGTAAAAGTAGGACCGGATGAATACTAATCTGGGTTGGCCAGAGGTAATACCGGTAGTTTGCGTGTGCCTCTGGTGGACAGTGTGTAAGATGTATTGGCCGCGACAAAAGTCGCCACTGATAAGAGTGTGTGATCTCGCTGTTCCGTCACCACGTTGCCTGCCCTCTGGTGGAAGTGACGCTAAACTTCACTTTTGTTTTGCAAGTTTACGTGAAGGGTTGCGCTTTTAGCATATTATGAATGGCACAATTATCACTAATTTGTTGTCAAGGTTTTGTACAAAGGGGGCTATATGGGTGAAATGCAGATATTTTTATAAGAGATAGCTGCACAAATAAGAGATAGCTGCATAAATAAGAGATAGCTGCATAAATAAGAGATAGCTGCATAAATAAGAGATAGCTGCATAAATAAGTGATAGCTGCATAAATAAGAGATAGCTGCATAAATAAGTGATAGCTGCATAAATAAGAGATAGCTGCATAAATAAAAGATAACTGCATAAATAAAAGATAACTGCATAAATAAGAGATAGCTGCATAAATAAGATATAGCTGTATAAATAAGAGATAGCTGCATTGAGACATGAAAAGGTGAGAGATAGTTACAACAAGTGAGAAATAGTTACAATAGTTGCAATATTGAGAGATAGCTGCAATAGTGAGACAGTTACAACAGGGAGAGGTAGCTGCATAAATGAGAGACAGCTACATAAGTGAGATGACTGCAAAGTGAGAGATAGTTACAGCAGTGAGAGATAGTTACAGCAGTGAGAGATAGCTGCACAAATGGGAGAGTTACATAAGTGAGATACCTGCACATGTAAGAGACAGCTGCATCAGTGAGATAGCTGTGCAAGGGAGAGACAGCTGCATCAGTGAGAGATAATTGCAACAGCGGGAGACAGTTACAGCAGAGATAGATAGCTGCACAAGTGAGAGACAGCTGCATAAGTGAGAGACAGCTGTATCAGTGAGAGATAATTGTACAAGGGAGAGACAGCTGCATAGGTGAGAGATAGTTACAAAAGTGAGACAGTTATAACACAGATAGATAACTTAACAAGTGAGAGACAGCTGCATAAGTGAGATAACAGCAAAGTGAGAGATAGTTACAACAGTGAGAAATAGCTGCACAAGTGAGGGGTAGTTACAGCAGAGATAGATAGCTGCACAAGTGAGAAACCGCTGCACAAATGAGAGAGTTACATAAGTGAGATAGGTGTGAGATAACTTAACAAGGGAGAGACAGCTGCATAAGTGAGAGATAATTACAACAGTGAGAGACAGTTATAGCAGTGAGAGACAGCTGCATAAATGAAAGACAGCATCCTTTCCCAGCCGAAGGCACTTGTCAATAAATAAATAAACTGACATAACACGAATAGTTATCAATATGTGTGCTATAGTGGGGTATATCCATCAGTGAGACTTGTCATTACTTTAACTTATAAAGCGATGTGCGGATGCTAAATTCTAACAAGATTGACAAGTCAGAGTCATGTCTTTGCGCAAACAAATAATACAATCATAGCCTTCGTGCACAGACCTTTTTTCTATGCCAAAAGATGAAAATTAATATATCAATCATATGACTTACACATTTGAAGAGAAGAGTTCAATAGCTCAATTTTGAGTTGTCAATGATGTAAATCGGCCAAGAACTGACTGAGCAGTTCCCATTTATGTGTGTTTTGTAACAAAATGCTTCTTCCGCACGTGCGATTGTCACATTGGCGAGGTCACTGGGTGCAATTTTCATAACAATTGATTTATACTAATCATATCGTTTATTCTTTGACAAAAAACACAATGTTTCATTTGTTGTGTGTTTACAAGACAATTTCATAATTATCAGCCAATCCTATGGTTGCGCGAATCCTATGGTTGTTAGCACTCTCTCTCTCTCTCTCTCTCTCTCTCTCTCTCTCTCTCTCTCTCTCTCTCTCTCTCTCTCTCTCTCTCTCTCTCTCTCTCTCTCTCTCTATATATATATATATATATATATATATATATATATATATATATATATATATATATATATATATATATATATATATATATATATATATATATATATATATATATATATATATATATATATATTATTTTTAAATTCTTAAGGTTATCATGGTAGCTTGAAGATGACAAATAACGAATCTCAAATATGGATGTTAATGTAGGAAGCCCCCGGTTTTTCTCCAGCATGTGTCAAGTTTTTACGATCAAGGACAGTGCGATACGTGAGAATGTTCCTGATTTTATTCAGCTTTCATAGTCTTATCTTATCAACACAATCCTTTTGGTTAAATCACTGAAATTCATATGAAATCATGATCTCCGCTTTCATATGAAATCATGATCTCCACCGATTTACCAGAGAATTATCGTGGTAATGGTCTTATTTCATGGTATTTACTTATCAGGGAGCAAGCAGGTGACCGTCAATCTGCTCAGAAGAGATCCTCTAATTGACTGAATCATCATCCAGGAAATGGCATTGCACATATCATCTGGCATCGGATTGTCATAGTAATCTTACTCAACTCTCTTAATGGTTTTCTTGTGTGGAATGCTAAACGCTTAGGGGTTTGATAATTACTTTGGAGAACAATAAATAATGAACAACAGAAAACTTGTTTTCTAAATATCTAGTGAGCTCATAAACAAGACAATAATGTTATTCACATACACATATATTTGAGTTTTCATAAAAGTATAGAAATTATTGGTGAAGTTGCCCAAATATAAATAAAAGCATACATGTTATGCAATATTTGAAGATTTACATCATTAGAAATCTCTGAAAAGTCAATTCTAACATTTGGGCTAGACAGAAAATGCAAATACATCAGATTGTATTGCCAGAGTTTAAGACAGTCTTCTGTGTGTTTCCCTAAAGTGATTATCATCATGGCCTGTCAGTAACATGAAAGGTTTGCAGAATAAACACTACACTTGTGATAGAGATACAAGCATGTGACAGGCAAACACAGATGAGACAAATGTTTGTGCTTTAAACAACATTAAAAAAACTTGTAGTTGAGTTATTCAGAACATACCAATAATGAGGACATCATATTATGATTTAAGATCGATTGGTGAATCCATTTAACTTGTACATCTAATATGAAACACTTTGTTATATACTTGACAGAAATGTTCTCCCCTGTAACTTGGATCTTAGCTTTTAAATAGTCTCAGCTATTAAACATCATATTTGTCTCATTCTCAGATAAACATATAGATGTCTCATGGCACTGATGCACAAGGCCGAGGTTGTGGGAGGTTTCATAACCAACTTATTTTCAAAATCATTATATTCACGTGGTGACTGCTCAAAAATCACATCACTTGTGTATCAGAGTTTGAAAAAATACTAATAGTCAAAATTGGCCAAAAATAAACAATTATGGAGCATGCACCCTGTGTCACTCCTCTTTATATAATTTCAAAATGGCGTCACTGGGTAAGATTTCAAAATGGCGTTATTAGGTAAGATATAGAAGCCTGTCATCGGGAGTCAACGCCCTACTTGCTTCAAAGCCCGACAAGCTATGGCATGTTCAGGTAGGCGATATGGCACAACATCTTCCTTCTATTAGCAGTTATGGGGTACTGCCTTGACTGAGAAACAACTCAATCGGTTTCAATGCCTTATTTGTTTCTAAGAAAAAAAAACAAAAAAATAAAAACAAACAAAAAAACAAATATAAAATGATCACATAAATGTTATACATATTGCAGGATTGACATTAAGGTAGCATTTATAATGATTTTATTTCTGGGGAAATCACAAAAATACATCTATATATCGTATTTTATGGTACACAGAATACGTCCATGAGGAGTTGTAATAAAAATGAATTCGTTTAACTTATCATTTATTATAGATACACATTTTTGACACATTTTCACATTTATCTGTATTATTCACAATTATTTTTATTACAAAATCTAGACTGAATCATTCATGTATGTAATTTAAGGAATTATTATCATGGGTCCTTAAATTAGATTCTCGCGAAGTAACAAAACTGGGGACATGATTTTTATTCTTGGAATCTACAATCGTTTTGCTTTTTACCCGATTCTAGGAGGAAATATATAATGCTTTATAGTGATTAATAATGCATTTATTTATTTTTAATTTATCAAAAAACAAGATACTTTCACTATATAGATTTTATTCGATAAATTAATTTCAATCTAAGTATAGATTTAATGCAGGGCCAATTCTATACACGAGGTTAGGCATTGCAAACAAGATTTACTGACCAATCATCAATCGAATTAAATGTCACAATATAATCAATCTTGTGTCGATTTCATTTCTCTGCCATTAGAGTAACAAGTGAACCACCACCTTTTCTTGTTTTTAGTGTTCATTGAGGCACGATTGGTCATTGAAGCATGGCGGTTATTACTGATACCACAACTACCCCAGTTATTCCTGTGGAATAACTGATCCACAGCAACACATAAACCTATATTACCGTAAAACACAAGAAGAATGCACATATCAACATACTACAGCAAGAATGATATAACAGAGCACCTTCAAATCGGAAATGGCAATAACTAAAAACACCTTCACTCCGGAGATGCTGTGAAGGAACAGCGCTTCCAGAGGTGCTGGCACCTCCACGAGATCCAAAATATACAAGACCTTTTAAGGATCCTTGCCTTTTTTACCATTGTCCATACTATATTTACCACACCCTATTGAACGTTAAACTTTCTTTTAAATTCATTTTTGGTGGTCAACCACAATATTTCTCCCATTCACTTCACACCTTGACACCTGTCCCATAGATAGAGTGCATTTATTTAGTCTGAAACAAATGTGCACAATCCAAAGCTTGAGGTAGACATGTTGATAAGCAGGACAAGATTTGACAACAATCAACTCTCTACTCCAGACGTGTTCCACAAAATGAATATTATGACATATCTAATACATCATAATCTCATTCTTAATGTTATATCACACTTTGCAGTCCTTGGTCTCATGAACTGAGCATCCAGAATACTATACTTGTGTATCCCCAATTCAACATTGGGACATCATCGTCTCTGTATTTGATACTGTCTTCCCCAGTTTTATAAGTAGAGGTTCAATCTTAAAGAAATAAAATATTTTATTAGAAATTGCTTTGAAATTGCCACATCAAATTTCAATTAAGTAATATAAAAATCTTTCGACATTAATATATCTATCCAGACATCTACATTTTAAATTTTGAATTACAACTTCAATGACACAAAGTAATAGGTTTGCGGTTTCGATTACTTTATCTTGACAATTAATATTTGCTACATTTAAATTGAAAACGTAAAACAAATCCTCTGCTTCTAGCAACAGACAGATGTTTAATTTGGCTCAGCATATAAATGAACAGGAAATTTGTTCATTTTCAAACTACGCTTTGGTGCAATGGACTGTCCACATGTGCACATAATAAAATATGGGCCAGTCCTTTTGGATGGTTCATCCAATTGATACTGTATCAATCAATAGTGTTTATAATATATAATATGTCAATGTATATTTTTCATGGTTGTAGTATTTCCGCGAAATGGACAAGGACCCTCTGCACATCCCAATGTTCCGATGTTTAGGGGGGAACCCTGCTTAAATGGGTTAAAATATCCAATTAAAATCATTTTGGTGAGTGTGGTACATCTTGGAAAAGGCCCTCCACTTCACAATGCATATACAATATCAAGATAAGACATTACTAAAGAAATCATACATTATTAACAGATATTTTTGATGATTTTACCGACCTCGTGCAATTGTTTGTCAAATACATAATTTCAGGGGAACATATCTAAGTATTTGCTCTTAAAATAATCATACAGTTATTTGGTATGATCATGGTCACGTCTGGACCTAAATAAATCATTTCCCCATTTCCATAATAACAATTTATTTGAATTCTTAATCTACATAAAATATCTAAGTAAAAGTACAAACATCCTTATTGATTTTGTCACAGGAAAAACCTAGTCAAATCACTGAATAATCCGGAAATAGTCAACATATTTGTGACTTTATTGAACTTTATCGAGAGAATTCATGATACACTTTATTCAAATATTTCAAAGCTAATATAATAATGTCATGTTTCACAAATTTGAAACACAATTTTATTGTTAATTCCCAAAAGGTTGGTGTAGAGGCTAAGCACTGATGAAATGGCCAAAGATTAAAGTGGAGTAACTCATGTAATGTCCGGTATATTTAGCTTGATTTGAACTTAAACAATAAGTCAGAGGAACCTGACAAAAAGTCAATAAAGCAAATATTCAGGCATTCCAGGTGTGTATCTGTGTTTTGACACCTAACTCAGCCAGTGTATGATATATATTTGATAGATTTATCAATTTAAAGGTATTGCAATTGACTAGAAAACATTTATCTTTCAGATAATTTCCAAATATTATTATCGTGGTTTATTAACATTCTTAATGGGAATTTTATCACAATGGGATTCATTTAGCAGATAAAGGTCACTATTTATAAAGGCAACGAATAGCCAACTTTGTGTGAAATTTTGTTTTAATTTTCAAGATTCATCATTCCTCATAATTCATTTTTCTATGTATATCGTTTACAAAATAATACTCTATTTCGGGGTATATCGTATTTGGTGACTATAAAACTCAAATAGCCTTACATTACATGCAGCATTATGGTCCATGCCAGCCTTTTCAATTTGGGGAACACATCCACAGAACTTGTTTCTCAAATACACAGTAAACGGGAACAGGTGTTTATCTGGGACGAAATGGTTGTGCCTGAACGCTGTGAGCATAAAACCGTTATTTGATTAAATCGTAAATATATATTTAGATTCATATTCTAACTACATAACTGCATTTTTATTAAGTGCAATTGACAAGGTCCCTTCAGAAGGTATGTGCCTCTCTCTGAAAACGGAAAGTTAGAATGTGTCCACAGGGGATAGTCATGTTATTATACATCCAAATATTGATAGTTGGCCGTATGTCAGCTCAGTACAAGAATTTGATTATCTTGGAGTAAATGCCTAATTATTCATGAAAATATTCAACGCACATAACTATCTTTTATTCTATTACAGTACCTTTTCTTAAATTCTCAATATTTTATGTGATTTGAATTCCTTATATATAATTAAATCTCTTTGGTAGTAGCAAGAATTGATTTTCTTCTATTTTTCCATTTACAGGTTCCTGTTTACACAAGAGGTCATCCCATGGGCCAATTCTACACGAGGTGATCTTTGTTGCCTACTCTGAGCAGAAGTGAAACTAAGATAACTTTCTACGTCAAGGCCATCCAGGTACTCACATTGAACAGGATTCTAATTCAGAGGGCATCTTTGTTATCTTAACTGAGCAGGAGGGCATCCCAGATACTTTACACTAAGTAGAGAACATCCCAGATACCTGTCCTGGCCAAGGTATTAAGGGATACATATCATTTTGTGTTAGATAATATCAGGATTATAGTTTGAAATGTCTATCACTTTTGGGGATTTATAAAATGATTTGAATAAACATCATAATATTAACACATTATATTTTCCAT
The DNA here is from genome assembly GCA_949316495.1 of Amphiduros pacificus. NCBI lineage: Eukaryota > Metazoa > Annelida > Polychaeta > Phyllodocida > Hesionidae > Amphiduros > Amphiduros pacificus. The sequence continues at coordinate 28,613,251 of OX439002.1, forward strand.
TTCTTGGACAGAGAACTAAACACAATTTTGCGTTATAAAACACAACATAGTGGGGGGTTTTTACCATATTTTACATCTGCACCCCAAAAGTATTTTATTCGAGACAAATTGAGACAGAAACTGACCTGGAATGATACTCAGTAGAGACCCGAACACAATAACGGTCAACACTCCAATTAAGGGGTAGTATAGGTGAGACAAGGAGAATATCAACTTCAGCCGCCTGTAAATTCATAAGGACACTGGTCGCTTTAGATATGTTATTCAAATATATGCTCATAGAGAAACATAAAAAATAAAAGATAACATAAAACCTAATATATATATATATATATATAAGATAACATAAAACATTATATATATATATATATATATATATATATATATATATATATATATATATATATATATATATATATATATATATATATATATATATATATATATATATATATATATATATAAATATATATCATCATAGAATATATATAATGAATGTTTTTAAATGACATACTATTTGGTAATATATTTTCTAAAAGAGTTAGTATTTACCTCCCGACGGGGCCTGTGTCCGATGTTTCTGACATCTTAAGAATATGCGCCACGCCCTCCAGCATTGTGTCATTGTCAATGGCCAGTCTGGCTTCAGGGTGATAGGGAGATGTGAACTCCTCAGATAGTGGCATAGGCAGGGTGAGGTTTGATAATAAGGTCATCCCACTGTCCTCGGCCATGTCACATCCAGAGGTGGGGGATGGGAGGGGCGTCGTGTGAACACGGTTCACCTGAGCACCAATATTTAGAACTGCACTCCAACATAAAGCCATCGACACCGCGATCATGCCAGCCTATACAAAATATCATATAATACCATATTATCTCAAATCAAAAGTGAACTTCTATTGCAATTTTCACCTTACCTAACTGGCTTTGAATGATTCGTCTTTTCCACCTGAACACTTGAAATCGTCAGTGCCAGTGAGCCAGAAATATTTTATATTTCACTGAGACATTATGTATTATATTTATGCACTGAGTTTCATGCAATGTATTTCATGCAATGTATTACATGCAATGTATTTCATGCAATGTATTTCATGCATTGTTTTTTTTTCTTGAGTCATTATAACAGGACAAGAAAGCATATCAAACCTATAAAACAAATGTGTACACCTTCCACTATATATGGGGACTATTGTTATTCTGAAAGAGGCCGAATATAGAAATGAATGGAAAGGGTCATCTCATCCGACCGTGTTTAGCTCACAACAACATATAATAACAGTTGTGTTTAATTACAGATTTACACTGGGAAGGATGTCATGACCACATAACTTGAACTGTTTGTTTAGTGGGTTTTTCTGAAACGTGATTACAACCAATTTAAATACACTTGGGATAATTTGCATTTTGTTTGCCTCCATTTCGTTGCGTAACATATATATCATATGGAGGTGCTGATCGATAAACAAACAAAAATATCTTCTGAATGAATTATCTTTATATCTGAACAGAGCCTCAATGGCTATTGAATTGACCATAAAAAGGTGACATAAGGAAATAAAGCCGTATTATCCTATATATCAGACTTTTGAACAATTCCTTGTTTTAGTCAGTGACATAAGTGCATTGCTTTAAATAAATATAACATCGTATAATAATTGACATGGCTTCTACCAATAGTATTTTCCTGAGCATTATTGATGATTTTGCCATCATAGAATAACTAAGTTACCTTTGATCCAGCTCTTGGATTAACTCCTCCGAGGAAAAACAGTCCTGTGGTGGGGCCAAGGATTGACCCAGCAACACTCAGTACAATCTACAATGATTTAAATTAGGAAATAGCAAGGATGTCATATGCGAGTTCAGTTCTTTATAGCTGATAAAAGTTTGGTTTTGTTTAATAATTATCCTGACCTGTACAAATGTTCCTTTCATGTCTTTAAGTAGGAACGCAGTAACCATTGATATCATACCAACTACGACAACTTCAAAGAAATTAAACACGAGGCTTGAATATCACTGACACATTATGCTGAGTAAATACAGGTTATAAGAAGACGTTGAAATGAAATAACTTTACCAAGTAAACTATTCCATATTTGTTACACAGGTTGGACTGGTCTGTAATGTTATTACACAAATTTGATTTTAGATAATATACAAGAGTAACATTCCATATCTATATTTCTATATATGATACCAAATATATGTACATTTTAATTTGGTAGGAATGTTTTACAATTTTATGAAACATTATCATTATTACAAGACATGATCTATTTGATCAAGGTATTGATTGATTTAGTAAAAGAAACTTTAAACTTAAATATTTTTAATCACACACCCAAAGACTTGGAAGTCCTTGTTTTGTTTGTCTCTGACATAGATTTAAATGGCTGGATTCTGCTCAGAAGATCCTGCCACACCATTGCTGCAGATGCATTCATGGAACTAGATGCAGTGCTAAAAAATGAATTTTCAGTCGTCTCAGGTTAAAGTCCAAAACGCGTGGTGTTGGTTTTCTGGATTATTCATATCTAGATTATATATCTAGACGTTATTGTGGTTCGAATATATCAAGCGTCATCCAAACTTTTGTCAGATATGTTACAGATAAACAACGAATTAGAAAAGTGCCATCTGGTGTTTTGAGGTTTTCAACTGCCCTCTGTTGTTGGGATGCCCCATTATGTTCCCGATAGAGCCTAAAAGTCCACCAGATGGCATGGAGGTGAACCAAGTTATAGTGTACGTGTGCACTGTGGTGGACAGTCTGTCTACTTTATCAATACAATGCATGTCGACCATAAAACCTGGTACTTCATGATGTTTATTGGTTTATGATGTTTATTGAGATCATTTGTTAAGAAATCAAAATGAAAACTATTTTCATCCTGTTGATATGGAGAATATTTTAAATATGCTTTGAATACCATTTTATTCTGTCGTGGTCTTTTTAAGCACAAAATGATATATACCATATTACATATTTTATCTAATTCTAAAGATTATATTGAAAATAGGAAACGTTCACGGAGGCTATGGCTTTTTATTATAACATATGGCTTTTTATTATAACGTTTCAACCTATTTGCAACAAAGTTCGATTGTAATTTATGATAAACAACAATTTCTCAATTGAAGTTCAAAATTGGATTTTGGTTAAATATCTAGTGTTATGTACACACTAACTCACAATATAGCCTTGTTTTGAGATTCCCCATGTGTCACACACGTAGGATGCATCAACACCCATTTAATACTATCAATGCAACATTTTCTTCCAAAGTTGGTCAAGCGTTTACATTAACTACTTGTGCCTGGTGGGTAACAATAAAAGAAGCGTGATAATTTTGGACACACGACAATTCCCCCTAGAACCTACTAAAAATAGAAATTCGTTGTCTTAAACACATGTTTTATTTGATTCTAAATATACAAGATAGACTACATTAAACATGTTACCTTAGTGCAGCGCACACGATACAGGCCGTGAACAGCCCAGATAGCCCAGGGTACTTCAACACATCCAACACAAAATAAGGCAGAATCTAAATAGACCAATTTAAACATTTTAGATAAATGTGATCAGAGTACAAATAGATTTCTAAATTATTTCACATTGACTAAATCCAGATCACTTTAAATGTTTTATATAAGCGTGATTTCAGACAATCAGAGTACATATATAATTGATATCATTTTACATTATATAAGATCAAAAGAGGATATCTGGCTACCGACCTGGTTAGGATTCCGCAGTTTGCCAGATCTCAATGGATCACACTCCATCTTGGCATAATAGGCAAATGCGACCATACCCACTAAACAGGCCAGGATACCACCCATTGACAACCCTACTATGTTTAGTAATAATGATCTGAAAATTAGGAACATTTATATTCATCGTGATATTAACACTGTTATATAGAGTGCAATTGAAGCAAATTAATCGATTTCTGGATGAATAAAATTTCAACTTAAATACATTCTTGACGAATCATTCTTATGGCTAAAAGGTGCATTAACTATTGTTGTTTTTTTTTTGGTAAGTGAACCTCCTTCAGCAATCTATTTAGACCATGATAAACTTATGAACGAATCTGCGAGTTGTATAGTTCTGAAAATAATTTCAGTGAAAATAAGGCAGAGGGAGAGGTCTTGATGTATCTGTCTCAATGATTCACATTGTCCACTCATTTAGTGTTCCGATTGACCTCAAAAGACAAGTTACAGGCAAAAACAGTGATATTAAAGAGGGTTTAAATGTCCATAAGGCAACAATATATTTAATGCATATGAATGATCGCAATGCCATGTATTAAACAATGAATTAGACTTATTTGTCCTGCCCACTGAATGAACAGACAATTTTATGGAGGAAATCCCAAAATAGAAAGCAATACTGTTTTGTGGAACAGGTTATTATTAACCTTGATGTCCACAGCAGATCCAAGGTTTGTCGCGCTATGAACAGATTTATCTGGCATTCAGTGCTATATAAATTTTATTATTATTATTATTATTATTATTATTATCATTATTATTATTATTATTATTATTATTATTATTATTATTATTATTATTATTATTATTATTATTATTATTATTATTATTATTATTATTATTATTATTATTATTATTATCATCATTATTATTATTATTATTTTTCATGAAGACTATATCAACCTGAGCTGCCCTCTAAAAGGGTTAAAGCATTAAGGAAAGCATTGTGATATATTGGGTTATTAATTACCTTTTGGCATGTTTTATGGTGGGAAGAGTGCAGTATCTTTGAACGCTTGGTTGATTTGAGGCGAGGCAAACATACAAAGCCGCCAAACAAAATACAACTGACCAAAAAGACAGTCTCACTGTTGGATCTGGGTTCCAACTGAAATGTCATATTCAAATACCAGTAAAGTAATGTTTAAATTACATTAATATCCACTCAGTATGCGATTTGAATGCATAGTCATTCTCACTACAAACCAAATACGTCGGTACCATTATTTATCATACTTACTGTTACAGTTCCCGATAGATACAATAAAAAGGTTGTAATTTGTTTATACGGTCAAATTCCCTAAAAACATTTTAATATTAAATTCAATTATTGAATTGAAAAATAGACTCACTTAAAAAATTCTATTCTTTCCCATTGCGAGTTGTAGTTCCACACGCGACTGAGGCCACCGACCTTAACTGTGCCCTGTCAAATTACAACCCTACTTCAGAAACAAGTATCATGGAACAGACAAAACTGATTTAATTGGGAACAGAAATAATCGACACAATCGAAAACAGATAAAATTGATTTAATGGGAAGCAGTTTGAAACTGCACAGCTTTCTAGTTCAGCTTCTTGGGATATGTACGACCTCACGCTCGTAAAATAACATTGTTTTTCAGAGCGATTTCTTTTGAAAGATGATTAACATACACACGTTTAGAGGTGCCAGTTTTTATCAATCAGCCATTTATCAAATGCAATATATTCAGATTAAAGAAGGTATGCCCAAACTCATTCTGGGCGATATATGGGAGTACATAGAAGAATAAAAAATGAACAGTTGACCAGATAGGCCACTCACCACAATTGTGAGGGTGATGAGGCCAGAGAATATAAACAGGGACTGCACAACATCTGTCCAAATAACTGCTTTCATGCCTCCCTGTAAATCACAAATTATAAACAAACAATCGTATGCATGACAAGACTACAATATCCTGATGTGTATATAGAAATGTAGTACACACACTGGCAAATAGCATATAGCTCAGACTGCAAAATGAAATCAATTTTGAGATTATGTCAGCTAATATAGTGAAATGATAGCATTGAACCATTTTACACACTCAGTCACCACCTCTTGTAAAAGACAAATCGGCTACTTTAAAAATAAGATTGAAATTAAAGCTATCTTACCAAAGATGTGTATATGGTTGCAATAATTCCACATATCATAATATATCCCCAAACAGGAACCCCAGTCACTGTAACATTGTAAAAAAACTAGATTAAAAACAGATAAGAAATGTCGGTTGTATCAGATTGTATCAGATATGGGGTTTTTACCAATCTCAGACCTGTCTTGTGGGGCATTGACGTACTGTGAGGCATAAAAAATACCCCATTCTTCATAGTGCAGCTGCTTAGTCACAGTTACATAAGTAACCTGTACAAGGCCTTTTTGAACAAACATGTCTGAGAAGCACATTTATACAACCTGGCTATAACTATATAAATTAGGTAGTAATAAGTGCCCTGGTGGCGGATAATGGCATTAGCGCCATTGTTATGAACGTTAAATTTGTGAGGTATGTAAAATAATTTCATTATTAACACCAGATGGCCCTCTCCTGTTACACACATTAAGGTATGAGATGGTACCCCATAATGAGGTCTGACAAAAATACCTCCAGTACCTCATATTTGTATCAGCTTCTAAATATATGAGAAATTAAGGCAACTTCATTTCATTTTGTTAATAGAGCATGCAATACGGGTCAAAACAAAATTAACGCCAGGTGGCCGGGCCACAGTCACGTGACAAGTTATGCAATCAATCATGTGACGACGCCATCTTGTAGAAAAATACGGACATTTCAAAACAAAGTTTTAAGGTCGTTCTCTTGCTTATTTCCTACGTTTCTAGGTATAGCATTGGGGCAGGTACGTATCGGAGTTTACGTTGGTTCTGTTGATGCTTGTTTCTGTCACTTTAGGTCCGTTTCTCGTCTTTTAACAGCCTTCACTTTTGCCAACTTTCTGGCCCCTGTAGTGTTCCTTTTGATTACTGGACGATATGAGATTGTGCCTTTATGGGCATGGGTCTATATGAGCGTAGTTTATACAAGTGTCAGACTTTAGTGCTGGTCTCAGTCACAGAAGTCATTTAGTGTAATGTGACAATCTTTTATCATTTGTAATTATATTTGATACATTTGTAGCAGTGTGTTTCACTATTGGATACATTTGGGTTCAACTTGTCAGTTGAGCTGTCAATCATTTTCACAAGAAGGTACCTCGTAGGTAGGACATCCAATATTGCCTTTCTAATCTCATACGTCATACGCTGTTGGCCACTAGATGTCGCCACACGTTCTGGTGAGTCGAATATTAACGGCTTATTGCATTCGGCACGTTGCGCGTTTGATAAATGGCGCGTTCATCACAGAGTGACTTGTATCAGTGTGACGTCACAGAAGGACAGTGTGTGAAAGGCATCAGTGGCATGTCCAGGGTTTTACATTTGTTAAAATGGGGTACACTACAGTATCTTTTCTGTACAAGTATTTATTATTTTTTTGGCATATTCGTGTTCACAAATATCACGCAAAGTCCTAAAAGAAGAAATGCCGAATGATATAAATTGTGAAATTTGTTAAATTGAACACCCCCTTCAATATCCATTTCTGGACACGCCAATATACAAAAGCTGATTCCCGCCAAATTCAGTGAAGTGTCATTTTTTAAAACTTGCAAATGGTTGGGTTTTATGATTTAAATCCAAGTTTGATGTTATCTAGTATGTACATACAAACATTTCTATTCAAACATTTTGATCCCAAAAGCCCCCAAAAATACCAATACTCATAACTGACACAACGCACATAAACGCGCACTACGCGCCGAATGAAATAGGCCAATATTAACAGTTCTATGAAACTCTCACTGATTTCCCATTTATTTCGACTAGATTCCACAAAATCGAACACACTTTTTGTTAAAAAAAAATTGTATTAAAATTCCACGAGGAATCCAAATATGTTTGTTTCGTATCGCTCTGTACAATATTTGTTATCGTGAATGATCGTTAATCTGGATGGTGTTGTCAGGAAGACATGACATCTAAGAGCTCCGAGCAACACTTTCAGATGACACCGGGCCTAGGTAACAAACAATCCCGGGCACTTCAAAGCATTAGCTGGGAAACACTGACAGGAAAACCCCTTGATTATAAAATTGATCCTAGCTTCAAATGATTTTGGAAGACAATACAGTTCGCCGATCTTTCACCTATTATCGCTCAAACGCTAGAGAGCACCTTCTTTTCACCACTTCCGGGAGTAATGTTTGTTGCGGTCAATTATACATATTTCGCCCATGTAAACAAGGCCTTTAAACTGTGTTTTCAAGTAAAATAATCACCAAGAGACATTAATAATACATGCAAACTATGAATAATAGTTCGTTTTCTCAACGGGACATACAAAAATGTTTTAATGTCGTACATTTCCCCATTGAATGTGCATTTGAAATATTCTCTGTTCTGTTCAACGACTTAAATTCAATATGGCGGCCAGTAAGCAGGAAGTTCATGTTCTGCACATGCCTTCTTGTGGACATTTCAGTTCAAAGAACAGCAGAAGGGTTGTGAACTGTATGGTGTGAAAGTGTCTGACAGAAGTGACATGAACAACTCATCACCTTGGCTTGGTGTGACTGCCGCCTCACATCAAAGCCACTTATAAGTTTTGTTTATTTCGACATCATTTTTTTTTTCAGAAAGTTATCTGTTATCTTCATATTATCTCACTTATTTCGCAACTGTTTTCGGTTTGTTGATAAGAGGTGTAGTTTTGAGGATATAGTTTTGAAGACACGCTCATATGGTCGCACGCTCATAGCGTCCCGCACACATGCCGGTGCACACTCATGTCATTCAGGTACCTTCCTTTTTGGCCTCTGTGCATCGCTTAAGTAGTGTTTCGTACATAGGTAATGGAGAGGCCCAACGTGAAATAAATGCTTGCTTTTGGTCCAGTTATCTTTTGGACAAAGAATGAGTCCTATCAACATTCTGGTCGGAGAATTCAAAAATATATGAATTGTCATGGTTTGTGTAAGTTTGCTGAATCCTTGTCTGCACCTCTACATCTACATTTCTAAGTTTACTCGGCAAAACCAATTGGCATCCCGTCGAGAGTGCAAGGTTGCACTAAGTTGTTCAGCTGGTACACACCAACTGCTTGTTTCCAACCTTGGGAGTTAAGACACAATAAGTCACCCACATCAACAAGTCTTGTCTTCTGCTCTGAGATATGTGCCATTTTCGGCTAGTATCTAGCTCCATAAAGACACAAATAAACCAGGAGACTCGTTTGAAGTGTCAGTATATCAACTTTCTCATTTGCTATCCCACATCTGTTACGAGAATGTCACACTAGGTGTGTGGTTTGGAATCTCTTCATGTTTTGAGTCCATTCCTCGGAGGCGAAATTCCTCCCAGTTACACAGTCCTATGAGACTTTCAGTACATTCCTCGGAGGCGAAATTCCTCCCAGTTACACAGTCCTATGAGACTTTCAGTACATTCTTCGGAGGCGAAATTCCTCCCAGTTACACAGTCCTATGAGACTTTCAGTACATTCCTCGGAGGCGAAATTCCTCCCAGTTACACAGTCCTATGAGACTTTCAGTACATTCTTCGGAGGCGAAATTCCTCCCAGTTACACAGTCCTATGAGACTTTCAGTACATTCTTCGGAGGCGAAATTCCTCCCAGTTACACAGTCCTATGAGACTTTCAGTACATTCTTCGGAGGCGAAATTCCTCCCAGTTACACAGTCCTATGAGACTTTCAGTACATTCCTCGGAGGCGAAATTCCTCCCAGTTACACAGTCCTATGAGACTTTCAGTACATTCTTCGGAGGCGAAATTCCTCCCAGTTACACAGTCCTTTGAGACTTTCAGTACATTCTTCGGAGGCGAAATTCCTCCCAGTTACACAGTCCTATGAGACTTTCAGTACATTCCTCGGAGGCGAAATTCCTCCCAGTTACACAGTCCTATGAGACTTTCAGTACATTCTTCGGAGGCGAAATTCCTCCCAGTTACACAGTCCTTTGAGACTTTCAGTACATTCCTCAGAGGCGAAATTCCCCCCAGTTACAAAAGATACAAAGAGATACAAAAACTTTATTTAAAGTCGCATTCGTATAACAATTAACACTAGCTTAAAGCTAATATATGACAACTATATACAAGAAACAAATATTTACAATGAAAGTTAACTTGTCTTTTAGCAGTACCACTCGGCATGGACATTCCCCATCCCATTTCTTGATCAGCTCTTTAAACTCTTTGAGAGAAGTATTGCTTTTAATTTCATTTGGCAGATCGTTCCATAACTTGCTGCCCATATATCAGAATGTTCTACGACCATGGGTTATATTCTCGAAAGGTCCTTTTTCCAGGTACACAGCTTTCAGTTGTTATACATCATTGACGGCTAAGCCTGTTTATATCTTTCCTTCCCAAATAAGCCCTTGTTGGGTTCTGAGCCATTAATACAGTATCTGGGACGCTGGCCAGTCTCAACTTGGTGTTGTCCTTGTATTGTGCTTTTAATTTTGACTTGTCTTACCGTTACTTGTTTTCAGACATGCCATGTCCTAAGCGCACGAATGCTGCCTCACCACCGATGTTTCTCAAGGTCTATCCCGAAAGATGACGATTAATATTTTGATTATCTGACTTACATATTTGAAAAAAAAATTTTAAAAAAATTAAAAAAAAAAAAAAAAAATTTATTGCTCCGTCTGTTGTATGTACAAGACAATTTCGTAATTATCAGCCAATCCTATGGTTGTGTGAATCCTATGGATGTTAGCTCTATAAGTTTACTCAGCAAAACCAACTGCCATCCCGCCGAGAGGTGCCCTAAGCGCCCTAAGGGATGCAGCTGGTACACCCCAGCACACACCTATACGGTCAGCTACAAGTAGTACATGAACAGAATACTGACATTCTTCTTGTGGACATTGGAACCAATGTCATAGCCAGGGGGGTTCAGCAACAATGGCTACCGGGTTCACAAGTTTGCTCAGTATGTTCTCGACACCCTAGCATTTCCTTCCTCAAGGGAGACATGCCCAAGCTTTCACACAACTATTATTCACCAGTCTGGTAAACCTTCATTCCATTCCTCCAAGGTGTTATTCCTTCCGGATGGTCATAATTTACAAGTCTTATCTTTCTCGGGGGCATAATTCCTCCCGGCTAAACTGCCTTCATTGATTATACATAATTGAACACCTAACCTGTTCACACTTTTCCTCTCCACATAAGCCAAGGTTTTGCTCTGTGCCATTAATGAAGTGTCTGTGATACTGGCCAGTCTCAACTTTGTGTATCAAAACCCAGGTCGACCTACCAGTCTGATCCTCAGTCATAATATTCAAGTCCTATGCGACTTTTCCATATACATCATTGGACAGCCAGCCTGTTCACACTCCTCCTTTCCACATAAGCCAATGTTGTGCTCTGTGCCATTGATGAAGTATCTGTGATACTGGCCAGTCTCAACTTTGTGTTGTCTTTGCACATGCGTCAAACCCAAGTTTGACCCAACTTTCTTGCTTTGTCTCTTCTTCTTGGATGCTGCTTCATATCACTGTCGTTCATTTGCTCTTGGCGCTTTCAGAACATCCAAGCCTCATAAAAATTCTATTTCATCATAGTCATAAACGACTCAGTAGAGCTGGAGTTATCCGCCTCTACACATGTCTCATTTTATACATGTTCCTACCAATAATTTGCAATCACTGTTATTAACTAGCTGTATCACTACTTAGATGAATATTATTATTACGCACCTTAGAATTTTATTGTTAATTTAGGGCTAGACATTCTTCTATAGTGGTCATAAAAGAGATAAAGTTAACTACCGTCCATTTCAACACATATCAAAACAACCCAGGGTCATGGGAGCTAGAGTTATCTGCCTCCCTAACCCTGGTATCATATGATTATGTAAAATCATGGATATGAGAGCTAGAGTTATCTGCCTCTCATATTATGGTTTCAATGAACATTGTTTCTAATTAATTCAAATGTCAGTCTTATTAAAGACTTTTGTAACTATTATTATAATAAATATTATTTATTTAAGACCCAATCAGTGTGTTGTCATGCTCTGTTCACAAATGAGAAATTAAGGCAACTTCATTTCATTTTGTTAATAGAGCATGCAATACGGGTCAAAACAAAATTAACGCCAGGTGGCCGGGCCACAGTCACGTGACAAGTTATGCAATCAATCATGTGACGACGCCATCTTGTAGAAAAATACGGACATTTCAAAACAAAGTTTTAAGGCCCTCCTCCTTCCCCATATCACCTCCAGTGCTTTCAGAATACAGAACATCCAAGCCTCATAAAAATTATATTTCATCATAGTCATAAACGACTCAGTAGAGCTGGAGTTATCCGCCTCTACACATATGTCTCATTTTATACCTGCGCTTTCAGAACATCCAAGCCTCATAAAAATTCTATTTCATCATAGTCATAAACGACTCAGTAGAGCTGGAGTTATCCGCCTCTACACATGTCTCATTTTATACATGTTCCTACCAATAATTTGCAATCACTGTTATTAACTAGCTGTATCACTACTTAGATGAATATTATTATTACGCACCTTAGAATTTTATTGTTAATTTAGGGCTAGACATTCTTCTATAGTGGTCATAAAAGAGATAAAGTTAACTACCGTCCATTTCAACACATATCAAAACAACCCAGGGTCATGGGAGCTAGAGTTATCTGCCTCCCTAACCCTGGTATCATATGATTATGTAAAATCATGGATATGAGAGCTAGAGTTATCTGCCTCTCATATTATGGTTTCAATGAACATTGTTTCTAATTAATTCAAATGTCAGTCTTATTAAAGACTTTTGTAACTATTATTATAATAAATATTATTTATTTAAGACCCAATCAGTGTGTTGTCATGCTCTGTTCACAAATATATATATAGTATTCTAACACAGAAAGGGAAGGTACCCCACATTAAGACTGCATAATAAAGAGGAATTCAGACATGGGGGCACAAATATTACCCTAAAACGCTATAAAATCCTATAAAATTTACTCCATCATAATTAATGCACTGATATACCACCCAGGAGATATACTCAACCGTAGCTAAATTTGTTCAATTTTGAAATGATTTTGATGCAATTTTTACGCCTTTTGTGAGATGTCATCAAATTGGTTCAGACCTGGTGTAGATTAATAGTAGGACATCATATTTTGGTCTTCGTCAATTATTATATTATCCAACAAAACGTGGTCAGTTAATTATATCAACAAATAACATTCAAAATAATTCAGTATAATGATATAATAAGAAGTATCGTAATTTTTATAAAATAAAAAATTATATACAATTTCCTTTTTGATAAAGAAGTCCTGTTGTGGAAGGTAATGATAGTTAGATTTCCCCATCCCCCAAATATCAAATGGCCTGGCTTTAAATCTTGACAAATGTCACTGGGATGCACTGAAAATGTGTTTGTTTATGAAGATCTATAATCTATTTGTTTTTGATACAGATTGCAATGTTGTTATCCTTGTATCATGTAAATAAAAACAATAATGCTATTAGTTTGCAACATTATGAAAAGAATTGAATTTTGGAACAAGGGATCTCAGTATTACAAAAACATGTATACAAGAGTAGGGTTGTTGAGTAATACGATGGAAAAATACGAATGTGGAAAGATGTAGGACAAACGTAATTATAATGTTACAGTCATGTAATTAGTTATTAATACTAGTTAAGGCATTCACATAGGTCACAGAGGTCACAGACAATTTCACAGGCAATTGTACTAATTTCAACTAGGTTTGGGGTATTCTTAAATTATATGTGGCCATGAAACAAACCATCTCACTAAAATCAACCAAAATACACTGACCATGGTTATTGTGTTTTGCTGAAAGTACCAAGTACTGCCTGTACTCTTTTGACCACCAGGTGGCCACATGTATACAAGCAGGTGACCTCTATTGTGGTCTGTCAGGGTGTTAGGCTTGTACCATTTGACAAATATTTATGGACAAACAGGGCTCTCTGATGTTACAGAAGGTGTTTGCACTATATCACTGGTCAGCTAAACAAAGTATGTTAAGTGTCCAACGGATGATTTGGATTTTAGCAGAGGACTCTTCTTCTTTCAAATGGCACAGATATTGATTTAGGGGAAATATGATGGGGAATAATATTTATTCACAAAGTTTTTGGTATAAACATTCACATTATGCAGGTAAAAAGTGCTTGAAAACCTCATTTCATGAATGCTTTAAATGATATTTATGATTGAGTTAAGGATTACCTGCTTGGAGAGCAAAGGCTGGTGCCACAATTCCTATGCTGTTAAATAAGACCTGGAAAAAAACTGCAATTTGTTCAATTCTATTTATTATTCAAAATAAGGAAAAAAATGGTCCACTGTATATTTGGAAATATTGAAAAAAAAAAAAAATAATAAAAACATTTTCACAGACTGAGCACAATTGGTGTTTAAGATTACAGTTTATATTTTCTAGGTAAGATGATTCCTCCTGATAATGCCACATAACGTTCATATGAGTCATGATAGTACCACATAACATTCATAGATTATGATATGGAGAAAAGTCATTTTGACACGATGTCATACATTACACCTGCATTTAATTTTTAATATTTGAATATTTCACTCACAATGATCAAAACGATTTTGATTTTTATTCAATAAAGGAATTACAAATATCAAGTGTCGATCAGAATATGGATATGATATTAATATGTAATATTGTGACATATGCCTGTATACTAGATTAACTGTGTCACTGCCACTGAGATTTAACAATGCTCACCTGAGTCAAAAGTGTTGTGACGTTAGCCATCAAACGGGTACCTTTAGACCTGAACCTCAATTCTAAATACTGAAACGTACAAATATATACGTAAAATATACAGCCCTATTTGAATATGTTTTTATATTCCGAAATTGATAGAACAGTTTTTTAAACTGAATAGTTTCAATATTGCTGCACATTGTCATTATATTTTCAACTGATCAATGCGTTTTCCCTTGAAGTAAAATATGATTATATTGTCATACCAATATCAGGAAAATGTTAATATGTGTCAACCCTTATTCCTAAATGTCTCTAAAGTAAAATAATAGTCTGATAACAATTTGTCATAAAAGTACATAATTTGTACCTACATACCTCAAATATGCTCGTCAGTTTGAGTGGATAAAAAAGTGGGACAAATGTAAAAAGTGCTATTATATTTCCAAGGGCCGCTCCCAAAACATGGAGAAAGTATTGTGTCCCAAAGGTGTAGACCTCGGCCGGTGTACCCAGAAGCCCACTAGCGGATATGATGGTAACAATGATAGATATTGCCACCGGAAGTAGGCTGAATTCTCGGCTTCCCACTAGGTACTCCCGGTTTGACTTGGGCTTCCCGCCCTTCAATGAATGGTAAAGGCCCACGCCCAAAGACGACAGGAGAGCAAATCCGAAGACGAAATAGTCCACAATATGAAAGCTGTTTTCCGTCTCCATGATTGGTGTTAGTTGTCTGAAAAATGAAAATTGTCTTTTCTAAGTTTACAGACCTTTCATTAATTATGATATGTAGAGTTTTTAAAGTGCATAAGGCACGTGTTTTGAACTTATGTTTTTTTCTATTACTGAGACTGAAATGGTATATATTTATCATTATGTTTATGTCTGTCCATTGTCCAGACATATGGTGATCATAGATGAATTATTAATTATAAAAGAAATTTATGTGAATGTCATGATCAATTTGGCATTCATGATATGTGTTAGTAGGTACACAATGAAAATTCATGACGTGGTGTGTATGCTAGAATATAAACAGGATAGTTATGTAATGTTATTTAGAGTCTTGTGTAACTCTCAAAATGGAGGGTCAGAGCGCATGATATAGAATTGAAATAGTTCTAAAAACATGCAAGCCGCAAGTAAAAAGAGTAGGCAAAATAGCCATGAAATGATCCTGAATTTTAACAGCATTGCAGACCTAAATATGTTCATGTTCATGTTGAACCACTTCTGAAAATGAAGTGTCATCATGTTGATATTCAGATCAATTTTCATGTGTCACAACAAGCACCAGCCAATCATATTTTTGGAAATCATGACACTTTATTGTGGTAATGAAACAAAAATACATTGTACCTCAAGATATCATAATATGTAAAAGTTCTGTAATAAAACCAAATGTGTCAAATCATAATGAGATTCTCGGTAAATTAGACCTACCTTTCTTGTGAAAGATCGAATATGTTAAGATACGTAGTTTATCTATTATCGGTATCATATTTTATATTGTCTGAATTTGGATTGCTGATCAAAATTGTAGGAATTAAAAAATGTCAAATAATATAGTATTTTCACAAACGACATACCTTTTCAAATAGAAGATATGTGGGTTTGTAGAAGATTCACTAAAATACTCTTCATATCAGACCCAGGGTTTATATATCAGACTCTACCTCGTCATGCCGAGGCATAACTACAATGGAGTTTCAACACATCGCTCTATTTTCGAAGCCTGTCCTATTTTTGTCTTCTTTTCAACAGTAAATTTAACGCTTGTCGTTTATTGTTTGATCTAAATTCCTTTCGGGCTGAAATGGCACCGGCTGAAATATCACCGTGAAATATCCATCGACTGAGATACCAAAAGTATCATTTACAATAATTATATTATTATATTTAAATATTAAGTATTTAGTATTTGCACATTCTTACTTTTGCACAGTCAAGCAAATTATACCCGCCTCCCATTTATTACATATCTGACTTATCGTTTAAGACTTGTAAAACTTTTCTGAGAAAACGTTACTATGTTGTAATAAAGCTTTAAATGTCTTTGCATGGGTCTATTAATAGACAAGGTACTTCTGAATAAATCGTTTTCTGAGAAACAACATCTAATTTAAGGACGGGCTACAAGTCATGATGCTAGAGGCAGTCACAGGTGACAATAGAGTGAGGGTAATTTAAATCATCTATCATCAACCCATATAATTAACTCATGAATTTGATAGGATCCGGAGAAATCATATATATCCTGATTAGAATAATATAAAGATACATATTGTCGTGAAAATATATCATTGCTTTATATTTAAAACATTATTGACTTCATGACCTATGTGATCGATTATTGTGTAAAATTGTGTAAAATAACATTAGAGAAACCTGTGGGGGATGAGGGTAATAAAATGTGTATAGTTCTTTCTCACGTGTGCAGCTCATATGTGAAATTGTATCATGAATTCAATCTCGGCAGGGCAGGGGATCGAACCCACGACCCACTTATTGAGCTGTTTTTCACCTGCCAGGCTTAGTAAGTCTTTAAAGACTATCCCATGTATGGAGCTGTCATATCTAGTTGAGGCCACGGGCCGTGGCGCAGTTGGTTCGAGCGCCAGCTTATTAGCACCAGTTCCTCTGTGGTGATCCAAAGGTCGTGGGTTTGAACTCATGATACAATTTCCCATATGATCTGGGGCCCGTGCCTAAAGGGTTAACCCTTTGTCCTTGTAAATCTGTGACCGGGTGGGTTGTCATGTCAAGGACCTGCGACATGACAATTCAGTAAGGCAGCACGATATCTGCTACAAGTAAGTCTCATCACGATATGACTGAAATATTGGGCCAGTTAGTGGAGGGTCTTTGAGTAATTTCGCTCTCATGCCTCTCAAATCATGCTATTACTCGTGCTGGACCAGTTGCCGCCGATGAAGTAGACTGTGACCGGCAGTAGCTTCCAGTTCAGCTGCACACAAGAGACCAGTTTTTTATCCCTACCAATATTGTTTCCATCCCTACCAAAATTGTTTAAATATGGTGAATCAAAAACATTTCAAGTAACATACACCTCACATGCCAGGATGCTGACCAAAGAAACGCCTCGGACCAAAACTCAATATATCATTAGCTAAATACTTCAGATCATTGCCTTGTATAATGAGATTATAGACGCATTGTTGATTTTGTCCATTTTTATGACTCTGCAAGAGATCTACCTTCTAAGATTTAACCTGCATGGAATCTTTTATATTGCGACATATAATCCATAATATATAACACAAGAATCTAGATATTGTAATTGTGCAGAGAGCCATGTGTCAATCAGAGCTAAAATATAACTTAATGGTATAATTAAACACAAAGATATAATCTACTATAAAGTTTACAAAAAGAACATCAATAAGCCAACTTCCCTTTCGCTCATTTTGTGAATTTTGCAATTATTTGATATCAAAGTGGTCTAAATTTGCCCATTTCAGCCATGATGGAAATTGAAAAGTTATATGTCACCTGTATGTCTTTATATGTTTCGAAAAGCATTAAGAAACGAATAACAATTATCCTACAATGATAGAAGTTATTTTGTAATGTGATCTTTCTTTTTCAAAATGTAACGTTATTTTTCGTGACAGTTTCTGATAACTTTACTCAGCATGGTGGGGAAGATTCACATACTACTTGGGAAGATCAACTCTAATATGGGGCGATTGTGACAATATCTGGTTGGAAAAATATATCATTGATATATTAGCCTTGCCCAAAATTAGCATGTTTCTTTTCGTCCCCACTTTAAGATTAAAAATCCATCCAATGACTGTCAGACTATTATGCATGCATATGACAAACATCTTTACTCATTTGTTGTTAGCTGCGGGTCGCTCTCTTGGCTAACCTAGGGAATACTCACTTGCTGTGATTTGCTGGCCCATACCTATCCGCCTATGATGCCTAGACCTGCACACATGCACACGAACATGCACGCGCTTTATAGAGTAAGCCTTTGTTGTTGTTCTCATTTACTTTTCAAGCATATTACGTTTTATCGCGTGACAAGATATTTGACTCGGTGCCTATTACCTGCTTAAAAGAAACTTGTAATGAGCGTGGTCTCCTAAATGTCACATCTGGGCTCTATTTGCAGAGCTTGGTAGAAATTCAGGACCTATTACCTCAAGTCGTGGTTCGACCCCGGATATGCTGAGATTGAACTCGTGATACATTTTGCTAGATGAGCTGAGGTCCTTGCTTAAAGGTTTGGCCCGTTGTCCTTGTAAATCTGCAGCTGACTCTGCATTATTACACAGGTAGTATTCAATCACTACCTCTACAGTCATTACCTTTTTTTGATCTCATTCAAAGTTTGGAAATCCCCAAGTCATAAATACTTGCCTTACTCACAAACATATCATCAAATCTGAATTGACCAACATTAGGTCATAAACTGTAACCAGGTGTCTGGTACTCATACTGACCAATCAGTACAACTGCCAGTACAAAACAAATCTATTTATATTCTTTCACCAATGAGTTGACAGCCAGATTTTTTCTAACTTGGAGTATAATGAATGGAGTTGTGACATTGTAACTTGTGTGCATGACGTCACAGCAACATTGTTACAAACAATGGGATACATAGTTACAAACAATGGGATAGTTATGCCATAATTGTTTATCAATATTTTTTAAACCAATATACAATCTTTGTACAAAAGAATTGCTTTTTTAAAAAACCACAAGCTTTTTTTGTGAGAATATCAGATTTTTGGGGGTAAAAGTGTTGCATCGATGTGAAATGACCTTTCTGGGCAAATGCTATGTAGATGGAATGGACGCATATATTGGCAGATTTGAAAATAGTATCAAAGGAAAGCTGTTTTCCCAATTAAAAAAATTATAGCCCTTCCAATGGATGCGTTGGTGGTATAAACTAAATGTGAACGTTGTGCAAGTTGTCTAAATTGTGTGATATTTCAGGTAAATCAATGCATTTGTACTGAGCTCTTTACAGGTTGGGCGGGTGGTGTGGAAATCCCTGACATGGACGTTTCTAAAACGTTGTAGAATTGTCTACACTTGGAATAGAGAATTAAAATTTATATCTCCATAATCAGTGGAGAAAGTAGAACATTTCACTCGCGATATGTTTTGGTCTATTTATTGTCTATGATGGGTCAAAATTGTCACAAAGTTGAATAACGTCACATTCTTCAGGTTTTTGGCTCCAAACCTATCCAGTCTGTGATCAAATCCATTTTTATTCACGACAAAAAATGGAACAAACAATAATAAGCCTTCTTAGATTCTATATTCACAAACAGAGATCCAGGTGAACTTATAGTACCTCATTATTTATCAGAAGTCAATCCAGTCTTCTCCTTTATTGTGCCATGCAATCTCATTTCTTTACGTGCCGGAAATTCAAACCGTTTCAGAAATAGAATCATAACAGTAATAGAATATTCCTTACCAATTCCTATAATCATTAAATATCTCCACATCAAGACAGTTGAATTAACCTTATTTAAGGACATATGAGACACCTTTTTTCAATTATAGATTATGTGTTTGTAAATGACAAGCATTATAAATGATGTGCCCTTAACTATTCTGTACGATAAAAAAGACTAGCATTCCTGGCCCAAGTCTTATTACCATTTGGTTTACAGAATAGCCTGTGGTTTGGTCAAAATGTATAGCTGAATTGATATCCTATATTCCAGTAGAATAGTCTAAATTTAGGACTGTCTTATGATGAAATATTCACGTGAATTGTCAGCCGCATTGCACCCAAATTCACAATAAACTCGATTCCCTTAAACAAACATTTAAAAGTACTCTCAACACAACACCTTTCAGCTTCTTTATACCTCTCTACACTGCACACATGTTTTTTTTACTGATCATGGCCTTTCTCACTTAAAGGTAAAAACACATGTGCTAGTTGACCTCTTCAGTGTCTTAAGCCGTGTGTCTATTGATATATTGTATCTGTATATAAAATGAGTAGTGTTCCTGGACCACTGCTTTTTATCAATGAAATGTTTCTAAAGAAAATATGTAGAATTTTTAGCGATATAATCAATGCAATATTGAGATTGTGACTTATTTATGTAGGTGCGTAAACATATTTGGATAATATGAAATGATATTAAAAGCTATTAAAGTTGCAAACAGAAAATCTCCTCAGCCAAAGATGTGACTTGTATTTTCATCCCTTTAACAATATCTGACACTTTCACATAACATTTTGTTCGCTGTCAGCTTTACAAGAAAGTCTGTTATTTTAATGAATTTGTATACAATTTCCTTTTTGAAAATGATATATATTGCTCTCAGTTTATATTTTCTTATCATTTTGAAGTTGCCGTAAATCATCGACGTCATTGACTAGCCTTCTATATTTTGTAGTAAAAATATAGCTTAGA
This sequence comes from Amphiduros pacificus, assembly GCA_949316495.1. Taxonomy (NCBI): domain Eukaryota; kingdom Metazoa; phylum Annelida; class Polychaeta; order Phyllodocida; family Hesionidae; genus Amphiduros; species Amphiduros pacificus. The sequence goes on from OX439002.1 coordinate 28,634,329, forward strand.
AACTAATGGTAAATTGAAATTTAAAAGATTAGTTAAATGTCTTGATTTCCACTTAATGTCAATTGAACGTCCCACGCTCATACTGGTAAACGCTAATGTCGGCCAGGTACCGACTAGCACGTGCAGTGAGATACAAGTAAACAATACACACATGCTGAAAAGTATTGTGGTTCTTTATGCCGTAAATTTCACATTGGACAGCGAGAATTATCAAATTACATGGATGGTGGTGCTCCGAACTGTGGTTATTATTATTATTATTATTATTATTATTATTATTTCAGCAGTTCGAAAACCTGGTCAGAAACTAAGATCACAAGAGTACGAATCGAATACATCTACACAAATAAATGACATGTACACATTGGCCCTAGTCGTCTCTGAACAATACAGTGTACAGTATATTAGAATATAGTCAATATTATCAAAAAAACAAAGTTCACATGTAAGGCAAGCAATTGCACGTTCCTTTTCAGAAACCTAGCTTTAAAAAGAGTGATTAAAACTCACCCCAAAAATCTATTTATTTTTATCAATGTGCTGTTCCTTTTATAAAGGTACCATATTCACTGAAAATTAAAATGACAATAACCCATTTCGCCAATTTCAATACGACACACACATTTCAGCTTTTGGGGGAACACACAATCATGAGCTGTCTGGAAACCAGATACTTTGCATGGCGAGGTAGAGTCTTATAAATCCTGGATCTGCTACGGAGAGTGAAACCAATGAAAAGAAAAAGTTTGATCTCAGTCATGTGTCTTTATATGTGTCTATATATTATTATCATATATAATCTAAGGGCATTAAAGCTCTTGCACCACATTTCTGTCAGTCTGATGTTTCAAATTAGATTAAAAGCAGTTAGCAAATCCTAAAATTTAATTTACAGTACACAGCTTCAAGGATTCTCTAATGGCCCAAAACCAAATCACACTCCGGTGTCATTGAGGTCGAAGATATCACTTGTCATCACTTCTCATTTTAACACATCACTTGTCATCACTTGTCGTTTTAACTTTCCTTGATTAGCAGAGGTAGGTGTTGATTTATCATACTTTGTAAACTTTGAACGGAAAGGAATCCCATTACCTGTATAATCTACTCTTTGTAAGGAAGAAACATACATTAGATTTAAATATGGCATTTACCTCTACCTCATCAGTAGTCCCTCAGTTTATGCCTTAAGTTTAGAGTGAAGACGTACCTATTCAGGATGAACTTCCTAGACACAGCACTATGAACAGACACTGTCTTGTATCAACGTTATATAGAGCTGTCTGCAAACCCAATGATAAAAATAGGTTTAATCTCAGCCTTGTGTCTATATATAGCATAACTATATATATAATAATAATAATAATAATAATAATAATAATAATAATAATAATAAATTTCTATAGCGCTATATCAGACAGGGTCTGCTCATGGCGCTTTCGTAGATAGTGTTCTTTGAACAAATGAGTCTTTAGATGCTTTTTAAAGCAGTCAACAGTCTTACAGTTTTTCACTGCAAGGGGCAGGGCATTCCAGACTTTAGGTGCATATGCTGCAAATGCTCTATCCCCGTATGTTCTTAAATTAGTTTTAGGAACAATATATTCATTCCTTTGAGCTGATCTTAGGTTTTTTTCACTTGTTTTAATGTCCAACAAGTCTTTTAAGTAGTCTGGGGCCCTACCGTTTTGTATTTTCCATGTGAGGAGGGCAATTTTAAAATCAATTCTAGCAACCACTGGCAGCCAATGTAAGTCCATAAGTTTTTGTGTGATATGATCCCTCCTACTTAATTTTCCTACTACTCTGGCCGCCGCATTTTGGAGCTTTTGAAGCTTTGCCAGCTCACATCTGGGCATTCCGGCCAGTAGCGAATTTCCATAGTCCAGTGCAGTATAAATATAAACTAATGGCATGAAAGCTCTTGCACCACACTTATGTCAATCTGATGCACCACACTTATGTCAATCTGATGTTTAAAATCAGATTAAAAGTACTTATGTACATCCTAAAATTTAAAGGATATTATCCTTTCATTGATTAGATAGCAAAGCATTTTTATATTTTAAGCAGGGTACACGTAATCATAAATTCTTTGGTAAAAATCATTTTTATTTAGGATTCATTATGTTACTAATGATAGATCAAATTTCTTGAATGTGAGATCATCATTGAATGGAATGATAAGTACAGAGGTTGTTTTTCGTGTCAAACATCTGATAAATTACATATCTGGAACATTAATCAACACTTTATATAGATAATGAGCCTTGCCCAGAAGGGGGAAGATTTGTACTGTGTGACAAAAAATTGTAAAAGTATCTGTTGAATTCAAGATATTTGAATGAAGATTTGCACCATGTGGCAAGTGCTTATTTTCTAAAAGGAAATCAAGCCCGTGCATCTGCAAAATAAACCTTTGAAATAAACCATGAAAATCCTCATACTCTCCACGCAAAAATCACTTCTCGCTCAGGAAAAGCGGCATCTGACAGTGTAAACAGAAACTATGAGTCAAAAATATGGCCGACGTGGACAGATAATGAACACGTGTATGCTCCATAGACTTCCAGCTTATTCATGTTGGAACCTCAAACATCTACCACTTAAGATAAATCAAATGCGAGTGCAAATATCTGTTGAAATGTGTTGGTGAGTGTAAATAAATGTGATATAAATATTTGAAGGACTGGGAATACCAAATGGAATTGGAACATTTTCTGGTGATCTGGAAGCTGAATTTGGAAATAGCCATTTTCACAAAGTCTGCATGTACCTTCTGCATGTACCTAATTTAAAATGGGCAAAGATTAACTCTATTTCCCTCCTACCTTCCAAAGCTGGTATATATTACAGATTGAAAATAAACTTATTCAATGTGAGCAACCCTGGCAAACTGGAGTTGGCAGCCATGTTATTGTGTTTACTGTGGCAAGTGAGTCAATCTCACTATATTTTTTTGAAAACAGGATTTGTTCTTTTTTAAAGGTTATGTTTAAATAGTTTGATTAAAATAACAATAACATGTTGCATACAAATAAATGTATGAAATTTATATTAGATAAATAAAGTAGGTGTTTATTTCTATTGTTTTGGTCTTGACCCCTTTGAGCCTTTTGTCTTATGTAACACACATTCCACGGTTGATTACTTGTATACCATAATACGCCATTTATTATGGCAGTATTTTACTGCCATAATGGTAGCCGAACTATCATTTATCGTGACATTTGAACCCAGGGGCCATGGTGCAATCGGTTAGAGCGTCAGCGTACTAGCACCAGTTCCTCTGTGTTGGTTCAAGGGTTGTGAGTTCGAAACCACTCCAGGGAACAAGCCGGATCAGGGTGGACAGGCCATCCACCCCTCCATCTGGGGGCTCAGTTTGGTTTACAGTTATCTGTTAATTGCCCTGTTGCATCAAGCAATTTGTCTTAATTCATATCATCACCAATTAACAACCAGGGTTCATTTTATGTAACTCCAGTTATAAGGGAAGCTAGATATAGCCTGCACCAGGTATAAAGCATAGGGAATCTGAAAAGCTAAGATAGTGTCGAAATTGTGTGATCAATGCAATGTCAATTCTCCCTTCACTCATATACAACTAAAGGGATGAAAGCTTAAATGACAACCTTGGATGAGATCATTTTTAGTTCATGTATATGGTTATCAATTTTACTTTTATGACTTTGAGGTATGGATATTTTTGATCTATGCCATCCAATCCTTAAATTCAGTGATTCAAAACTTAACCTAGCCTTACCTGAATTAATAATTCTGCCCAAATCTGAGATCACTTGTACAAAAACCAGAAAAGCCTGTGATCCAATGGAGGGAATGATGGAAATCAAAAGTGTCCCACATGATACTTTTATCCTGTGCTCAGTGGGGTGTGACAATGCCTTGTAGCTCTATGCAAATAGTATGAGCATTTAAACAACAGGGGGCGCAAAATTTGTAAGTTTCTTAGGGAATGATATTATTTCCAGGGTGTTCCACCACCCAACCACCGGTCTTTTCTTATTTCTCTTGGAACACAATTTTCAACTCCACCAAACAAATATTTTTGAAAGCCATAAGGTAAAGTTTTCACTTTTTAAAAATGCTTTGGTATCTTATCATTGAATGGATAATATCCTTTAAATTTTAGGATGTACATAAGTATTTTTAATCTGATTTCAAACATCAGATTGACATAAATGTGGTGCAAGAGCTTTCATGCCCTTAGTTTATATATATAGTAATGCTATATATAGACACATGGCTGAGATCAAACCTATTTTTATCATTTGGTTTGCAGACAGCTCATGGTATAAAGCACACAAAACAATTATTTTGCTGGCCACATGTGTGAGCCAGACCAACTTCTGTCAAACTTTAACTTTCTCTAATCTGTGCAATTGACTGAAAGATAGTGACCAGCATTTTGACACATATCAGTGTTGTGACATATTCTTTGTGTAAAATGTGTATATTGCATACAATTGATACACATACTAGCTAATGAATATTTTTACTGTGTTGTATTGAAATAACTTATCTATAGTTGCATTACATTAAGTGGTGAATTCCCTACCTTGATGCAACGTCACGGGTCACGTGACTTCCCTCGCGACCACGGTGGCCATATTGGAGCCGCTGAAAACAAAGTGAACACACCTATTGCACACAGAGAGAACTTACATATTTATCACTGTCTATTGCAATCAGATTTCACCCAAATGTCGTATGACTATGAAGAGCACCTCACTAGTGAGGCTAGATCGAGATATGGGGAGAAATTGACCCTGTCTGGGCTGGACGAGTGTCCATATCGACTGAAAACAAATCAGTGCACACATACACTGGCATATGAAATCTTAAAAATAAAACTATACTTAACATCTTCTTATATTATTCTCAATTACGGCAGTCATTTTTGGGGCCAAAACTAAGTAAAATCTACAAAATACATATATAACTACCTTCCTCTTGTTCTCATGATTTCAGACATATATAAATCATTTCTGTACATATATTACGAGCCGAGATATGAATATGAAATACTTAAAACTACCTTTAACTTCTGGTTTTATGTACGCAATTACGGCAGTCATTTTCGGAGCCAAAACTAAGAAAAATCAGCAAAATACATATATTACTGTTTCCTTCTTGTTCTAAAGATTTCATACATATATAAATCATTACTGTATAGGGCTAACAACCGTCAATTTCGCGCATTTTGGTTTGTCAGTCATTATATTATCCAACAAAACATGGTCAGTACATTATATGTGTGCTATAGTGGGGTAAACCCACCAGTAACAATTGACATTAATTAATCTTATAAAGCGATAATAAAAAAATATCTTATGTGTGTGAAAGCATTTCTGTCAAAAAGGGAAGACATGACTCAAAGCTGTGGAAACAATGACGAAATGCCCTTTGATCACAGGTTTGACCTTACATCATAAGGATTTTGAAGAGCAATACTGTGAATGCTGTGAAATTTTACTATGTGACATCCTTTACTGAAATTTTGGGTTTTTCACACCACTATTGAATTGTTTTTTTGCAAACATAGAAAATATAAAGAATAATGACTTTATACAGAAAACAAAGACAATATCGTCATACTAATCTTATACATGTATTTGAGCGATATGCACATCACTTGAGAAGAAATCAAATTAAATTATTTTTTGTAAACCTAGAAAATATAAAGAATAATGTCTTTATATAGAAAACAAAGATGAAATCTTCATATTGGGCTTCTATTTGAATTGTTTTTTCAAACGTAGAAAATATAAAGAATAATGACTTTTTACAGAAAACAAAGATGAAATCTTCATCTTCGTCTTGTCTTGTCAATGGTTGCTATGCATTTGTTTTCAGCGGCCAGTGGCTCGCGCTCTGGTTGCCAAGCTGTGAAATCACGTGATGCACTGAGTGACCCGGATACTCCCGGCCAAGAATTAGGTGTCAAAATAATTTGATTGATTACTGAGGGAAAATCAAAGCTGTGAGATGCCAGGTGTCAGTCAGAGATAGCTAGTCAGTGTTGGGTCTCTGATCACACTGTAAGCGTGAAATGCCAGCTGTCAGGCAGATTGGGGTGTGAGATGCTAACAGGGCAAATCTCCTGATTGACACTGGCTGTGATTGACTATATACTGTTAACAAGGTAAAATCAACTATTAGAAGCAGATCATGTCATCTTACCATAAGCAAGTATGATGTTGGCATGATTAATTTACACAAAAAATAATGTCAGTAAATATGACACCCAACATTTATGAGGCTATAAAACCTCACACCAACAACATCATTATCATTCTACAAGGAAAGCCAGAAGAATGTGCTACATTATGCACCATGGCAGCTTTGTCCAAACTGTTCAACATCATTGAATCAGATGATGGTAACTGGGTGGATCTTGAGGATTTTTTTACCTATCTCAATGCGGAGTATCAGACTTATGACAAATGCAAAAAAGTGCGCCGTAGGCAAATATTGAATGATGGCAAGTGTTTCAAAAATGGATCTAAAGTCTCTCCTTTGGATAGTAGCAGAACATGGATTAGTCTAAGCAGTTTGATACGATTTACTTTTAAACATGTTGAAGACTGGAATGGATGTAGATTGCTGGCCAAAGAGATTGAAACTTGCCTTTTAAAGACAAGTAAAACTTCACAAGTTCACTTGCATGACAAAACAACTTTGGATTTGTATAGGCTGTTGGTCAGAAATGGCCTCAGGATTACCAGTATACAGGAGTGCCTTCTCCCTGCTGTTGATCTCGAGTCTGTTAGCATGCTACACTGTTAGTGTATGATAATAAATGATGATAAAAGATGATTTGTATATAAAATGATGATTTGTGTATAAAATGATGATTTGTATATAAAATGATGATTTGTATATAAAATATGGAAGTTATATGTATGTAACGTATCCTTATGATATCAAAATATTAAATGATCATTTATATATAGAAATGATAAGGAATGAAATATAATGTATGTAACTTATTCTTATACAAAATATGGTAACTATGGTATACAAAATATGGTGCTAATATTTTCAATCATCTGTATATATAAAAATACAATAATAATTTATATTGATGAAATAAAAATAAAGTTAACTTTTTTCAAAGTGGCAAATTCTTCTGTCTTGTCTCTAACAATTATTACACTACAGTCAAATTCAGCTTTGACTGGTTAGCACAAAATGCATCTCCCTGGTACAAGTGTCAAAATTAGCTTCCCAGTACCATGTTTAGATCAGGCAATTAAGTCACTGGCTGGCCAGGTAATTGGCAAATATGCTGTTCTTAATTTAGATGACCTAGTTAATTGCATGTGTACTGAGGAATCTAAGCAACTGACTGTCATCACTACCATAATGCTAAAACCACAGACAGGGGGTTGTTATGATAGGAATTCAAAATCACATTTTTTGCCTGGGACCCGGCTTGTTCCCTGGAGTGAAACCACGGACGTGGCAGCCAAGGTTATTATGTAATCACAACTCCTCGGTGTGACTTTTTAGACATCGTTATAACATAATCAAGATATAAGTGAACCATCTGTGAAACTATATCTAGGCTGTATATCTAGATCCAATCCCGGCTAATTATATCTGAAACTTAATCAGAAAAAATTTACTCACTAAAATAATACGTAAATTAATCTCTCGTGCGTCTAACATTTGACCTTGACATTAGCATATAGAATTTTTTCTTGCCTTCCCCTACACATTAGGTGACTAATCCCGGATTAGTATTTCACAAGTGCAAGTGTCAACTCCCAATCACTCAACTCTAGACACACACATAATCCCAGTCACATGCATTACCTCTTCTCTGGTGGCACAAAATATTCATTCTAGCTCTAACTGTCTACACATTAAGTTCTAGACCATGGCTGCCAAGGAAGCAAAGCGCCGTACCCGTTCACGTAGTTCCACCAACAGCCCTAATGAGGTAGTTGCTCCTCCTCCACTCCTCAATGCTCCTGGGGAAGATGAGCTTACTAATATTAGGGAGGCCTATGAACAATTGCGCCAAAAAAACCAGGTTACCAATCAGACTAATCTCGCTATGAACACTAGGATTCTCTTGCTTGCTAAAGAGAAATCTGACCTGGAACTTGAAGTACAGAGACTAACTGAGGAACTTGCGACTGCCCTGGGGAACGCTGCCTAAGATCCAACGATGGCACCCATCTACAAGTTCCTAATACCAGGCTAAGGACGGTGGGTGACAGGGCCTTTTCATCTGTCGGCCCTAGACTTTGGAATTCCTTGCCTACTGAAATTAGGACAAGTACTTCAGGCTCCTCATTCAAGAATAGACTGAAAACTCACCTCTTCAGGACACATGTCTTGAACACAGCGCTATGAACAGACCTTGTCTGGTATCAGCGCTATACAAATTTTATTATTATTATTATTATTATTAATACCAGTCATCATATCAATGTCTGTATACCGGTATTACGTACGTCTGTATGACGATATTGTTGCGTACCGGAGTGAGGCCCTTTTTGGAATATTATAATTGGTGTCAAGTTCACAAATCCATATTATGAAATCGATGGTATTGCCCAATAATAAATTGGGTAAAGTAATCAACATGATCAAGCTGAATGTCTTAAAAGATAAAAGATATCTGCAACTTTCAGGAAACATACAATCTGAGAGCACTATAACATTTATTATTGCTCTTAGATTGTGTGTTGCTCTAAAAATTATGTTGCAAATTTTTTTTGGTTTTCATTTCCCCCTTTGCAGATTGACATCTCCAAGCCCGAAAATCCATTTTTCCCCAAAACTTTGACCCTTTGAACTCCCCCCCCCCCGAATGAATAATGGTCCGCCCCTAAAGACCTGTAGAGTAAAAATGATACATGTTCAATATAAGCTGACTTAATGGGAAATTGACAAAAGTCACGCATTCAGCAAACCTGCTGAATTACAATTTTGTACAGCAGTGATTCCAGATGTTTGATGCTGTGCCTAATTGTCATCATGGTCCAAAAGCTTTCAATATCCACAACTTTTGATGGAGATTGTGCACGTGACAACTTTGTTCTTATTGGTTGTTCAATGACAGGGATGGCCTTTCATAATTGAGAGTACCGGGGCTGTTATCGCAATACCCACTGGATAATGACTGACTTTTTACTGCCGTGACCTCTAGCAGATTGACTATTGATGGTCATTGGGAAAACTGTCCCCAAGCTGTCAATATCCATCAAATGATCCCCTATCTTTTGAAATTAAGAAAAGAATGGGTTACCAGTCACATGTTATTATCTCTACTCAGGCGGGAGGTGGAAAGAATAGACCCTTATATGAATGAAACATAGATTTTAACCACGTTTTGGCTCTGAAAATAGCTGCCGTAATTGTAAATATTAAGAGGGCAGTTTTAAAGATTTCTCATCAATATCTCGGCCAATAATGCTGTACACGTACAGAGATTTTGATATGTATGATATCGTGAGAACAAGAGAAGAACAGTTGTGTACATTACAAACATATTCCCATGCACATTTGCATGTCTACTCTTGCAACGACCACAGTAGTATGGTCATGGTTACGGGATCACAAGATCGAGAATGGCTTCACGGTAAAGGCCAATGGGACAGGACAAATGTCAAACAGTATTTTCGTTTAATTTCGGACATTCTATTTACAATCTATATGTCCCTTTTAGCTAATATCCTGGCTAAATACAGGCTAAAGTATCATATCTATGCAGATAACACTCGAGTCTACATCCCGGTAGGCCACTCTTCTGGTCATTAAGTAGACATTAGTAGACATATACTGGAAAATGTGTCAGTGAGGTTAGGGCATATCTAATCTCAAATAAGATGAAAATTAATGATGGCAAAACTGAGATGCTGATCTGTACATGTACTGACAGATATGGTACTGCTGCTGACAATGCCATAAATACTGTCAGGGTTGGTGATACTGATGTCTCACCTAGTGAGATCGTGGCATTGCTTTCAACCCAAGTATGGAAATAAAGGCCCAGATTAAGAAAATGTGCAAATATGGACATTATCACATACGGAATCTGGCAGCTACAAGACTGTCTAGTGTTAAGAGGCTCTGCCTGTAAAAACCTGCAAAATGTGGCGAAGGGTGTTCTCACAGATCAAGACAAACCATATGTCATTTGAAAGGGTAGGGCCTAAGTAAGATTTTTGCCAATGGATTTTTCAGAAATTGATGGTTGCCATTGTAACATCATTTAAAATATTTCTTAATGAAATGTTATTGATCAATGAAATTTTCATATTTGACCTTCACTTGACCCTTGACTTCATTAAATCAACAAAATTTGTTTGTTTGTTTGATTAGGGTTTTACATCACTTTCAACAGAATTTCAGTCATTTCGCGAGAGACCTACTTGTAGCAGATATAGTGCAGCCTCACTGAATTGTCTTGTTGAAGGTCCTTGACATAACAATCCACCCGGTCACAGATTTACATGGATAACAGATTAAAATTTTAGGCATGGGCCTCAGATAATATGTGAAATTGTATCATGATTTCAATCTCGGCACGACCAGGGATCGAAGCCACGACTTTTGGATCACCACAGAGGAGCTGGTCCTAATAAGCTGGTACTCTAGCCAACTGTCCCACTGCTCGCGATCTTTCTAGACGTTAAAATAGCTGAGACATTAACACATGCTTTTGTAGCATCTACCCTGAATTATGGAAATGGTCCCCTTGTCGGCCTCCCTTATGTAGATGTTAAAAAGTTGCAATGTCTGCAGAACTGCGCACACGTGCAGTGGAAAGGATCGGGAAATTTGATTATATAACATGGAAACCGAAGGAATTGAATTGGCTCCCAGTTCGTGCCAGAATTGATTTCTCCTTACTAATTGGAAGGCTCTTAATGGTAAGGCACCTCCTTAGTTGCATGACCTACTCGTGATAAGGCAGAATGTGAGGAACTTGAGATCAAATGACAGTACTTACCTTACTGTCCCCAAGACTCGCTTGAAAATGGTGAGGAACAACGCTTTCTCTGCTATTGTTGTGCCAAAGTTGTGGAATTCGCTCCTACTGAGATTGGAAGTTGTCTTGTTTTTTTTGCACAATTGTTCATTGAGAAGTCCTTTGACCTAATTTTGATGCAATATTACATAAATTCCTCAACCTGTTATGATGACATACAAGTAAAGATTAAATAAGTTTATTCAATAGTTATGTGCCATAAATAAGTATTCAATTTTATGAAACACCCCAGGCTTGTAATCACAAATCAAATTGAAAATATCATTGATTTTGTACGGCTATGTACAACTTCCAAATCCTTTCCTCAATGCATTATTTCAGCTCAAGAAGAAGACATTTTCAGTGCATTTAAATGAATTGACTAAGGGACGTAGACTTATTTCATGTCTATGTTTTCAATGGGTTCAAGATTTTTAACACAGTATATATATATATATATATATATATATATATATATAAATATATATATATATATATATATATATATATATATATATATATATATATATATATATATATATATATATATATATATATATATACTGTGTTAAAAATCATATATATATATGTATATGTATATATATGTATATATATATATATATATATATATATACATATACTGTGTTACAAATCATATATATATATATATATATATAAATAAAGTATGTAGAATATATATATATATATATATATAAATAAAGTATGTAGTATATATATATATATATATATATATATATATAAATAAAGTATGTAGTATATATATATATATATATATATATATATATATATATATATATAAATAAAGTATGTAGTAAACAAGCTAGTACAAGCAGATAAACAAGCAGATAAACAAGCAAATAAACAAAAAAACTGTTGGCAACTCTGTCATATGGGGCATTGTTATAATCATATCTTAACTATACAAACTTTAAAGAGATTAAACTAGGCAATGCTTAATTAAATTAAATGACAAATATAAAATGGAAATCCTTAAAATATGTCATAAAATAAAGTAAAATATAAAAAATGATAATAAGAGGACAATAAGAGGACAAAATCATTATTATCCCAGATGAGGAAGCAATCATCCAGAAATCGTCTCCAATATTTTTTTAATTTGTCACAAATTTCTGCACTTTGGCTGAGATAAGATGTTTGTATAATTGTTCCTCAAGATAGGATATATGATGAAAATAGGATATCCAAAATCTCTCCTTTTGTAAACCATTTGCAGATGTGAAAAATATTTTGATTGATTTGGTCTTTCCGAATTTCCTTTGTTGATTCATCCGCTATAGTAATCCTCTTATCCTCTCTCTCTCGGTTATAAATGTACTTTGGACATGTGTTCTATATATTGACTCAGTTTTTCACTCATTATGAATCTCCCTATCTGCTCTTCCTTAAAAGCTGATTTTTCTCTTTTCTTTGTGCTCAAATTTGTATTCAACATAGTTAAAGGAAGTAGTACGATTCAGTGACATGGAACTTTTAGTTGATACCAACCATTGCCACAGCCTCGTATGCATGTTTCCAGAGTGGATCAAAAGTAACCCAATACCGACGTCAAGATATGCCACAAAACTGGTTCTTAATCGTGTCGATATCGTCGGAAATGAGCCAAAAAACGGCATTATTCTTATATACACATTTATGTCAATCCAATATTGCAAATTAGAATAAAATACAGGGAAGAGGCTAAGGTGGCGCCCTGTCCAGGAATGACACTATTTGTTGTGCGCCGAGTGCAACACACAAACAACAAAGACAGCTGTGGAATGGCTGTCTGAGCAGTGCCCCACAGGGATCGGTGTTGCACTTAATGTCCTAAAATAGTACCATTCCTATACAGGGGTTACTTTATAAGTGAATTTAACTCTTGGACAATAGATCGTTGAATGTTTATAATTAATTAATCAAAACCATACAGTGCTTGTCGTTATGTCAAATATCGATTTAGAATAGAGATTGTTTCTCATAATATCAAATATAGATTGTTTTGTGTGTGTGCGTGTATGTGTGTCAGGTTGTTCAGATAACATGCATACTAGTCAATGAAGTATTTTCCTAATTGTATGTCCTATGTATGAGCACATTCTATCACTGATACCTTTTACAAGACGTATTTCATATGTGTCTCAAGAGAACACATATATCTGTAATTAACTCATTTATATGTGTCTCAAGAGACCACACATATTTGTAATCATGAGCTGTCTGCAAACCAAATAATAAATTAATACATATTTTGTTTAATTGCTCCCCATGTTGTTTAATTGCTCATAATAACTACAAGGCATTGTCATACCCCACTGAGCACATGATTATAGTATTCTATAGGACATTCTATATTCCAGTACGAGTGATCTCAGATTTGGGCAGAAATATTAATTAAGGTAAGGCTAGGTTAAGTTTTGAAACACTGAATTTAAGGATTGGAAGGCATAGATCAGAAATATCCACACCTCAAGGTCATAAAAGTACAATTGATAACCTTATTCATGGAATAAAAATGATCTCATCCAAGGTTGTGATTCAAGCGTTCATCCCTTTAGTTGTATATGAGTAAAGAGAGAATTGACACTGCATTGATCACACAATTTCGACACTATCTTAGCTTTTCAGGTTCCCTATGTCTGTAATTACCTATATTGTTAACTGAGAAAACAATACTTTTTTAACCCAAGAATAGTCCACCTTTGTGTTCACCGCCCTTCATTTGTAAAATAGTTAGGTATATCCTAATATTTAGAGGCATGGCCAATGCCCCCCTCTATTTTCCAACAACCCCATCAATTCCAACAACACATATATCAATTCCAACAATTGATTTAAGTATACTGAAGGTATTTGATAAATTGGATGTATCTTATCAATACTTATGAGGTATTGATCTTATATATTATATTTGTCTAGAAAAATGGTTGTATACTATATGGGAGAAGAATTTGATAAATTTGAACAAATCTATCTGTGTATATTGTCCATCAATTCCAACAATTCCATCTATCCCATGAACCAATATAATTCAATATTGATCATACCTTCAGTAAGTATTCTATGTACAGACCTGCACTGTCCACAAGCTCTGTACATTTTACTACGGCTATCTGGTCAACCCCATATTTCTAGAAATGAGAAGAATCTGATGTATCTGAACAATTCCATCTTTGGCAACTTCTTATAAATTCCAACAATTCTATCAATCCCATCTATAGCATGTCCTGTCCTTCTGTCTTGATAAACTGGAAGAAACCCATCTATCTGGACTTTCTCTACATCTATTAAACAACCTGCTAATCTATTGATGGTGTTGATGAGGCCCACCTATGGTGAGGTGTGTAATTAATGACTTTATTGTTTATATCAACCATTTCAGCCCTCTTGTACTTGTTATGTTCAGAATCGGATGAATAAGACCTTATGCATATATGTCTATTTGTAGTCTACCCCTTGACTGTTACCACCCTTTATGAACCTTTTTTTATGCTTTGGGGTCTATCAGGAAGGGGGATGAAGCTCAGTCAAATCTACTCTGTACACTTATCAGAAAAGCATGAACGACTTAATGGATTCCTTCATGTCTGCATGTACCCCTACAAAAAAATGGGATGGGTCTGGACAATACACTCTAAGCATATTATTTATAAATTTATTTTAATAAATGGTTGGGAGTGATGTTAAAATGAATCATATTTTATCCAATATCTAAGTAGACCAACTCATATCACTCAAAAGATCAAGGATTCATATGTTCATGATAGTCCTGTCTTCTGAATGTGTTTATTGGTATTATGAAGAAGTTACCAACATGATTATCTTGCATGAGAAATTTAGACATAAGATTGTAGGTGGTGTTATTAAAAGTTAGATGTGATTTGAATGCCCTCACAGCAGGGTGGTTTCATGCCCCTGTGCCAGCAGAGATGACAATCAGCCCATTGTCCGATATTATGAGGTATTGATATCATGTATATCCACTACCAGAATTTGCCACCTCCAGATATATATTACTCTCAACTCTGACCATCTTTTCTGCCAACATCCCAGTTTAATTTTGTGACAATTAGAATTTTGATGAAAGCATGGAAGATCTCCAATTATTCAACTTTTTTTCATGGATTTACCACTTTCAAACGAAAGAAACATTAAAATTTATTAACAGTTATGCAAATAATTATGTGATTTCTAGAGGTAGTTTTCCAGCAAAGATTTGTATTTTGCAAAATATTATGTCAAAGAAATAAAGTAAAAATCAACTTGAGGAGATTATGTATAACAGTAACATTCTAAGATCAAACTCTGTGCAAAATATCACGTGGCATCAGTGTAGTGTCAGTGGTGGGGGGTGTTAGCTCCTTATTACTCATACCAGTCAACTCTTGACTGATGGCAGAGAGCCTATACCAATTCAGATGTACATAACCAAGATGTGTCCAACATCCCCCTGCCTCTCGTAGATGCCCTAAAGTCGCACACTTTGGTGGCTCACGATAAAAATAGCCATGGTCATAGGATATTTAAATACCTCAGTATTGCATTTTAATGAGCCCACATGTTGCTATCAAAACAGATGATATAATCTATCGTGATAAGACATGCCTGCCTCGGACACATCACAACCAAACCCTGGTACTTTCTCAAGAAAATATAGTCCCCATAAGAAATTGAAAACAATTTAATTCAATTTATATGTTTTTTTGAATAGCAATTTGAAATATATATATATATATATATATATATATATATATATATATATATATATATATATATATATATATATATATATATATATATACCAACATATATATATATACCAACACGAAATTCATAAAGACAATGTGGCCTGCATCTGCTGAATTATTAAAATAAAATAAATCAAAATATTTAAGGAATGTTTCTTTTTAACTTCTAAATATGTGTAGATCATATATGTTTTGCATCTGATTTTATTGTTACCAAACAGAAACTGAAATTGAATTTTGGTGTATGAAAATTTACAGTGAGTAAACCTGGGTGTAGAAATACTTGATATGGGGTGTGTGATCAGACCACTTTGACGCTGTGGTCATACAGTTTGCCCATCACCACCTGCTGGGGTGAGGGTAGACCAAGTGTGCTATTTATATCATGAGCCACCAAAGTGAACTGACAGTAATCACAATGACAAGGTGGTGTGGGTCACAGAAGGGTTGGTTATGGTATGTTCTTATCAGTCTAAATTATTACATGCATTACATAACTTTAAATGCAGTGCTTGACAACTAATTCTAGGTAATGAATTCATTATCTGATGACTTTATTGCCTCATTCTGTAGACTGCAAGTCAATCCACATTCAATTGATGGGATAGATATACATATTGTTGGAAAGATGGGATTGATGGTGAATTGCTCGGGCTTTTGGCCATGGATGATATTCAATGGATATATTGTTCGTGCAATGCAATAAAACTTATTGAGGTGTGAACAAGTATTTTTTTCTCACAAACAGACTGCTGAGGGAGATGCCTCAGTGGGTACAACCTGTAACCTCAAATATTTTAAGATAAACATTTTGTTGAATGGCAAGAATGAATATATATAACTTGTATACTTGTATACCATTTCCAATGTACTAAATGAATATTAAATACAAATTTGTTAGTGTCAAAATCATTTGATCATTCCAATGTCGATTCATCCTTTAGTTATATACAACTAAAGAGATGAAACCTGAAATCACAACCTTGGATGAATTTAATCCATGTATGAAGTAAAAGGTAATTTCACTTTCACGACCTTAAAATGTGGATGTTTACTGATTGACTCATAGTTATAATTCATTCTCAAATCTTTAGTCACTTGATTTGATTTGGTTATTCGTGAATGAGTTGTGATAGCAACACACCAAGCTGTGTCACCGTTTATTACGTGTTTTACCTGACTTTGGTGGAAAGCGTTGGACTAAGTATATCTATCATGTTTCACTTAAAATGGTACCACATCCAATACTTCCCAAGTTGGGTTTGATTTTAACAGGTTTGCATTGAACACACGTAGCAGGTGTCTGTTTTGAGAGGACTTAAGCCATTGAAAAAAGTTGTCACCCAAATTATTGACAGTATTGAGTTGCTTACCTTTTGCATTTGAAGAGCTGTGAATGTTTTAATACTGGAAATAGGTTGGTATACCTTATTAATGGTGCGAATCACACTTGATGAAGGTTTGCTAGACTATGTAAATACACATCACTGCCACAAGCACATTCAGGTTCAGACTACAATGTATGCACATTATTTATTTTATTACTTATTTTATTACAGAATAGGACAATAGAGACTTCCAGGAATCATATTTTTTCTTTTCCAATGTGTGCCAAAGTACAAGTTTGCAAGCTTATACAATGTACAAGCTTATAGACTTGTTTCCTGATGGCGTTTTGGCCGTGGTTTATTTTCACAGTAAAAGACCCGTTGGGAGTTTGGCTGTTGAATGCTGTCAGATTACGAATGAGCGTGAAGTTCATTTGATATTCGTTATTTGATTTTTTTATGTATTTGTGGCACTGTATTATAGTATTTTGTTGTTCACATGTTTCGAATATGTCGCTTGTCATCATTATAGGGGCCAGATTCTCTGTGTTGAGTTTTGTCCCTTTTCCTCTAACAAAAATTTATATTCCACATGGCACATTCCAGGAATTTGACATTGTCTCATATAAATTTGATTCCCTGCTCAAGTTTCAGACATGTTTACTAGAAATATCGAGAATATTTAATTATCACCATCATTAGAAATGACAGAAATATGTCTGTAACGCTTTTACTGTGTGGGACACATCTACAAATGATACATGACTGAATGTGGACCTTTGTAGACTATTATAATTATGAACCCTAAGATATTGCCAGTGATCTTGAAGCAACCCTTAAATGACTTTGAAAATGAAACTCCTATTTCCATGGATTTACTATTCAATACGCAATCACCATTCACAAATGAGCTCATAGAGTCTTTATTCATCAAAATCCGATCAAAATTAACATTATTAGAGCACGTTCTTTTTATTTTGGACCAATCTACAAGCGAAATTAGAGGGAATTTTGATATGCTGAGCTGAACAAGCTGAATTTGGCAAGAATTTGCTTAAATGTGGTATGTGTACAAAAGATGAAAATTGATGGACTTAAAAAATTGATCCAATGTAATCTTTTAAAATTTCATGTATATACAATTAAATAACCTAACCCCAAATAGGTTGCTCTACTCACAATTGTACGTACAAAAATGATAATAAACTCTTGTAGTGTAAGAAGATTTGCCAAATTGCAATAGATTAGGTGACAATAACTGTATTAACTGTAGACACAAATGGGTTACCTCGAGCTCATTGAATATATCGTTCTCCAAATTTTCATAACTTTATTTTGTTTCTACAATAAGAGGAAGATGCTTGAATTATTTCGTGAATATGTGTGTAATTTGGAGAATGTGTTCTCGTTTTGGTCCCGTTTATGTTGTGGATAAATGTGACGCCATGTACCCACTGCAATAGGAAGTTATGTACTACTCATTTAATGTTCAATGTCTCCCATTTCTAGCAATGATAAAATATATGAGTATAGTTATGGTCATTTCCTCTTACTCTGCAAATCTGTGAAACATCACATTAGAAGACTTGTAACTTTGGTATATAGAATTCTGAGACTGATTTGGGGTCAGATAAGTTTGTTAGGTATGTCTGAGATATATCCCAAACCATCAATGTGCAGGCCAAAATTCAGGAGGGTAATTATGGCCATTTTCCGGTGCCAAAGTTGGAAAAAAAACTCACCTTGGATTACCCTAGAAGTTGTGACACTGCATTGTCTAATAGAATTTTGGGGCAATGGTTTGGGATTAGACATGCTTACGAGATATATGCTCAAAAAAATAGGGGCCAAAATATGGGAGAAAAGTTAGGACCCTATCTCTTTGACAGAGTCAGAAGTGCCAAGGTGAACCTATATGTTGACATATTTACTGGACATGACCAGAGTATGTCTAAGCCATTAACCTTGGGGTCAAAATCTAGGAATGAATAGGATTCTTGCTCTTTTCCAAAAACAAAGATGTTAATACCTTTGAAATCATATACCGCTCTTTCGAATAGATGTGGCACTGTTTATTTGATATTGGCCCATTTTATATCAAATTCTTTCCGTTAATCGGTATAAGATTTATTTCAGGTTCAACTTCCTCTTCATTATTTTTCAACTTTAGTCACTCAACAAAACAAATCTACTCCAGGAATGTCCTCCACTATATTTACTTTTCACCTTATACTTATGCTGGTAAAGTCATCATCCAAAACAACTAAAATGTAAAAACTTTCCCTATGCAATAAATAAGATGGTAACTCTTATTTCATTTACCCAAAATGACTTCAGCATTGTTGTACATTCACACCAGAAACATCTAATGTAGATGCAGTTCACAAGCAATATGTAAGATGGTCCCTTGTCAATCTTATGCATATTCTATGACATCACAAAACTTGTAGAAGCCCATACCCAAAGAAACAAATTGTATTAACACAGTTGCATATAATACCATAATATCTCATCACCTTCAGTAATACACATTTAAAAAAGGACAACACCTGGTATTCATGTTCATATTCAAAAGAAGGGAGGAGTTTTAGCATGTCCAGTCCCTAATAGGGGTCTCAAAATTGTAGTAGACAATTCCCAATTTTTTTTCCGCCTTGAAAAAGGGACATATCTCTATTCTCAGATTTTGCCCCCTATATTAATGGCTTGAGCATATTGCAGACATGTCTGATTTCTAAAATCTGCCTCGGAATTCATGAGGGAACTTAAAAGCAAAAAAAATCCTTCTTATGATTTAGTCTCACACAGGAAAAGGGATATTTTCGTGTTCCACTTGTTGTATCTCCTTTTATATGATTTTTGACTATATTCCAAAAGTATGTATTGATATTCAGTTTTGCCTCATTCGCTCGCAATAAATAGTTGAATATCAAATATTCAATATGAAATGAATTTCACGCTATTTGGGTTAAACACGAATTCCAAAACGATTGTAAAGAAAAGAGTCAATTAAATAGAGTTGGGATTTGATGGGTCAATTGAATCAGAACGAGACTCAAAAATAAGACTATAAATATAATTTTCTATACTTCATATTCAAAGAAAACTGAATACATAATCTTTAAGATACACACGTAATTGGCACTTACCTTATGTGACTATTGTCTAGATAGTCATTTTGTTGAAAGGTATAAATACACCTGAACTTCGATATTTAAGAATTAGATCCTCAGCCTTGTATCTATCTCTGAAGCAACATGAAATATAGATTTTTGGGGCAGCATGGATTGACAAATTCTTTATTGGGTTGGAAAATTTAATGGAATATTTTCAGATCCCCAGTGACCTTGTAATACATTTTAGGCCCTAAAGAGATTTTGATGTAATTTTCCACCAACTTTTGACCATCTTGCTTTGGGTACTTTCACAAGTTGGCTTCAGGTGTCACATATGATTTTCACGGAAATACAAAAGATGTGGATGCCACTCTTCCCTTGTCAACTGTTTGGTTCTAGTTTTTCCCCTCCCAAGTATTCGCTTCTGGAAAAAGTACGTCATGAGCTTATGCCATTGTTCCTTTACTTTAAAAGGGAAGTAAAAATGTCCATAAAATATCGGAAATTTAACAGCTTTGTCTGAAAGCTGAAATCATTTTTGCAACATTTCAAATGAGGTTCTGAAAAAGTCTATTGAGTTCAGAATGTGTCCGTTATAATGTGCTCTATTATTTTCTTTGTCGTGGACCTTATATGATCATCTTAATATCTATCCCTATCCCAAGTTTAACCTGGTTCGCTTATTATATTGCTATGTTTATAAAATTTCAAAAACTTAAAAATTGGAAATTAACTTAATAAAAAAAAAAACATTCTGAAAACGAATGAGCCGCCTGGAATATGAAGTAAGCAGTGCCACCTATTGTATAGCTCTTCCATTTACCTCAAACCTGACGACCGTATCAAGATTTTACCCCATTCCTTGCGAAACATACGAAACATCCTGGCATCTCAGTGTATTAATAGCAGTCATGTTGGTTCAGACGTCACCTATCATGTGTCAGTAGCCCACATTCTGAGATCTAAATTTACCATCTTCAAGCGATCCTTGGGACTGGCCTTATCTTCTTCTTCAGAGAGCTACTAAACAAGTTTATTTAACTTTGCCTTGGAAGTTTGCCTTGATAAACATAGTCAATTTTCTATTTGATGAATTCCTGTTCTGTGATATTATTTCAGTGTAAATTTACGTCGTTGAATAAACATAATACGGTTTATTGAATATGAAAAAAAAAAACATTTTCACAGTCCAAAATGTGTTGATTTTGAACCATGATATACATGCAAACTATAACCCGTCCAATGAAAATAAGAAATGGAGGGTCCTAGGTTGGGACCTCGTGGGATACCGCCCATAATGTAGCGAGAGAGGAGAGTATCTGAGTAGCAGATTCGCAGCAGACAGACCAGAGCCGAGTAGCGCACGCATCCCAGTGTGCTGAAGTGGGATCTTAGCATTCTCTGTCTTCATAGATTCTGTCTCACTTGCCATCTTCTGTGGACTCGGCAGCGAATCGCAAAGCAGGAAGGAATGTTCACAGTTTATGCTCAGTTACACATTTGGACTTTAAAGAGTCCTTAGAAACGGTTGGCAAGAAGATGGGAAACAACAATGGGAAATTGAAAAACAACAAAAAGTAAGTATGGATTAATCTTTAGAGTTAAAATAGTCGCGGATCTGGTATCGTTCATTTTTTGAGTGAAAACAATGAACAATACAAAGAAACATTTATGTTTCGGTGCATTGCTCTCTCAGAGATTCCATAGTTCACAGGTCTGGCCTGGCCTGGGGCTAGGAGGTTTCTATGAGCCACGCCCCTTATCCGCTGAAGCACTCGCAGACTCTCAACATATAAACTATGAGAGACCGCAGTTACATACACAAGGACTCAGAACTCAACTAATGCATGGCCCGCATGTTGCAGATGCCAAACACATATATCTATCAAAAGCGCATTAGATTACCAAAACATCTGCAGTTTTCATTAATGTGAAATGCACTGTATCAAATGATCTTGATATCATATAAAATACAGAAGTGGAAATATCTCCACAAAAAGATTAAGGAAAGGGAAACATAATGATCACCGTCATCAGCAATATATTCATTCTCTTCATCTTCAACCACCAGCCTTGTTTTCTTCATAATTGATTATGCAATGGCGCACTTATTTTCCATCTCATGTAAGCAAATTAATCATGGATGGTAACATTTTGTATATTTTTGTTAATGGCGTTAATCCATTCCAAGAGAGAGACCTTCTTGGTTAAAACTTAGATTTTTTTTCTGGTCTCATCTTTTCAAAGTTTATTTGGAAATAATCCTCAGAATGCGTATATATTACCCTAGGGTATAATGCACTCATCATATTTCCCTCACATTGTAAAATAAAAAGAAATGGACACATTTGCTTGAAGTATCGTATCTGACAACATGCATATCTAATTTTTTTTTAAATGCAAATATATCTTTAGAGGCAACGGAGGCTGCATTTCACTCTCTTGATGTCACGTTTTTTTTCTTTTGATTTTTTTAAAGATAGCTTTGTTATAATCTTGCTGATAGAGGTGTGGGAGTTGGGTGACCTTGCTGACATGCTGTCTGTGTTCCTTGGCCATGCTCCAAGCTGATGTGGTGCAAGCTGATTGGCCTGCACAGGGAAACAGAGAGTATATAGTGTCGCACCCCACGTGAACCCACCCTAATTTGTTTACTATTGTTTAAGATATGTTTAAAGATATTTGCATCTATCAGATGGTATAGGCATATGCTTTATTTTGAGAAGACTAAAAATCATTAGTTTATTTCTATTCAATACATATCCTGTATTTATTTTGTCTTTAAAATGACTTGTTTACTCAAGAAAGTATAATTGTTCTTCAGAATGATTTTATTTGTCAATGAAGTAATGAAAGACTCATAGGACACCCATGTGTAAATCAATGGTCAAATATGCCTCTTCTATTCATTAAATTCCACCATGGTTGGTTCACTTTACTCATATCACTTACAAATGATATAAGTGAGTTAGTGTTATGTGTAATGTGTTATAACCCAGATATACGACATGTTAATGTCATTTTGTAAAACAATCAAACAACATTCAGAGATATGCCATCAAAAGATGTTGTTAGGAAACCTCATAATATCTATGATTCAGATTCTTGAAAATGATTATTCCATTGTGTTTGTGCTTTTTCGCAGCAATGCTTATCAGCCTCCAAGGGTTGCCAAGGTTACACATTGATGCCCAGGAAGTAAAGGGCTCACAATCACCGAAAAGCTACTGCTGTGCGCATGCTCTGTGGAGATGACTGTTTGGTATCCTGAGAAATACCTTCTCGAATGTTTATAATACTAATTTTACATTATGATTCACATTCTTTCGCATGACACAGGCCCCTGTTTTTTTGTGACAAATACTAAATGCCTAGTCAAATTGATAAAGCCTCGAAATTTCTCACCGATATTCAAGGATTTCGCCTTCTAGTACATCTTCGGATATTTTACTGTACTGTAAATATTTAAACCAACATAAGACGTTACATCCTTAGGTCAGAGCATCGAGTGATATTGGATATCAGACAGTAGGCCAAACTTCTGCTGATAAGCCAACGTTTATATAATACATTTCATTAACATGTACATGTATCCTATTACATCATTTGAATTGGTAGTCAGTTTCTAGTAGGGCTATCTTTACTGCATTTCACTAAATGTACACAATCTCTCCTGATGACCATTCTCTACTTGCATGTTTCCAACTCTCTTAATTCACATCTCAACATTTATCGGTTCTTGTGGGTCATCTACTGCGCCTGGCAATCATATTCCGAGGCAGGGATATATGGCACATTCAATTCTCACTGCTTGAGTGGGCTGTGCTGCCACCTGGTTTATCCCAGCATGCATTGTACATGACACAGGAGACTTCTATTAGATCACAAATATTAAAATTCTAGCAGTGAGGATTGTAAGAACCTGTGGACGTATATGTGTATTGTGAACAATGGGTATACGCCTCTGCCTCTCTGCACCTTCGACATGGAGGTGCTCTGTAAACAGTCGGTTAGGGGGACTTAGATTTCATTCTAATCAGTCTGGTCCAATTGATCACGATGAAGACAAGCGTACCGGAAACCATGGCCTTATTAAGTTATCCAGCTAACCGTGAAAGCATAATGTCCCATTGTTTTGTCATTAAACATCTTAATATTGTTTTGATCATCTAAAATAATCAATATCAAACAATATATAATTGCAAGAAACTTGATGATTTAATATGTGTATTGTTTAATATAATAGAGGAAATGATTGATAATGAATATTGTTACCTTGGAGTAATTACTCCAAGATTGTTACCAACTAATTACCGGTTTACGGCCTATTAATAGTTGAGATAATCATTTTATGTCTCACAATATAATATCAAATATGTATTTAGATGTGTAAATTCATAACTATTTATAACTGATGGCGATTGTGCCCTGTATGTATATAACTCTATAGATGAATGCGAATATTGCATTTTGGATATTGCCTTGCAATCTAGAAGGTGGTAAAAAGTAATCAGAACCTTTTCAACTTTAAAATATTAAATTAAAACTGTATATAGGTATGATCAATATTTACATTTGTCATGAGCAATGACAGAGCAGAAAATGACAAGATTAACGTAGTCTATTAGGGTTAATCAGCCCATAGTGATTTATTATGAATTAATGTATAGCCTCTTATAATCTATCAGTGGCGTAGCCAGGGGGGGGGCTGAGGGGGCTACAGCCCCCCCCCCCCCCCCCCCAACATTAAAAAAATTTTTTTTTTACTAGTACTTTGGGGCTGCAAAGGAGGAAGGGGGCTGATAATGACTAGGAGGCTGTATCAGCCCCCGCTTCAGAAAATCAGCCCCCCCCCTTCAGAAAATCCTGGCTACACCACTGATCTATGCCTTGTGATTCCACACCTTTTTATCTAAGATTCGATGGTATTCCTTTACATACAAGTCCACTTGTTAGTAGCCAAGATGATCTTGACCACTGTTTTCTTTGCTAGAAGATGTACAAATAGCCTGTTGGGCACCTCATTTCCACAACATTAACATCAGAACCCCTGTTGTGCCTCCTAGCCAAAAGCTCGTTTTCAACATAAATCATGGAAATGTTCATAATTGAATATGTCATTTATACTTATGTCAGTGCAGCTTTGTTAATTCTTCTTTCAATCTATCCCAACTGTTTGCATGGAATAACTTGTTTAAATACTTGTTTTACAAATATGATAAACATGGTATGATGGTATGCTTTCAGGCTAAGCCGCTCTATACACCGGATTATCGGGGAGGTGGCGGATCAGGACCCTGAGGTGGATACTCTTAGATTGTCATTCCGGATATGTAGGAATATCTTTGTTCATGTGTCCATGGCAGATCTATCCCAGTGCATGCTGGTATGCAAGGAGTGGAGAAGCCTAATAGACACTTGTGGTTTCTGGAAGAGCTACATGCATATGCACTTTGACTTTGATCTTATTGACCCTCCTCAAACGTCGCCACTATATGAATGGAAAACTAGATCCAACTGCTTGAAAACTGATATAAATCTTAATAATCATGTGGATCCCAACATAGCCAACCATTTTGTGTTCAAGCCGTTTCCGGACTTGTGGCGGTGTAACACGGTGGTTCCCTTTGCCCTGGCACCGCCACAGGGAAGTGTGGACATATATCATCATTTCCTGAAAGCCATGAGATGGTTGGAGATGTTGAACGAGAAATTGGCAGAACTGAACAAGACTCAGATGATGCACGGGTGTTTGATACCATGGTTCAAGGACAGAATGCCGACCTCTCGCGAGATTCTCGCCATCCTCGGGTCGCACAAGGAGATCACAAGGACATTGTCTGAGGCAAAACCCTTAACTAGACAAGAAATGAAAATTTACTATGGAATGCTTAAGAACAGATACAGAGGTCCTAAGTTTGATTCCGAACTCTATGATTTCATGCTTGAAAATGTGTCAGACAGGTCAATCATATTTGACTGTAATGTAGACATTGTCGATCCTGTACCCAGTTTAATTCTGACCAAACTTGCCCCTGGATGGGTAGGAGGATTAATATATGCTATTTAGAGCTATATATGCTATTTATATGCTATTTCAGTTCTTGAAGGACTTTTAATAATAAAGTGGTTGCATGGAGGCAAACAAGTAGTCGGTATTTCTCAATTTCAAATGCCCCCAAAAATGGATATAATATATATTTTTCTCGTAATCGAGAAGTGACAAAATCGCAATGAGGCAAAATTTTCCTACCGACTAGAGTCTCTTTGTTTTGCCCTCAGTGTTCGCAATTTTGTTCTCATTGAAGAGTCTAAGTAATATATTATAAATAGAATTTCCTCCCTGTCTCCCCGTTTATGATCAAAAGTGAACCCCTTTTTATGACTTACCTTTATAAGATTCGAAAATACACAATTAGAAAATACTGCTTGTATTCCAAGTACGCTATGTATGTTCAAATTGCTTCACACCATATTTATATCATTCATAAAATTAGAATAAACTGTTAAAAATATTGTTGTGAATTTATAATATAATTCTTAAAACAACACAGTCGCTTTGCCATTGTAAATGATAGTAAATACATGTACATGTTTTTTGTGTAAAAAATTATCACCTTTGATATAAGCATCAATTATAAGTTTCACCATACATAATATTCCATGCACAGAATATTCAATTTAAATCATGCAATTCAGTTATATTTGCCAACTGGAAATGTAAAGTAACTGTCATTCATGAAACAAGGAACTGAATATAAGCGAGGTCTGTGAGAAAAATCACATCTAGTAAGTTTGACATATAAATTCCCCATTTTCCATGGCTCGGTGCAGCTAGCCATCCCAGAAGGCAATAGAATTGAATCCAGAAGGATAATTGGTTATCCAGAATCATCCAAGAGAGGAAGCCAATCAGGAGCCCACATACAGCAATACCCAAGGCTGGTGCCATCAGCTTCCATGAGGTCTGCAAGTAAAACAGCCACATCATATTTAATCCACAGCAAGGGCTATATAAAAAGCAAAATACATTTATCCAACGATTGAACCAATAGTGCGATTGTTGATCACCATTTTTTTAATGATTAGATTTAAATGATTTTTTTGTGTGCATTTTCCGGTATGTTGTTTTCAATGGCGCAAGATGACAACCCGTAATCTACTTGTAGTCGAAGCTTCTTTGAGGTTTGAAAGAACAAGGGCCAAATCATAATCATTGTATACCATTATGATCAAAATTTAAAGTTGGTTCCATCAGCTTCTTTGATGTCGGCAAGAACAAGGGTCAAATCTTAATCAATGTATATAAGTATTGGTCCAATAATCGGATGGCAAGAACTTCAATGAGGTAGGTACTTCAGCAAGCAACAACCAATATAAATACTCATACATTAAATGATCACTCTGTAGTGACGTATTTGTGGGCTGTTTTTGCATCATCTTCATGTTTGGCATTTGAAGTTAAAAAATACAGCGACACGCATAAAAATCTTATCAATAACACATTTATACAATATGCGCGATGTCGATTCGATCTCGCTCCATTTTAGTATGGTTAGTTATAGATGTAGATACTACCAATTTTGGATATGAATTAAAATGGGTCAGTTAATAAGATATATAGTAAAAACTCATTTAAAAAGTTTAATGAACTATATAACATTTTGAATATATTATAAAATAAAATAATTATAATTTATATTTTAACTTTATTTTCTTTTAAATAATAATAAATATCATTTTCGATGTATCATTATATTCAGAAGACCACATGAACAATGAACCCAGACAGTGATATGCAAACATAGAACTTGATAAAGATAAAATATCAAAGTTCAGCCAAATATTTTATACAGACCATTAATATATAAATATATATTCTGCATACTTTGGTCTATAGATAATGATAATGAAAGTATCAGTATAAATATGACAAATATCATCCAAAAGTGAAACACGTTTTAATGATAGAAATGAAATATTAAAGAAAGATATTCCTCTATTATATAACTAATTAACCTTTTGTGGGTCAAGTTTGTAACGCCACACATCAGCCTCGTCCGTAGTTACATAATTTCCGAGGACAGTTATCATCAGCTCGTTAAATCCATACACGCATAGAGTGACAGCGGCGACCCTGCCTATCACCGATATCCAGCTCTGCTCAAACATGTTGCCAAGGATATCCGACAGGGTAATCCAGAGCAGGGGTAATCCTGCTATGTGGAACAGGTAGCTGAGGGTGGTGAGGGTCTCAGACAAGCCTGCCTTGCCCAGGATGGCTCCGCGGAGAAGTCTGTAATTGTCTATGACTCCGCCTATGGCCACCAGGGTGAGCGGCAGGGACATGAATGCGCTGTCGTTGAAGACAAGCCATCGCGCTAGGCTCCAGAGGATCACGTAAACGTGCCCTGCTCCAAACAGAGAGAACAACAAGCCTCTCTCGTTAAAACTGGCTTCCGCCATCTCACCCTTCTCTCCCATTGTAACACCTGCCCTACGTTCGAAAATAAAAACTAATTAAATTGTTATGATAAATCCTGATTTCAGTCTTTGCTCCTCAGTGATGTCCTGAAGCAGAATACATGAAAAACCTGTTGGAATAAGAATGAACTTTGAAAAGCAAGTATGAAATAATCCTGGAGCACAGGTGACTTAGGACCTGTTTTCTATTGATCAAATCGTTGATAACGATGATAAGTAGTGCTGATAAGTAATGACCTATTAAGAGATGCAGGTTGATACTTGACCATATATCAATGGTTGATTGTATACCATTAAATAATATCTGTCAAGCACTTATATCAGTCACCAAGCTGGGTAATAGCATTGAATAGCATTAAATGAGAAATGAATCAAGTTAACTTTTTCCATTATTTTCCATTATTCGAAATTAATCAGGTACCATTAATAATTCGGGAATAAATAAAATATTGAGATCACTTACGTATAGATTGAAGAGAAATACTTGGTTTATGTAAAGCACAGCTCTATTCCTTCAAGTGATGGGGAAACTAATTAGTTAATCATTGCCGCGGAAAATATATTGATATCTCATCTCATCTTCACCTCTTCTCCAATGATTATGATAAATGAAATAGACAAAATCGTCTTTGTGATAATATAACCTAACAGTAAACCATAAGGCACATAGGGCAAAGGTATGGCTTCATGAATAACCAGTGAAATATTTTAATGAACCCGTGAAAAAATTAAATGAAATGCAAATCTGGATTATGTATTTTTTAATTGTCGGCCTTTTTATACTTCAATGTGAGTGATTCTACAATCCCCAGGCGCTAGCCAAAGGATTAGTAATATTAATTAAGGCTTTGTCAAATTCCTTTAATTTGTTTACACAATGGTCATTAGTGTCACCTGGTGTATGACTACCAGTCACTAGATGGCGTGGCTGCATCCTATTTTTCTCGATGCTTGTGGCTGTGTGCATGAAATTGCAGTGGACTTGGTCTACAAACATCAAAATTGAAAACAAGATTTTCATGTATTAGATCTTATTCTTTCTAAATGGCTCTACAGATTTGTTCTGCTTCAAACAAACACACATAAAGAAATCATTTTATTTATTTTCCGGTAATGAATCTACCCTTATAGTCCCTTAATTACTATTTACGGCGTGAACTACATTTGACATTATGAACTTGGTGTAAACCTCAAACGTACCCTTTGTCGTTTACTAATTCTATTCTATCATGATCAATATTAGAGTACAAAAAAGATTTGGACCATTTCTCAAATAGATATTCAAAAATATAAATGAACATAGATTGGGATATTTCCTGTCCAGTTTTAATACTATTTTTATATTCGTTTTCGGGATAATTTGTTTGTCAAAATCAGATAAAAAAATCATTACAATAAAAAAAATTGTCATGGTGTGTTAAGTTACTCTTGCGGTATTCATATATGATATATGATCTAATATACTGCCTACGCAGGCTGTCACACCATGAGTGTGATTCTGCGCTGTGCAGAATCAGACTGGATCGGTCCCATATATATGAGACACAGATTCATACTCGATTGCTCATAGTGTGCATCATAGACAAACGCAATGACGGATAAACGCAAAAAAGAAACGGTGAGAAGAACAGCTTAATACTTTTTTATATTTACTTCAAATAATATCGTTCGGTTAAGATCTATTATATGATATCAATTCTGAATGTCACAGAAGCGTGAAATGTTATGTTCACAATAGAACTACTTTCATGATCAGAATTGTATTGAATCAATACAAATGTTGAACACTCTTTTCATAATAGGTATACGATTAACACATTACCTGCATCACCGTGTACAGTTATACGTTATAATAACACAAAAATAACTCAGACATGCATATATTTATATATATATATATATACAGTGTGCAGTGTGTGTGTAGTGTATGTATGTATGTATTTTAAACCAGTCATCGTCATTTGTACTTGGTAATTACATTGCACTGGTTATCCAATGCTCTTCATAACAACTTTTCTTTCATTATCAAGCACATATTACACAACCTTCGAATAAAATACATTCTATGAATAGTATATAGTATTGACTGGTGTTATGTGAGGCCGTATGCTATGTGAGACAATATTAAATGAAGTACTATACCTGGAATGTAGGATGGCATTATTACAGTGAATAGTCTCTGAAAAGGAAGAGCTACTAGCTTGCGTCAGAAAACTAATCATTTTATCTCTATATCTTTCAAGTTTGGAGAATGAAATAGCATTATAATAAAGAAAACAGTATGTCTAATTGATGTAGTGGTATTTTCAACACGTGCACTTTTCATAAAGAGTGCAGTTATTACTCTGTAATTAATTATATCTTACATGACCATTTTCCATTTTTTTTTCATAGTGAATACATGTATAATTCATATTGTGCAATCCAAAACAGGGGTGGGAGATCTGAACCGTTCTAGGCTGAAATCGCAGCATATCTTGGTGGTATAATATCATACCATTGTTCTACACCAATTCTGAACCAATCTGGGTGGTTCTGTTATAATGACTTTTATATGTCTCACAAAAGGCATCAAAGTCGTATTATAATCATCACAAAATTTAACAAATTTCGTTATAGTTGAATGTGTATCAGTGTCTTGATATTGATAGTGTAGATTTTATGATAAATTTATAACGTTTTCACGGTAATATTCGTGCCCCCGTGTCAGGAATTATTCCTTGTTATGCAATCTTAAACTGAGGCACGTTCCTGTGTTCAAATATCTCGTTAAAATGCAGTTCCAGAGGATCATATTCTGGTATATGTAGCTAATGAACATGTTATTTTCTTTAAAATTTGAATAGGCGACATATTAAGATAAAGGAAAGCACTCAGATTGGCTGCGATTAAGCGCCGAGATATATGTATATAGCGAGCGCCGAGAATGACATGATTTAGCGTCCAGATATATAGCGAGCGCCGAGAATGACATGATTAAGCGCCCAGATATATAGCGAGCGCCGAGAATGACATGATTTAGCGCCCAGATCAATTGTAAACATCCAGATTGACGTGAATTGAACAGATTGGTTCAGATTTACTGCCCAGAATGGTTCAGAGCTCTCCCACCCCTGAAAAATAACATTCAATGCATTATTACATGTATTGTGCTGTTAACGTTACTTAGTTTTACCAGCATGAAGCCAATCAACCGCTGAGGCGACTAATTGCTATAAAACGAATCATTATGAATATATATATATACAATTTGAATCCAAAGTTGATCTTGTGTCTTACTTCCGGAAAAAAGTAATTATCTTAATTCAATCACCAATTACCAAAAAGTTCAGCCAAATTCCATGCGACATAAACACGAAAGTGCTGTCACAATACTCAGAAACAAAAGTTTATTGCACCATTAATTTCCTCCAAATAAGGTTATTTACCCACTGAACCTGAGTGCCAGCCAAAAATACACAATGAACTTTAAACACTGCACTGTATATTATATAAGGGATAGACCTTTAAATCCAAGGGGAGCACGAAGGAGATTGGTAAATACAATACTTTGCTGAGACTATTTGACCATGAGCACGAAGAAAGTGAGATAATGAGAGAACATGAAGGATATTCAATACACTCAAAGTAGAGAAAAATAGTAACTTACGAAAATAAGAGTGCCTTACAAAAACACGAGTATCTTATATAAACAAGAGTACCTTTAAAAAAATGGAGTATCTTTGAGGTCATAAGGTGCATCAGGATGTGTATTGCTGGCTGAGAAAAGTAGCCATTAATAAGAAAAGCTTTTTCACCTCGCCTGCCCATTTAATGTCCAATAGTCCCTCCCTCAAAATACAGCCTTGTAGTTTTTGAAAACGCCTTTCAGGTCTGATCAGTTTTAAGGGTTTGACAGGAAATGTCTATTCAATTGAAATAATCACACCCTAAGATCAGAGACGTTTAAAACATTTATAATTTAAATATCACTGCTAATTAGAATAATGTTATTCAAAATAAGATATATAAGGGAAATTATCCCATTGTTTCAAACAATTGGTAGCTGTGACGGCACGTGCACAAATATGACGTCACAACTTCGTTCATTTTGCAAAAATAACTCCCCTCTTGGCAAGACACAAATTGCATGGAGATAACAAACCTTGTAAATCATTAATATTAGATGTAGTGACCATCGGGATGGCGACCCCTCAAGCAGTTACATCATACGGCAAATTGTACGTTTTCATATGTCAAATTCTTTGTCGGTTGCTAGGATACAACTTGGTTGCAATGACACGTGGTGTTTGTTTTTTAGCTGTGACCAAAAACGTTATTTCAAAAAGGGAAACAAACATCACACGACAATCACGATTTGGGGAAGACATTTATTTGTGGAATAATTTGATTTGCAGATAACACATCTCAGGTTTTTATTTTAACATATTGGACTCGTGAGAACCTTTGACGCTCAACCGTGGTTCCTCAAAATGAAAAAAAATCGGGTCAAGATTCAAAGCAAAATAGTAGACCAACAATCATAAAGAGCATGCACAAGATACAAATGAACCAGCAGGCCACGCCCACATAGTAAGCAGTCCGCTAGGGAACAGACAGTGAATGACTTTGGAGCGTCATGAAGGCAAAACACACTCAGCATGCTCAGGTAATCTCATAAATTCTCATTTCTTCACTGCTATTCTAATATATAAGGATATATTAACAATTTTCGCGTTAATGACAACCATTTGTATTTCATTTTGACATTTCAAAAGAGATGGGAGTAATAGTCTATTGCATGAAGCAAATATCGTATCCGGTATCAGGTTGTGCACTCCATGGGTTGTGTCATTGGATTTGTCATTGAGTAAAATATTCACTTTTTTGAGCTGATTGTCTGCTCACCACATCAATAACTTAGACCCTGCTGGTAATCATGGATAGAATAAGCTGTAACTACCTCGTCCCTGCTGAGTCACTCGGGTGATGATGCGTGAATTATCGCTTTGCACTTGGAGATGCTGCCGGGAAATTGCAGAAATCTCAGGGGTGGCCCGGAGCTTAACTGTGTGTCTTATAGTACAATGCCTCAGAGCAATTCACGCTTTCATAAAATCAGATTTTTCAAACACTTTTTCCCACAAAATATAAATTTTAATATCCTAAACTTTGTGATCAAATATTATTGCCCATTAATCCTACATACAATTTCTGTGTCATCTGAAGTAGATGAGTCGATCTTCTATTAAAATCAAAATGATTCATTGAACACTGTCAACAAACTTTGCCTAGGCTGACCAGTCATCTGGTGCAAACACCTGCTCAGCAAAGGTTTGATTTTAATGGGGCACCTTTAAATTGAAACACTGGAGTATTTTGGCTCACATAGCTCTGTATTTCTATTAGTGTTTGTCTATTAGTGCCGACTTAACGTCCCCAAAGCAGTGGTCACATGAGTACAGACATAGTACTCGTACTTTCAGCTTAGCACAATAATCCTGGCAGGTGTATTTTGGTTGATTTTAGCTTGTTTCTATCACAGTTTCATGAACACACGTCATTTAGATATGCACCAAATCACTTAGGCTGGTAAAAATGTAAACATAACCTGTGTGTTGTAACCATAGTTATCCATTGTGGAGAATTGATCCAGACAAAATATTTGTTTCTGATATGCGGAGGTACATGCATCTTGAGAACTTGTTTTCATGCGTGGGTATTCTTCAATTATATAAAGCATGTGTAAAATATAAAAAAAAATAAACAAATGAAATAGAATGAGTAGAAATAATGATAATTAATAAATAAATAAATAAATAAATCATTTTATAACATACACATTATACAATAAAGAGTCTTCCAGAAAAAACAGGATCGTCTGAAAATGACTTGAGATAATGTGTTCCAAGACACAATACATGAAGTAGAAACTGAGAGCATTAATTGTATTACTCTCAGCTAAAACTGTATGGTACTTGAATCATTTTTCTTTTTTCCCAGTCACAAATGCTATATATAATAGCGGGAATGTATTTTCATCATGCAAACATGGACAAATATATTATATACATGTACAAGAGTCCATGATGATACACAGTGAGATAATATATATATATATATATATATATATATATATATATATATATATATATATATATATATATATATATATATATATATATATATATATATATATATATATATATATATATATATATATATATATATATATATATATATATATATATATATATATATATATATATATATATATATGTATATATAATTATATATATATATAACTTTCTCCATTCAGTTGTATTCATGCAGGTATATATATATATATATATATATATATATATATATATATATATATATATATATATATATATATATATATATATATATATATATATATATATATATATATATATATATATATGGATGGAGAAAGTTATATATTTTCGCATATATTTGAGAGGCCTAGAGAAAGACTTGTTTATGTGTATTCAATGCAAAATCCCATCAGGACCCAATTCGTGACGTTTTACTTCCGGATTCCGAATCTGCCCGAAGCAACCTTCGTGGAATTGTGTTGGACATTATTGCTCTGACGATCACGCCATGAACGAGCAAGGCTATTGGACGGTGGGGCACGTCATGAGAGGCTCACTTTGGGGAAGAACACACCAAGACTACCGTTATTTTGCTGTACCACCTGTGTTTTAACACTATAATGATTGCAGAATTGATCTTCTCTCATATTCATACCAACATCATACTTTAATTCATATTCTACACAGATAAACGCAAAAAGAGATAGTTTTTACACGAAAATAACGCTTCGAACCATCTTAATATTTTGATGAAAATCCCATCAGTACCCCTCATTCAGTGTCAGCTGATGGTATGAGCGGACGAACCAGTTTTGGCAACAAAACTATAGGCCCATGAGGTATAAGGCACAAACTTCGACCAGTCAAACAGATATTTGACATCGCCGTGCGTTATCACTAAGTCATCTGGATTATCTATGAAAGAATCTACAAACTGATCATCAGGCGATAGGCATAGGCAACGTTTGAAGTGAATCATCAGCATCAAGAGACGGGGACAGAGAGACTTTCACTCAAAAGAGAACTTACTCCACAAGAAAGAGTTTTGACAGGCGCTAGGCGATCATAAAATCCTAAAGATGGTGTTTCAAATATATGGCAGACGCTCTGGAAATCAGGTATGATTGAGATATCTTTATTTTAATTCCTGAAATTGAGGAAACATTTGACAAATAATTGATTACTGAACAATTGTTGAGTTGCACCGCGACTGATCTGTTGGCAAGGTTAATCAACGTGGTCTGTCTCCTGGTGCCGAAATCCTGAGACTATAAACTGATAATGAAAGATCTCTCTCCTCAGCTGTACATTCGTGACGTTAAGATCCGTTGAGTGTTACCATCCCTTATGAATTAGCAACCTTTTCATGTTGTGAGGGTCCATACCCTATTTTGAGTGAGGGGGCTGTAAATCAGTCGAAAAGAATGATAAGATCCGTACATTTTGAAAATATGCAGCTACTAATTATTTAAATGAATAAATGGGCAAATTATATCATTTAATATCTTTAGTTCAGCAAAGATTGTAAAGAAACTCTAAAATTACATGTACATTGTATACACCTATTCAATATTGTGCCCAAACACTATTCACAATGACCCGAACAATGACCCGAACTGGTGGGCAGAGATCCAAATATATATTCACGTGCGCCCCTTCAAGCTATCTTGCTGTTTACCTTTATCTTCATGACAAAGACAAGGCCAGACAAAGACATGCATAACATGACCTTGGTATGGTATACAAGAATATATCGTGTATCATGTGTATCCACACCCAAGCTCTTTGTGCATATGGTGTGTGCTAATTGTAAGCTAGTGGAGGCTAGATCCTAAATATTATAC
This sequence comes from Amphiduros pacificus, assembly GCA_949316495.1. Taxonomy (NCBI): domain Eukaryota; kingdom Metazoa; phylum Annelida; class Polychaeta; order Phyllodocida; family Hesionidae; genus Amphiduros; species Amphiduros pacificus. The sequence continues at coordinate 28,670,976 of OX439002.1, forward strand.
CTCAGTTCAGCCGGTGCGTGGTTTTTCTTTCATGGAAAGAGACAGATGTTTTCCCTAGTATTTTTCCTTACCCATTATGAATGACAGTCACGTCAGCAACAAGAATGTCAGACAAATAGACAAAAGAGATTTACAGTTTACTGTAAAGAAACTACATATTTCATTCACACAATTGGCAATCAATATTTCACACAAAGGTGCAAGTCTAAATATAACTGTTTGTCAACTTCAGCCTAGTTGATTATATTTATTAACGTTCTGTAAGTAAATTATGATGAAATAGGTTTGAATAACAGGAAACTAAAAAAATGATAATATATCTTTCCAGAAATTAGCCAATTTGTAGTGTGTGTATATATATATATATGATTGGTATATTGCTCTATTATAATAAGTAATTTTATTTTAATCAGTGTCTTAAATAACACAAACTTTTCACATTAAAATTGTGAAATTAAAAATGTGAAAACCTCTATCAATGCTTTTGTTTCCATCGCTTGTTTTTTTTTTTTTAAACATTTGTTCCTTTTCAAATATAACTGTAAAATATTCTCAATCTTGAGATAAACCATGACTTCATTTTATTTTTAGGAGCAGGAATATGGGAAGAGAGCAGTTGAAGCCTGGGATCAAGCCTGGGACATACTCCACCAGACGGAGGGCTGGCATGCCGAAACAGAAGACTCTGGCAAACATAAAGGATGTGTCTACTCTAGAAAATTTAACAAATTAGGAAAGGTGTATAAATTAGAGGTAAGATATTCCATTCTTGGATAGATTTCTTCTTTTTTTTGATAAATAAGTTAAAGATACCTTTAAATATCTTGGTAGTATTTGGTTTATATGGAAATCAATTTTTCTTTAAACATTTATTGTGCATCATTTCTTGAGGTAATGTATTCTTAATTGAAACGCCATTGTTTGTTTCCAGGCTTTCATTGATGCCACGATAGATGAAGTATATGAAGTCCTGGTTACTGGAGTTGTAGATTGGCCAAAATGGAATCCAACCATATTAGAATGCAAGGTAAAGGCCATGTACATCTTTGTGATATAAGATTACAACAAAACTGCTTGAATGCAACTCAATACAAAAATCACTATCTTTTCAATATAACTAATTGCCAGTGACATGAAATGAATATACCTGGGCCCGATTTTTCCATCGTACTTCAGTTTGAAGTACATGCTCAGATCCTAATTTCATGCTCAGATTTTAAGTTTTGCTCAGATTCTGAGTATATACACAAATCCGATTTTTCCATTATGCTTGGAAAACACAGACTTGAAGTTTTTGCTCAGATTTGAAGTTCATGCTCACATTCTGAGTATTTACTCAGATCCAAGATTTTTGGATTTTTTCAATGTGCTCAGACATTTTTCATGCTCAGATTCTGAGTTTTCATGCTCAGATTCTGAGACAGCTCAGAGGCTGGCTTCAAGCTGAAGTCAATGCTCCAAAGTACGAATTTTTACGAAATATTGAGCAATTTATGTTAAATTAAAGGATTAGATATGGTTTAATTGAATAGAATCACATGCAGATGCATTCCCAGTCACTGGAAAAGTTGTTACGTTACATAGTGATCCCCCATAGTGATCCCCCATTCCGAGCCCTTTTATCCCCTATTTTGAGCCTCTGTATTTTCTCATTTGAATATGACGTCATGGGAGTATTTACTCAATTAAACAATGGAAATATGACGTCATATGGCTCAAGTACGTACTTCAAGTCTGAGCAAATACTTCGTGAAGTAAGCACAATTGAAATTGTGAGCATGATGAAAAAATCCAAAATACTTCACTTTTGGAAGCAAACTTCGGTAAGTATGGCTTCAAATCTGAGTACATGCTCAGATTTAAGATTTGAAGTACGATGGAAAAATCGGGCCCTGATAGATGAGAATTGGAAATATAACATCTTGATTGGACCTTTAATTATAATGTACAAATATAAAAGGACACCAAGATAATGAAATACCAAAAACCCTACAAATGAAAAGCATGCATATGGATAGCCAATTACAACTAATGATGGTATGTTATTGCAGCATGTGGAGACGATAAATGAGAACACAGATATTGCATACAGTGTGGGGGCCCCACAGCTTGGAGGTCTTGTTAGCAGCAGGTAAGCAATATCCTCATAGAAATCTAATTGCCTAGTATCCAATCATATGATACCCATAATGTTTAAGATACCAAATTTTAATGATATATGGTTTCAAATCACCAACATCCTGAAATGTTAGTCTCGAAACAATATCAGCACTTAACTGAATGTATTAAAAGCACGAGTGGAAAAAACTTTTAAGCAATTAAATAACATATTATGCTGCTAAGATATGTGATATTCTGGTGGTTCAAAATTAAATTTTCAAATATATTTGTAGGGATTTTGTTAATCTGCGACACTGGAAAAGCAAAGATGGGATTTTGATGGCTTCTGCATGTAGTGTTGTGCATCCTGACATGCCAGCAGTGAAACAACACATCAGGTAGGTCTCCAAAAGCAATAAGTCAATTTTGAATTAAGTGATTATGTCAGAAAACATATAACTAGCCCCATAGGTTTCATTAAGGCCAGGAGAAAATATTTATTTCTCATTACCATCCTGCCATATTTTAGTATGAAGAAACTATCCATTTTCTGACCCATTTTCTATTAAGAATAAATGAAAAACAAGACTTTTTTTCCTGGTCCCAAAAGAAGCTTGAGATTGATGCAAATTCCAATGTGATTACATTTATGGTATTCATGCTATATGCATTAAAATTACTGAATCAAATGTTCTTTTATCTACAGGGCAGAAAACAACCCTGCCACTTATGTGTTCAAACAAATTCCGGGAGAGCCAAACAAGTGTCACTTTGTCTGTATACTCAGCACTGATCTCAAGGTATGTACAATCTTCTTTTAAACATTACCATTAACCTCTGATTCCAACATGCAGGTCTTTGATTCCATCAGTTTAACTATATATATATATATATTTCAAATGAATACATGAAGAATCTTGTGAGCCAGTTTCAAAACTAGAATTGTAGGTTGTGCCTAATGATTGTCAATTAAAAGTTTTAACTGGGAATTAAGTTACCAACTCATTATTTCATCATGATCACAAAAAGTGACACTTTGCTCTTTTGGATTTTCAGGGCTGGTTACCACAGTTTTTGATAGACCAGGCAATGTCTGGCATCCTCATACAGTACTTAGGTCATCTTAAAGAGTACCTGATAGAACAAAGGACCAAAGCACAACAGAAAGAACCTGCTACTCAGTCTCAGGACGTAAATGTCAATTCCTCTTGAACATGAAATATTTCTCATTATGGACTATTGCACTATATCTGAAACATTCAGTTTGTTTTATTCATTACCTGACTTATAAAGACAGATATATGGACCAGATTATATTTACAAATAAGCAACAGTAACTGAAGTTAATATATATATATATATATATGAATATATATATATGTACAAAAATGGTAATATTTGTTAAATAATGGAGGTCATACATTGTTACAAATGATTATTATTTTTAGTTATTATTCAAAGATTTTGATAGCTCTATTTAATATATTGCTTGCACTCAGGGACTTGTAAGCTGAACTAGTGTTTGTTGAATGTTTGCATAATATTAAGTCAATTTCGAGTGGTCAAGGTGAAAGGAATCAACGATCTTGGATCCATTTGTAACATTGACAATCTTTAGATTGTGTAAGAATTGAGATCTGAAAAGTGGTTTTTACATGTAGATTTATTAATATTTGCAACCATTGAGCTATCTCAGAAAGTAATAAATTGGATTGTTTATCAAAATTGCTAAATCACTGATTATGCAATATTTTTAGACATATTTGATTAGATATAACTTGCAATGTTGATACATACAGATAGGGATGTTAAGATTTTAATATCGTACAAAAGATTTTGACAATCAGAAATAATGATAAACAAACTATTAAAGTTCCAGATTGTTATTTAAGTTGATTACAAAATTAGTCATTAACTCACATGCAGAGGTATGTGAGTCATTATAATGACAAAATTGTATGAACAGCCAGCAAGCAAATGGCAGTGGCATGACCACTTTGAAGATTTTTTTTTAATCTATATTCTGATGCCCATTTGTGACCACTTAACTATGTGACCACTTAACTATGGGTCTATTTCTTATCAAAGATAGATCTTATTTATATTCTTTGTTTTACAAGTATGATGTAATACTCAATTTCATAGGAAGTATACACGAATAATCTTTGTGGGTTACATTTAGGTTGTATACTTTAATAATATGAATGTTGTCTAGATAACTTCATTATATATGCCATTTTGACAATTAAGTTACATTTGCAGATTAGGGTGCTGTTACAACTTGCCAAATTATTAGGAACTACACAAATAATTAAGGGTGCGAAAATATGATAGTCTCAAACTATAGAGTATATACTTGCCCATAATAGGAGGGGAATGACAATGTAAATTGTTCCAGAATGTAAGTTGTACAATGTAGTGCATCTGTTGTTTGTTTTGTGTTGGATCTCATTTTTCAGCCATATGACATTAACAAGACTTTTAGTGTTTGTACATATTAACATAATTTATCATGAAAGTCTTGAGTGATTTGAAGAAAGTTCACAAAAGGATATAAACAATGATAATAGAGAGACAATGGAAGACCTAATGGCAACTGCTGGCAGCTTGTCAATGAAACTTTAAAAAGATATTTACTCTGTGAAATGATCAGTTTGATTTGACATGTCTGTGCTTATCATTTGGTCATTAAGTAAGCAATAAATTATTTGAAAATAGAAAAGTCTTATTGTTTTTTTTAAAGTAAAATATCTAACACATTTAAAAATGTGTGGGTTGAAAAAAGCAAGCAATCAAGTTTGATTTGGGGTATTCACAGCTGTGGGGTTGCTGTGAATAAAATTCTTTAATAAAAGAAATGTATATTCGGCATTTCTAAAGCTACCTGTGGGATTGAAAATTTTGTCTGCCTTCAAAAAGTGCAGTTATCTGTTTTCCCTTTGGTATGTTTGAAAGCATGTTGACATTTTGTAGTGCCTGAAACCTACCTTAAATAGCTTACTCAAATATATGATTATTTTCTGAAAAGTCACAGTTTTTAACCGACAATTGAAAAGCTCATATTTCCCACGATGTTCTGGTGTTGACAACAGAATGGCAAAATATTTTCCCTATCACTTCAGCTATGTCAGCATAACTAAAAACTGCTGGCTTGTGAATTTGAAGTTGGGTTTGCATGTTCTGTAGAACATAGAATATACCAGAACGCCTGGCTGGATGTTTTATCAATATTTATTATTCTATTAAACATATGTACATTATTATTTACATAGAGTTAATTGAATCATATAAACCAGCCAAGGTGTGAGGCCAATAGGAAGCATTATGTTGAGTCAGTACAGGTACTAATTAGAGCTAATGGAAATATTTTGTTTATTTGAAAACATAATTGGTAATATTTTCCTTTCAAAAATATTATTATACCAAGGGTTATAAAGGGTGATACTCAGTGTGCCTTTTGGAACAAATAGTTTATTTTGGAAAGATACCATTACAACATTATCCTGTTTATGTTATGTTAGGAATTATTGTCCAGGACAATGGGTATTATTCAAGACCAAAGTATGCATAAATGTGCGAGTGCAAAGATAACTAAATTATGTTTTGGTAATTGGCAGAGAAGAGAGGACATTTAGCTTCTCGTCCTTTATAGCAGTAAGTTTGGTACAGAACCAGAGTAATTAATGCAGTCCAGTATAAAAATGTAGCTTTTCATGCATCCTCACACAAGCTATTTTTAAGAGCTGTTATCTCTTATAATTCCACGGAGTCTTTTTCATAAAGGAATAATGTTTGCTGTGTCCTCACGAAAGGTCATGGTCCCTCAACTGTTGGATTTCTATTGACTGACTTGTTTTTATGACTGTATCGCTTGATATACAGGAAAGAAACGGTTAACTTAGTCAAATAACTCACATGTTATGAAATATCAAACAAGATCTAAGACGTGACAGTAACATCATATGACAATAATGAAGTTATTTTATGTATGTACATTTATATAAGGGGCCAGTAATACACGTCCCAGTTCTAATAACAATGCATTCAAATAATGCCTTTAATTTAAATGCTACACCTTATATAAAATTCCCATAAAAATTGAATAGATAAATGAAATATATATACAATTATTTGGGTCAATACCAATCTCGTTATATGTCTGAAATCAGAAGATTCAGAGGGAAAATGTCTGACAACAGAAGATTCTGAAAATATACAACTTTAAGATGTCTATTGAAGATGTTTGGACCTCTCTAGATGTATATGTATATTACTAGTGTGTGGTGTGATATACATTCTCATACAATTTTTATTTGTGTGATAAATAGGTCTATATCAATACCTTTAAAATCTTGAACAATGCATTATATACAACCTCTGGGCTTTCAATGTTTTATTCCTTTTTCGATGTTCTTCACTTCACAAATACCAAATAACCTGTACCACTGAAAAAAATCGTTTTTCTTTTTCTTATTTAAATTGTTAATTATGTATACCCTTTCTCCATCTTATCACAATTTATGGACCAGAGCAGGCATCATTTAAATCAAAGGTCAAAGTAGTGGTTCTCAATATCACGAACTAAGTTATTATAATAGTAAAAAATAAAAACAATAACTATAATTGGCGACAATGATTTATATCATTTGTTTATATTACGAAATGACTAAGTTCAATAGTTAACATACAAAAACACGTACTGCTGATTTTGGAGCTCAGAATATTGCGATAAAGTAGGGAACACACAGGCAGTGATTAACATTAGCTCTATTTATGATATGGGCAAGTGTATGCAAACAGTTCTGTCTCGCCAAAATAATACTGGTTGCCAGCACAATTTAGGACCTCAGATCGGATGCAAACAGTTCTGTCTCGCCAAAATAATACTGGTTGCCAGCACAATTTAGGACCTCAGATCGGAAATAAATCCGCCACTGACAAACAATGCCATACTCTTTAAAGTGTGAACTTGAAATGTTTCCTCTGCATTATCAAACAGAAATGTGACCACTTCATTATGATTGTGCGGGAGGATTACAAAGTTTTCTTGTTATATTTATACAATAGGATTTACATTTGGTACCAATTATAGTATTATGTTAGATTTATGCTCTTGACTCGCTCTAAGCTAAAAACAAGCACTAAAATTTGACAAACTTTGTCCAACATAACATCTAAAACCTTTGGAATTTAGAAAAAAAATGTGTTTCTCGAAATTAATCGTTTTTGATTATGATAATAGTAATAATTTCTAATTTCTGGTTCCAAATATTTTAAAGAAGATGCTATTTACAACAGTAAGCCAAGCTGCGAATGCGAAAGCAGTGAAACCAAGGTCGCTGAAAGAAGGCTGAAAGTTTCCTCAATATCTCATAAGGGCCTAATACGCAAGGTTTCCACATTTGGTGTCTCACACCCCAGTTTCCTTGAATTCTCTGAGTGGCGGTTTGCTGTTGAGTCTCTTGTTAAGTACATCCCACTGTGCCCTGTTCTCATACACCCGGTCCAGTGATGGCCTTAGATGAGGGTCCATCTTCGTTAGCCCCTGTTAGAGATATAATACACAATATACATTTATACCTGAGCACACTTAAAAATACATTTATTTTGACTATAATCACCAGATCATGCACAGACGCATTATCAAAGCTATTAGATTTGAGCGAAACATATAATATACAACCATTAGTATCATCCTGATTCCAGAATAAAACTTCTCAATAATTCAAGTCACCAAGAACAATTATATCATAATATTAGTACTATTAACAACGATTAATATGAATTTTGTGGTCACGTGAAGAGACTTGATATAATTCCCTTTAAAAAAAGTCAAAGTGTTTGAATTTGTCCTTATGATGAATGACCTATGCCCTCTACCATACAACTTAGAGATAAAACAGTTATACAGAATAGTACCATCACTTAAAGACCAACAAACATCATTTCATAGTCCAGTCATGCCATCCTTGTTTCCAGACCTTTTCATCCGGTTCAGTTGTACACTTCGTGGTACCACTCAAAATTCAGGATATATCTTTCAAGAAGGTTAATTGATCATGAAGGCCAAACTAATGTCGAAACAAAGTAATAAATGATCAATGTAATTGAGAATGTCTATTACACGATAACAAAATGATCAATGTAATTGAGAATGTCTATTACACGATAACACATACACATTTGAACAGGTTGTGGTCGAACAGGCGAATGGTTGAACAGGGAAGAACTTGGTCTTCTCAGCGCAAATTGTTTAGGATTTTTTGAGTTTTTAGATTTTTCAGGTATGCTTTTCACTTCCCCGCCAGGCGCCCGGCGCAAATGTGACTGAGGCATAATTACCGTCCGGAACCGTTTAGAGCTCTCCCACCCCGCCCCTGATATTTAAAATGCCCTAATTGTTTATCAGTATTTTCTGAACCCAGCATATCTTTTTTGTAAAATCAAGCCTTTTGGCAAATGCCATATAAATGAAATGGACGAATATCCTGTATATTCACGACTTAATCAGAGTCACCTTGATTGTGCAAGCAGTACCTTATATAGTGGCAAACAGTGGCTGTACCTTATATAATGACACACAGAAGCTGTACCTTATATAGTGGCAAACAGAGGCTGTACCTGATATAGTGGCAAACGGCAAACAGAAGCTGTACCTTTTATAGTGGCAAACAGAGGCTGTACCTTATATAGTGGCAAACAGAGGCTGTACCTTATATAGTGGCAAACAGAAGCAGTACCTTATATAGTGGCAAACAGAGGCTGTACCTTATATAGTGGCAAACAGAGGCTGTACCTTATATAGTGGCAAACAGAGGCTGTACCTTATATAGTGGCAAACAGATCCTGTACCTATTATAGTGGCAAACAGAGGCTGTACCTTATATAGTGGCAAACAGAGGCTGTATCTTATATAGTGGCAAACAGAGGCTGTACCTTATATAGTGGCAAACAGAGGCTGTACCTTATATAGTGGCAAACAGATCCTGTACCTATTATAGTGGCAAACAGAGGCTGTACCTTATATAGTGGCAAACAGAGGCTGTACCTTATATAGTGGCAAACAGATCCTGTACCTATTATGGTGGCAAACAGAAGCTGTACCTTATATAGCGACAAACAGAAGCTGTACCTTATATAGTGGCAAACAGAGGCTGTACCTTATATAGTGGCAAACAGATCCTGTACCTATTATAGTGGCAAACAGAGGCTGTACCTTATATAGTGGCAAACAGAGGCTGTACCTTATATAGTGGCAAACAGATCCTGTACCTATTATAGTGACAAACAGAAGCTGTACCTTATATAGTGGCAAACAGAGGCTGTACCTGATATAGTTGGCAAATGCCATATAAATGAAATGGACGAATATCCTGTATATTCACGACTTAATCAGAGTCGCCTTGATTGTGCAAGCAGTACCTTATATAGTGGCAAACAGTGGCTGTACCTTATATAGTGACAAACAGAAGCTGTACCTTATATAGTGGCAAACAGAGGCTGTACCTTATATAGTGGCAAACAGAGGCTGTACCTGATATAGTGGCAAACGGCAAACAGAAGCTGTACCTTTTATAGTGGCAAACAGAGGCTGTACCTTATATAGTGGCAAACAGAAGCTGTACCTTATATAGTGGCAAACAGAGGCTGTACCTTATATAGTGGCAAACAGATCCTGTACCTATTATAGTGGCAAATAGAAGCTGTACCTTATATAGTGGCAAACAGAGGCTGTACCTTATATAGTGGCAAACAGAGGCTGTACCTTATATAGTGGCAAACAGTGGCTGTACCTTATATAGTGGCAAACAGAGGCTGTACCTTATATAGTGGCAAACAGAGGCTGTACCTTATATAGTGGCAAACAGATCCTGTACCTATTATAGTGGCAAACAGAGGCTGTACCTTATATAGTGGCAAACAGAGGCTGTACCTTATATAGTGGCAAACAGGGGCTGTACCTTATATAGTGGCAAACAGAGGCTGTACCTTATATAGTGGCAAACAGAGGCTGTACCTATTATAGTGGCAAACAGAGGCTGTACCTTATATAGTGGCAAACAGATGCTGTCGATCCATTCCATCTGAAGCCTGGGTAATTCGTCTATCCTCTCCCGATCCATAAGTGCCTAGGTACAGAAAGACATATCACATTTTAACATGTTACCATATTAGATATAGATGAAGTCACCTGATCTTGTCACGACTTTATCTATCAGAAAATAGTCTTAATTCAGTAAAAACACGTATTTTATTTTAAAGGTACCTGGGGTTGGATTTTAAGGACATTTTTTTCTTTGTCTCCTTGATCGAAGAATTCTGTGACAACACAATCTGCTGCCTGAAAAGACACATAAGATGATGCTACAGTGAAGAGGGTCAATGTGTACATATGACCACATTGGATGCGTTCAGACATATTGTATTGACAATTTATAAAGGATTTTTTTTCTGTTTGATTGAATATGCATTTTATATAGATTAAAAGGTGCTGAAAAGGTCCTTTAAACAAGCAAACTGACTTTCCTATGCAAGTATTGCAAGTTGTCTGTTTGATCGAATATGCATTTGAAATACAGACTTAAGATTGCCTAAAAGATATTTTATTCAAACAAAATACAAACAAAAAAACAAACAAACAAACAAACAAAAAAGCAAACTGACCTTCCTCTGCACTTCCCAGGGTTTGGTGATGGTGGCTATGTCACATGACGTCATCAATATGCTCCTCAGTATGTCTTTATTCTCTTGGTTATCCCACGTGTCTAAGCCAGATTCCACAAATGGGAAGAACCTTTGCCGAACTCTGAATCATCAAACAAATGACATGATAGTTTCGTATGGACAGATGACCAAATTAAGAATATATGTTTGAAGTGTTATTCTATACCCTATAGTTTAAATATCTTATAACTTCTGACTTTTTTTTATTTAATCGATAATAGTCAATCTCTTACAAATCCTATTACATTCCGTGACAATAGTTACTACACTGCTTAAAGTAAAATATTTGAGTGATTTTAAAAATAAAATATACTAACTGAATATGTAGTGAAATGTCAGTGGCTAGAATGGCGAGTTTCAAATAATTCATCACTTCGATGTAGTCAGTTGAGCTGATGTTGGCAAATATGTTGTGGCCCTATCAGAAAATGGACAAAACCATTTTATAATTGCTTAAACTGTGCACGATGTACGCTTATAAAAGAACATCACATCATGCTTGCATACTTTGCAGAGAGTCCAATTTTGTAATTGGTAATCATTTAAGAACTGAAAATTATCAGTATGATTTATTTACAAATCACTTAATAGGGTAAAATGTATCTTAATACATGGCTCTGCAGTATCATAACGGCGTGGTTAAAGTGGTGATGTTCCAATGTAGCTGAGGTGCCATAGAGTTGTGACAACGCTGAACTGCTCCTGAAACACAATAAAGAACCTTGAATCTGATTGAGTATCATGTAAGCCATACATTCAATATTTGCAAATAGATAATTTAAACTGGTTATTAAAATGATGCATTAACATGAAATGCTAGGTTTTGACTACAATCTAAGATAAAACAAATCTTTTAAAAAATCAAAATAGCTCACTCATAAAATTGTACTTTCAAAATATAGAGGAAACAGACTGGGGTCATCTCAAAGTTCAGGATTTTTACATTATATTTCAAAGAAAATTCAAATACAATTTTTAAAAATGTCATGGTTTGTTTTGAATCATTTCTGTTTTTGAACAACACCACAAGTTTGTTTATCCATGAAATTGTTTAAGTTTCACATATTATTTTCTCATAATGTCCTGCAATTATATAAAGCAAAAAGAATAAATAAATAAGAAAAATACAGGATTCACCGTGGCTATTGTTGGGATATTCAACCCCCTAAGTGCCATCATATTACCTTAAACACGAGAATTGTATTACTCAGGAATAAGCATGGTGACCCCATGTTTTTATTGATCTCTGTAATTGCCAAATATGATGTGAAACATTTATTTCAGAATGTACTCGATTTTTGAGTATACGTGTACAAACAAGACTTATTCTCTTAAATCTAAATATAAAATAAAAAAGATTTGGGTTCATTGCTTTTATGAGGTAATATTGCAATGAGTTATATGAGTTATGAGGTAATATTGCAATGAGTTATATGAGGTAGTATCGCAATGAGGTTTTATGAGGTAGTATTGCAATGAGTTATATTAGGTAGTATCGCAATGGGGTTTTATGAGGTAATATTGCAATGAGTTATATGAGGTAGAATGGGGTAGGTTACAATGAGGTTGTATTACAATGAGGTATTATTGGTTAGTATTTCAATGAGGTAGAATGAGGTAGTTTACAATGAGGTAGTATTAAAGTGAGGAAGTATGGACTGACTTGTGCTGGAATGCATTATTAGTTCCTCTGTGGTCCAGGTCGTGGCAAAGGCACCCCACAATCAAAGCCAGCACCTCTGTTTCCGTCAGATGACGCTTCATACCACATGTCTGCAATAATACGACAGAATGTCATACAGGTCCCATCACATGCTTAATTTATAAATGGCAATGCGCTCGGGAGATGAATTCACCATTTAGTTGTCAAGAATAACAGGATAAAAGATGTGAGTTATTTATCTTAAAAATACTTTATCAATGCACTCATTATATATTGCCAAACCTTTGTGTACCCAAATTAAAATATGAAAGATTATATGGTCAATGTAAAATACAAGTTATATCTAATCATCTCGATGAACACAATAAATGTTCAAATGAATAACAGGGCATGGTTTTCCTGGAATTTTCTTCATCGCGTTTATGTGTGTATTTCAGGTTTTACACTGCGGGCGATTCTGACAACGTCAGCTGAATGACCATCTTGCTAAAAAAAACTTAATTTAATACTCTCTGGACGTGTGTTTTGCTAAGAATGGTGTCGGTCTTGCTCAATGATATCTATTCTCATTTGTCCTTTTTAGGCTATACAAACTGACCAATACTCATAAAACAATGGCAAGTCATTTATTGAATTTGTATAGGTTTTATAAGCTGATTTGCTGTTCTTTTATGGCAGTCGCCATCAAAAAAGCTGAACTATTGGATTTGCATTTTCCCCAATATATCTGAATCTAATTGTATTGCCCACTTGATGACATAACAACATATTAATGCTTCACATGACATCAGTAGCTTTTTGCATCAAAGTGCAAATGTTTTATAACATATAACAGTTATTATGGAAGAAATCTATTTTATATACTACACACACTGAGAAAACCTTGATGACAGAAACAAAAAACATGCGCTGATGCTTTACAGAAGTAGCTCATGAACAACCACTTTGTGTCTTCCTTAATTGGCTATGTCAGTCCAATTTCTGCAGGTCAAAACTCATAACGAGGCTTACAGCAAAATGGCTGTCATGTTACCTTGACTGGAAAGGGATGTCACCTATCTGTGTGTTCCAGGAGGCAAACTCCGCTGTTATCGTATTACTGTGCAAGACATTTTACAATGTTCCTAATGGGGTTACCACGTTTCCAAGACACATAATGGCCACATTGCAATTACCATTTTGGTGCAATTGTGTACGTCTGTGAGGAAGGACAGACATAATAGTATAGCTGTATTCAAATGAGCTTGTCAGGTAAAAAAGGTATCATTAAACTCCTTGCTTTGAATGAAATGAAACCCTATTCACTTTTTGAACATATCTGACAGAAACTTAATGAATAAATTTTTATTAAAACAGGTTTAATCCCAATTTGTATGTATTTTGTTCATTTGCACACCAGTCTAAAAGTGACCCCCTATCTTGCCTTCTGTGCCCTCCAGCTTGCCCTTTTTGACTCAAGGTCAACATCCATTCAAATGAAGGGGACAAATTAGAATTTGGTTGAGAATGTGATTAGTCAAGTGTTTCTCTCATGGTGTCATTTTTTTAAAATACAGAATGTATTCAAAACAGTACAGTACAACAAAATCTTTGTAATAATTAATTATTGAATATGCAACAAACCTGTAAAAGTGTGAACATGAACTGGCAAACATTGAAAGCATGTCTCCAATTGTGGTATGCTATGTTTCTGTAATTCTTCCTCACTGTCAAAAGCCACCTCACTAAAGTCTGAAATAAGAATATCAATGATAAGAAAATACAAAAATAAAGATACCTCACGTGTAAATTATGATCACTTATAATATTTTGCGCTTGAGTGCTCAGTATGTATAATCGTGAGTATTAAACTGCCATTTAATCACAATCGTGACATAATATGGCTCACAGATTGATCTGCATAGGTTTTACCAATGACCACTAATTCACTTGTGGATGTGGAAGTTAAGCAAAAATTAAATACAATCTGAGTATACTGTCACAACTGCTGAATTCATTATGGGCATACATTTACTGTTTTGTGGAAAATAAATTTATAATGCGCAATGTTGGATGGTTAAACAGCAGCCCCTCCAGACAATCTAAGATGCGATGGATGCAGGTTTGTAATGCACCTATCTTCTGTACTCACCTGCTCTTCCTATTCACTATTATATTTATATATATATATATATATATATATATATATATTCATATTCATATTGTTCATTGATTTGCAAAAAACAGCTCAAGTGATAAAGCATTCGCCTTGAGACCCAGGTATTTCCGCTTCGAATAATGATAATGAAAGGTGACAGACTTCTGTTCTGTTTTCAGAGGAATAATATGTATCTAAAGCACATCATATAGTACCTCATAGTCTATTCTGAATGTTGTAATCAAGCCCATGTCCTTAAATATTCGGATACCAGCTAGCACCATCTGGTCGGAACTCAAACCAAAGTCATTAAAGTCTAAGGCGTGGATTCTCCATTTTGTGCATTCCGGAATTTGCTTTGCCTGGAAACGACAATATTGAGAAAGAGTAAAACAATGTGTATAACTTGTAAACAATTTCATCTGTCTGTCATATATATAAACATTAAATTGAACTTCAGTACAGAATAATAAAAATCATGAGAGTGTCCCATATGTATTCCGAATTTACCATTATTTCTCATTCTACCAGATAATCCCATGACGCAAAAAGTATGCCCAGGTATTACTGTATATCATGTAGAGTATAAACAATTATATTTTCAACATATACTAAAAATATCAAATTCCCTTTAAGCAAATATAATTTGTTTTTAAATCATTTTGAAAAGAAAATTTATTTCTGAACTACACATATCTTGAGTAAACGTACTGTTTTATACTCATGATAGTGGCCATTTCAAGAAAATATAGCTGTGGAAATAATGTTGTATGGGCAATTATGGCAAGGATTTAAAATTATCAAAGGGAAGGGGAGACTAGCTCAACTCACCAAACAAGTGGCACCAAAGTTCAATAACCCGCCCTGACAAATAAGAGCAGTCATGCGCTACACTTTCTTCGTCCAACCGAAACAACTTTAAAGCACTTTTTAATGATAAAGTCTAATTTAGTACCAAACTCCGTTTAAAGTTCTTGTACCTAAAATTTATCAGGAGCTTTTGTCATGCACTAAGAGACCTTTCCATGAAGGAGAGGTTGTAAAGGCCAGTCATTTGTTTGGTTCATGATTCACCTTGAATGCCAGCACATCCTCGTGTGTGACTGCAGCGTGGTAGGATAACACCTCCAGAGCCACTTTCTTCTTTGCATCAGTCCTATCCAGCTCATCATACAGAATACAGTTGTTGATGCCCAAGCCACAGAATATGGTGAAAGCCTATAATAAACAAATAATGTTGTATATCGCATTGCGTGTTATGTCGTTGAGAAAAATCAGGCAGAATATTCATTATGTCATAGTTGAACCGTTGGAATATACTTATAGTAATATAGTAGTTGACTATATCAATCTCCTACACGGCAACACTTCCCTCTTTGTCAGGTAGTTACTCTTATGTATGAAACATATCATGGGGTCAAGCCAATGTGACAAAATCTCCAAAATCTTATATTTGTTGCACGTTTCTATTTGATCATTACACAATATGCTATTTATAGTATTTTAATGTATCAATGTTTTTTGTGCAACTTATTCTGCATCTTTTAATATATTTGGCAACTTTCTATGCACATAGGTTTATCCATTGACAAAGCAAATAATCATTTACTCTGCTAATAAGCACTTTAGCTGGTCAGCAAAGAATCGATCATGAGAGATGTGCCTACCTCAAATAGTCGGTCATCGTTGTCATCAAAAGCAAGGCCATCAGCTCTATTTAACAGTTGTGCGACCCCTATAAATACATGGTCAAACTCTTGTAATTATGTGTTGCAAAGATTTATACTATTACTTCAATCTTGATCTTGCTGTTTAATTTACATATTCATTTATTAAAGAACTGTTGTACCTATTATTTCACTCTTGCTGTTTCGGATGGGTTTACAAAGGATACTTTTCGTGTGGAAGCCCGATGGAACATCGACCTGAAAACAAAGAAAATAATTTGCTGTAATGTGAGAATTACCGCTCAGGATAATTTTGATGGAAAAGCAAATAAGTGAATTTCCACGTTGAGCCGATTCAATCAAAGCACACTCACAAAAGGATTGGGTATCATAAAATCGTGATATTTTCTTACATAAAAAATGACTTGAAACAATTAAGAATGTGGCTGATTTGTCTTCACATTTTAGTGTACATTTTAGTAAGTACAATGCATTTTCGGGAGAAATTAGTTTATAACTAATCAGTTTATAACTGATGATATATATATATATATATATATATATATATATATATATATATATATATATATATATATATATATGACCTAGAGTGATACCTGAATGCACTCTAAGGTCCTTTGTGTTTTTCTTAAATGAGCAGGCGTGTATTTCTTGTGTATTTGTGTTTCGTTTTTTATAAACAAAAATCAGACCCCCATAATGTTCTGTGAGGTCTATCATTTATAAACTATCATAAGATTATTTTTTAAATTATCATTTGGATAATATCTAACATTGTATTTCACATTCCGTAGATTTTTTTCAGATTGGTTGACATGTAAGTATCCATGGATCACCATTGTCCTATTTACCAAATAAACATGTATGTATAACTGTATAACTAAAAAAGCATTTCTAATGATAGATTAGTAATTTTGAGCATCAATATTCTAAGGAAGATCAACATAGAATCTTTCAGATATATTTAGTAAAGTTTTAACCATTTGTAGACATGAACTACAAATAATGTGAAACATATAAATGATATATTAATGCATTTACGCAATCTTAATATCTAAAAATATTTTACTTTTATGTTCTAACACTTAACTGATTAACGACCAAAGTTTTGATGCAAAAATATGTTTTCACTTTCGGTATGTTGATGAAACAATTTTACATTGAACCTAATTTTGAATGGAGACACATGATGTTATTAAATTAAATTTCAGACATAAGATGTCACATCACAGGAGAAGTTGCAAAACAGAAGGGCAAAGCTGTTTGAGTTGTGGCTTTGATGATGATTAAGATTCTGCACTGAGCGCCGTGGCTGGCTGAGGGGTTTTGCTAAGTGGCTTTGTGCAGCTTTTCAAGACGTACACGATGCAGACGGCTAAACTATGTCTACGCATAATAATAATCACCTAGGAACCGGCTACAATAGCTGAACGGGAATATCCTGAAGCTTCTGAAGTAAATCCTGGTATTGTTTCGTCAACTAATCTGCCTAAATGTTGATAGAATATACCTGTCATATTCATTATCCTAAATCTATTCGTTGTTTTTTGTTTGAGAGTAGCTAGATTTATCAATATTGCTTAAGTTGTGTGGGATATCAATACCACTTACATATCTATTTCACACATTTTACCATTCTTTAAAATAATAAGCCAATTGCTAGTTGCCATCTTGCCCTTTTGAAAGCAACATAACGGAAGTGCACAAAAACATCGGAAGTGTACCAAAACCCTCTAAATTCCAATCATTAAAAAAAGATGGTAACCCGCAATCACATTTTGATTGGTATCCAAAGGGTGGGTATTGTACATAGTAGGAGAGGAAGTTGTCTGCTTGTGTGCACTATTGGGTTAAAGACCAACAAATGGATTGTGTCCTACTGGTGGTAACGAGCAGAAACACTTTCAAACGTGGATGGAATACATCTGATGGCTTCATGTGAACGTCGCGAAATACAGCGCTTTATCAAAAGTTACTACTCATGGTGTCAGCGCCGGATTCTACTAGTTCGTCTCTTCAAAATATATACAATCATATCCCATAATTCACCCAAAACAAAAGAGAGAAAAACAATCTTCAACTGAGTAAAGGGACCATGGAGATACAGAATATATAATTGATATGAAAATTCAAAACATACAAGATACACATGTATGTGCTAGATTGAAATGACGCAATGCACATAGAATTGTTTGTGTTGAATGTTGCTTGAGCTTATTCTGGTTATTGGGCTCTTTATTTTTGCTCTTAGATCCTTAATGCAGCAATAAATGACAGCTGAACATCACATATACAAGAAAGCTGACGTTTCTTTTCTTTACGACTATAATACAATTATAAAAACTGTTTTCTATATTTAAAGTTCTTTGTACAGTCCGTGGTTGTAATTAGGATTTATGATCAAAACAACATATATTCAAAATAAAAAAATAACGTTAAATAGAGCTTATGGGATTCTGTGTAATTTCAAAGATTATACAACCCGAAAGAAACGCTCAATGTTGCCATTCAACTCATAATAAAAACGTGTTAAGGATTTAATTTTACAAGACACATTTCAAATAAGATGACACTGACAAACAAAAAGATAATGATGCTCTTTACACGTCATAAAGAATGTACTGAGCGCATGAAATATGAGGCAGTCCTCACCACTGTTACCTGATTAATTACTCTGAATATTTGTGTTAAGATCGAAGAGAAAATCCATTTTGTTCACATTTCACTTTTAATGATGAAAATAACTGGTATTAAATGGCTCCTTCTGATGTGATTCTTGCTGACTTTGATAAGATTGATAAAGACATCACACGTATTATTGTTCTATTCATCAATAATAATGTGAAGAATGTTCATTTATTTCAAATTAATGAATGAAAATAAAGGGGTGCCCGATAGTCTCTGGGACAAGAGATATTTAAACATTTCTCTGCAGGGACTCGTTTGAGGATTTGGAATTTATATAGTGACGTCATCTCATATTAGGACCACTACTCCTCTGTATTGGAGGTGTTATGACATCATCAATGATAAATATCCTAATGGGTCAGCCCTATTACAACATTCTGAAGTTAATTACTACTTGAAAGATCTGAAAAACCATCATGATCACTAAGGTTAACATTTTAGAAAACTATCAGAACAATGTTGTCACTCATGTCTAACTTGCCACTCATGTCTAACTTGCCACTCATGTCTAACTTGCCACTCATGTCTAACTTGTCAGTCGTGTCTAACTTGCCACTCATGTTTCAGCCATCGCATATGTCACAGCTACGTCCAATGTATCAATTTACACTCATATCTCAGTTGTCACTCATATCTCAGTTGTCACTCATGTTTCAATTGCCTCTCACATTTCAGTTGTCACTCACATATCAGTTGCCACTCTTGTATCAGTTTCCACTCATGCCTCAGTTGCCACATTTGTCTCAGTTGCCACAAATATTTCAATTGGTTCTCATGTCTTAAATATCGATGAGCATAGATTTGTGTATTTCGCTCAGGTACTCTGGCATTCCGAAGCACTAAGATTGAAAGCGGTAAAATTATTAAGTTCTCTCAAATAAGAAACCATCTATGTCTCATATTACTAGGCATACTATATATAGTAAGGCAAACTTACAAATGAGTTGCGAAACCTGGCGTCTGTCTGGACATCTGCAATGTTAACCGTCTCCCCAGTGCAGCCAACTATCTCAATTATCCGGTTTGGACGGGGAAGCTCGGAACATGCATTTTCAGGACTGAAATAGAAGAATCAAAACATTTCTTTTCAAAACTCAACAGGTAGGGTATGATTGTATAGCTTATAAGCTATATGCATGCACTGATATAAAGACTTTTATCTAAAGTTGTTGGTTCCATAGACGTAAACATGTTGGCGTGCAAGTTGCCTGTGTCTATATTGTGATATCTCAAGCCAGAGCTTTGATATTGTTGATGAATAAAGATAATGTATTCATTAATATTAACGATCTATAGTATTACGAGTTTTTGCCAGACAAATGTCACGTTAGGGCTATGTTGTGTATCTCTTCTCAATGTTTGTGTCTGGTTACAAAAGGCGCAGGTTTCTATTATTAACAAACAACCAAAACCAGTAAACATTGACCCTACATGTAGCTCTTTCACCTTCGTAAAGAATCATATAAAACACACTCTGTAGTGTCGGATGTGTCTCCAAGATAATTGTCCTTGCAGAATAAAGGCCCCTGATATCACCAACACATGAATTATATATGATAAGAGTTTGATGTGAAGAGGGTTTATATCAGAGGAGGACTCATTTCACACAGATATTGACCTTTACGGTACACGTCTGGTAAATGCTACGATGCAGAAATATTGACTTTTCCACAGAATTATCAGCATATATTTCACTATTGAATAAGGATCTAAATGGCCGATAATGTTAAGCCTAAAACATGACATAAACTCAACACTGAACTAATCTTGCAGCTGATCATTAGAAATTCTCAAGTAATAATGTTAGCCATTTGTCACCATCTTCTTAGTGTTCCGTTAATACCGAGGTGCTTCAGGAAGCGCTTACACAGTTTATAGCAGCCATTTGTAAGTTTGGGAGAAGAAGGTGTGATATAGAAGCGGCCTGACAAACCCCGCGGCTACCACAGTAACTTGGGAAGTCCTCACGCCCTTCAGCAAGGCTGAACAAGCAGTCTACTAGTGTTACACCACGTGACCAGAGACACAGGTAGTCATCTTCGTCTATATAACAATTACCATCGTCCCTGTCCTTACTATGTGATGACATGGAAAGCATTCACGTGATAATAATGTCTTTAAACTGAGAAAATGAGAAATACTTGATGAATAAATAAAAAAATTATGAGAATCAGACTGCTATAACCAACAGATTATCAGAATGATTTTTCCAAGAAAGCATCAAAAATGAAACAAATAGAGTTTAAGTATGATGGATTCAATGGCTCGGACTCATCAGTCTAATAGAGCAAAAGTAATATGGATTTAAGAAAGCTTCGAAGTAATCGAGTCAATGAGTAACAGTTTGATATAATGAATCCAATATAGCCCCAGAGTGATGAACCCAATATATCCCTAGAGTGATGAACCCAATATACCCCCCGAGTGATGAATCCAATATATCCCCAGAGTGATGAATCCAATATATCCCCAGAGTGATGAACCCAATATACCCCGAGTGATGAATCCAACATATCCCCAGATTGATGAATCCAATATAGCCCCAGAGTGATGAACCCAATATAGCCCCAGAGTGATGAACCCAATATAGCCCCAGAGTGATGAATCCAATATATCCCCAGAGTGATGAACCCAATATACCCCGAGTGATGAATCCAATATATCCCCAGAGTGATGAATCCAATATAGCCCCAGAGTGATGAACCCAATATATCCCCAGAGTGATGAATCCAATATAGCCCCAAAGTGATGAACCCAATATATCCCCAGAGTGATGAACCCAATATATCCCCAGAGTGATGAATCCAATATAGCCCCAGAGTGATGAATCCAATATAGCCCCAAAGTGATGAACCCAATATAGCCCCAGAGTGATGAATCCAATGTAGCCCCAGAGTGATGAACCCAATATATCCCCAGAGTGATGAATCCAATATAGCCCCAGACTGATGAACCCAATTTATCCCTAGAGTGATGAATCCAATATATCCCCAGAGTGATGAATCCAATATATCCCCAGAGTGATGAACCCAATATACCCCGAGTGATGAATCCAATATATGCCCAGAGTGATGAATCCAATATAGCCCCAGAGTGATGAACCCAATATAGCCCCAGAGTGATGAACCCAATATAGCCCCAGAGTGATGAATCCAATATATCCCCAGAGTGATGAACCCAATATACCCCGAGTGATGAATCCAATATAGCCCCAGAGTGATGAACCCAATATATCCCCAGAGTGATGAACCCAATATACCCCCCCGAGTGATGAATCCAATATACCCCCCCGAGTGATGAATCCAATATAGCCCCAGAGTGATGAACCCAATATAGCCCCAGAGTGATGAACCCAATATATCCCCAGAGTGATGAACCCAATATATCCCCAGAGTGATGAATCCAATATAGCCCCAGAGTGATGAACCCAATATACCCCGAGTGATGAATCCAATATATCCCCAGAGTGATGAATCCAATATAGCCCCAGAGTGATGAACCCAATATATCCCCAGAGTGATGAATCCAATATAGCCCCAAAGTGATGAACCCAATATATCCCCAGAGTGATGAATCCAATATAGCCCCAGAGTGATGAATCCAATATAGCCCCAAAGTGATGAACCCAATATAGCCCCAGAGTGATGAATCCAATGTAGCCCCAGAGTGATGAACCCAATATATCCCCAGAGTGATGAATCCAATATAGCCCCAGACTGATGAACCCAATTTATCCGTAGAGTGATGAATCCAATATATCCCTAGAGTGATGAGCCCAATATATCCCCAGAGTGATGAATCCAATATATCCCCAGAGTGATGAATCCAATATAGCCCCAGAGTGATGAACCCAATATATCCCCAGAGTGATGAATCCAATATAGCCCCAGAGTGATGAACCCAATATATCCCTAGAGTGATGAATCCAATATATCCCCAGAGTGATGAACCCAATATATCCCTAGAGTGATGAACCCAATATATCCCCAGAGTGATGAACCCAATATATCCCCAGAGTGATGAATCCAATATAGCCCCAGAGTGATGAATCCAATATAGCCCCAGAGAGTTAACCCATTATAGCCCCAGAGAGATAAACCCATTATAGCCCCAGAGAGATAAACCCAGTTTCCGAGTGATGTGTTTAGTATACCTTAAGAGCTCAACGGATTATCAACAGAAGAAGCATTATGACCGATGACTTCCATATTAAGATTTCTTTCACTGCCTTACTGAATTAAGAAAGACATAAAGATCTAACAAATCCAATAATATTTCCCAAAAGTTATTATATTTGTGTATTAGTCAGCAGAATATGGTGACAGCGAGTGTTTCCAACCCCCGTATTCAGCATCAGACTGTTATGACAGCTGCTAATAAGGAGGACACCCACATCTCATGCCCTGGAGCCGCAATTGTCATAAGGTCTCATGCAGATATCTGCAAAATAACAAAAGCACAAATCCCGGTTTTATACTTGTTGCTCCTTCAAACTTGTCAGTTCATCGTGACCAGTTATGGCGTCTGTTTGTCTTAGCTTTCTTATCTCTCTCTTTAATTGTAATGTTGATTGATAAATAGAAAGTCATTCCTGGATGTACCGAAATGTAATCGAAGAAAATGTCTTGACAGAGCATTAACCATCTATGATTGCAAGGTTTATTGCTATTTATTTTGTCCTGGTCTAAATCTGACATTCTCAATAGTGTGTGCAATATGGGATGTCATTTACAACGTCATTTACTGAAGGTCATGATTATATTTTTACTTCATCTGGGTTCTATTTTTAGATGCAATAGTGATATCATGATAATATTTGTAATATTGTAATAAAGTCTTATGAAGTGCTGGTGACAAGATATTTTTGCTCTTTGCCCTTTTGTCTATTTGTTTTATTTCGGAAAGCGTTTAGTGGTTCTTTGCCTTTTTTCTAATTAGTTTCTCGAATGTTGTAAACGTAATTAGATACTACTGGTTAAGGTAAATTTTCTTGCATTAAGAGAGAAAATATGATATTTCCATTTTCTTTGACTAATGATATTTCATTAAAGCCTACTATTATATGGTACCCACTCAGTCCTGACGTTCTTGGCCTTTTTTCGGACGGAGAAGAGGAAGCAGTTGAAAAATGACCTTGTCGATCGCGCGCTTCAGACGTAGACGTACAAGTAGTGAAACTTAACTCCATATTGTGTAAGGAAGGAAGTTGGTGCACACTTTACGGTACATTTGCTAAAATATGGGAAAATAAATCTAGTAAGCATCCTGGCACCAACTGGTTGTCCCCATTAAGCTCGGTGATGAGTCAGAAGCAGTAACATAATGGCCGATAATATTTTATCTAATAATAGCGCATGGCCCAAAATGCGGCTGCGTGGGTGCTGACACCAGGAATATTCTGCAGCAAGCACCTGAATCAACAATAAGCAGGTTTACTCACCCATTCCTGACATGTCCATTTCTTGCCTGCTGATGCAGATCAAACATTCTACTGAACCCTTCAGACTGCAATCAAACAATCAGACTGCATGTTAAACAGTGCAAGCCAAGATGGTCACCTTCAGGCTTCTACGATAGTCAACTTACAAATGGGTATATAATATATGATGCGGCAAAGCAATCTTTGTATTAAAATAACTGAGCTAACTTGTCTGTCAATTCTTCTCATTAAGTAATGCTTGTCCCACTTTATTTATTAACAAATGTATATGATGCAGCAAAGCTTGAAACAATAGTAACATATCAGTACAAGTGCAATATTTCCTAATATTGTTATTTGTTACTGATATATATATATATATATATATATATATATATATATATATATATATATATATATATATATATATATATATATATATATATATATATATATATATCAGTAACAAATAACAATATTATTTTTATATATATATACGTTCATCTGTACATATTGTGTTAAATAAATATTTTTGAGAAATAATGATAAAAAACACTTTATTTTGATATTTCTGCATTGATGTTTCCTCCATTTATAGAATTCAATCCTTAGTAATAAAGGTTCCCTACCATTGGGTTGGACTGTTCCCTGTGGTCTTTCAACACCACAAGACAGCGTTCACATTTAAGCAAGGTCTTTGCCCTCTGCATTATTTTATGTATAACATCCTCTACACAGGTCATCTGCTCAAAGAGGTCGTGCACGGCCTCCAAGAGGTCCTGAAAGAGGGAGGATCATGGCAAAGACTAATTAGTGGCTTCGTCATACATATTGTAAATGGGCTCCGAGCCATAAGCCAGAGATTACTTTCCATTGACTCGTCTTTCCCTGTCTTAAACAGGAGCACGTTTGTTTCTAGACTATAAAAGAAAAAAATACAGCAGATAGAATGATTCAAATACATATATAAATACAAAAATGGTATCTTATCTCAGTCAGATATTTTTGTTAATATGATCACATTATTTATGTTGAATAAAGGAGTAAGAAAGTTGTTTTTGAATTCAACAAATTTTCATATGCGTTTTATGAATAAAATCGGCAAAATAAGAAGTGTATTCCTTACTCTGTTTCTATCGTACTCTTTGGAATATGACTCCATAGCCTGGGCATTACTTATTGCCATCCCACAGAAGGTCAGGTACATCTCCAGCATCTGGACAAATATTTTATAATTCTTTAAATTTGGTTTAAGCACATCTTTCATTAATAAAATTCAGTATGCTTTTTAAATTTTATTTTGATAAAGCTCCAAATGTTTGATACGTGTCATTTCTAAGTGTCTCAAATTCGCCAAAACATATCTGATAATGCCTATAGATATATCTATTTATACCTTTTCCGCATCTTTATCGAAGGCAGGGCCATCCTCCATATAGACCCCCACGTGGTCACTCTGTGTCTTATTGATGGCCTGGGCGACTCCGATAATTTCTTCATCAGCATTGCGCATTGGCATACAGAGTAAGGAGTCAGTTGTGTAGCCAACGATTCTATCCACGTCATCATTGTACCGAGGGTCCTACACAAGATACGCACACATTCACAGTAAATAGCATATCATCATTTCACATAATTAAAAAAAAAACAACCCTTGGTTTTATCATATTAATGGCATCTGTGGTCCAATAAATCGAAATGAAATTTAATATTATGTAGCATGTCATGTATTTTTATGAGAAGAAAACATCCGTTTGTGTCTTCTTAGGAAAGGTTTGTTATTTGATATGATATCTTATGATATTCCCGGTTAATGAACAAACTTAAGTTCCACCATTTTAATTGCATTTGTGTACCAACAAGCAAACAGTTGTGGGTCACTCGTCCTGGTTAATATAAAGTGAGAAAACAAGCCTGCTCAGGAAAGGTGATGATTGCGATATAATATTATTGATAGTTACTGTTAACTGATGTAAACAAATTGAAAAAATATGTTGAAAATCAAAATATTTTCTGGCCAGCAGCACACCCATAGTCTAAATTTGACCTTATCTTGACATCGATGGAAAATTCCTGTTAAATGTTTGCTAATGCAAAATCAAAGTGGAATATGTCTGTAAGGTTTTGGGGCAATCCAGGTATTGTTGGACATGTAAGAGAATGTTCAAAGCATTTGGACTGGGTGGACGTACAGACAGACACAGGATGGAAACACAGACATATAGTTAGGCGATACATTGTGTGAAAGCATTTTGTCCTTACATTGTGGGTAACTTTCAATAGTACAATATGACATTGTGGGTTCATACTTCATTATCTGTTGGGAGGTACATTATGCAATTAACCCTGTCTAAACATTGCGAGATCACTAGGTCTAAAAGTAGCAGACATTTCTTATTTAACTAAACTAAGTCTTGTATTTAACTTGTATGTGGTTTGTTCCCTTATACATTAAAAGGCCCTTGCTCAGACAAAACTAAGTACTAGCAACATAATCTCTGTGACCAACAAGCCTTCAGTTGACTTCGCAGACGGACACACAGACGGACACACAACTGGACACACTGACGCTGCCAGTTTCAGGTTTTCTGGCTTGTGTTAGCACGGGGACGATGCATAGAAATATAAATTAACATTAAATATCAAATCATGTACGTTGGGTTTCCTTTCATTTGATATTGTCATGTATTGCGATATGCCCACTTCATGTTATTCTCATAAGGAAACCTGGCATCCTAATAAGAAGATGGGAAACATCCTGCACATGACATTAACACTTATTCTAAGCTTTAATCTATAAGTCAGTGCTCACTTGTCTGGACAAATTACATGTGATTTGCCCACTGTGATCAATACAGAAGCTTTGATCATGGGACAGTGTGGTTAAGGAGATCGATGATGGATAGGACGCGCAAAAAATGTCACAGCTTGTCCAACTCCAGATCAAAGGACAGAGTTCCTCATTAGTGGAGGTAATATTAACTCGGGGTAGCCTTGTCCAGGAATATTCCAGTAATATTAATATATTCATATTTTCTGCCAATATGGTTTTCATTCAAATATTCTAGATAGAATAAATCACTATTCATATAAATTCTTTCTGTTGGCGCCTCGGTCATCCAACTGATTACAGGTCATGACCTGATGCTGGTCAATTCTGATTGTATAATATTTTGGCGGGCCTGACTTACATGCATGGCTAGACAAAAAGTTCCAAGTTTCAAACAAAGGCAATATAGGGCGATGACGAGGGAGGTAGTGAGAGGATTGGACAAGATTGACATTACTACCGATGTAATGCAGAGCCGGTTGTGTATAGAGCACCAATGGCCCCTTTATTGTGCGCATTATCCCATTGCATTCTTTTAATTCTTTCTAATTGCACTGAATTTAGAATAGAATCACCACATCACTTCAGCACAATTTGCCTTGTTATGCCTTGTTATGGCGGGATAATTTAGATCGAGAAACTGTTATCAATAAGTCACTATTATGGTTTTATCATGACCATATTTTACCCATTCATTGTTTTTACCCATCTTTATATTTTCAATATTCCATTTATCGATATGTAGAAAAAAATGAATTAAGCACAGCATTCACTAATTCATAATTGAATAATAACATTGAATGTCCAAGAATTATACGATCTTGTTATTGAGATAAGCCCAAAGCCGTACAGGGTTCTTGAAAAAGATAGTATTATAATCCAATGCTCAATTATATTTTTCTTCAAAAACATAGCACCTTTTATTGACTTTCATGTGAATGCTTCTCAGAATGTGAATGCTTCTCAGAATATGAATGCTTCTCAGAATGTGAATGCTTCTCAGAATGTATGGTAGGTCTCTATCATTACCACGTCATAAATGCCACCCGCTTGCGACCGCTGCAGCACGTCATTGCCGGATGATATATTGCATGAGCAGACCAATTTCTAAGATTATTTTTAAGATTCCTTTACTGGAAATCTGTGAGAGAGAGAGAGTAAATACACGACAAAGTGTTTCTGTATATTGGCCTCTACCTTGTGATGGAAGCGTATTTGTCATTCAAGAATGCTTCCCAAGAGAAACATACCAGCAAAAGAGTGGCGCTTTACAAAGAATATTCTATTTACAAAAGACTGGCTCTTGTCGAACCTGACAACACAATATGGTGTGTCAGGCCATCTGACAAAATACCAATTTCCGGCTGTCTGGAAAACCAACACAATAGCTTGAGCAGAATACCCTGAATAAGAGAAAGTTGGTATTTATCGCTCAAATATGCCACCTAGGTTACGTTAAGCAATTGGTGATACACATAGAAATGGACATCACTGTCGCATGTATTGGAAATATCGATGTAATTCAAGTGTACAAAATATAATTGAATCTTTAATATCTTACATATGATTGGAGCATATGTGGCACATTTTTTATCTCTGTTTAAACCACCTCAAGTTCTCAATACTGGCTGGTGACCGAAATATACGTGTTTTGTCTCCAATATAAACGACTTTGATTCTCAAAAGCTTTGCTTGGACATAAAATTATGGGAACCTGACTACATTCAAATGTACATGCCTCCATGATTGGTCATGCAAACAAAACATTACTGTACTCTTTGAACGCGATAAGAGTAATCCTCTATTAGACTAAATTGTTTTGAAGGCAAACTATATGATCATTTCTTACAGGCCATGAAGAGATTTGAGGAAATTATGGTTTCTGTGCGTTCACAGCTCGGCTATCACAAACACAAATGATTTTACCCAAAAATGATATACGTAACTGGACTCCCTACTCAGCACTTTTTAATTCCCCAGTCTGGATCCCCACACCAGTGTAGCATCTCCAAAGTCAGGTTGGTTCCCTTCAAGGATATACACTTCGTGAGGTTGATCATTCCAATTTACGCCGGAATAGTTAGAGTAGGGTGAGCTAAATTAAGCCGCTGTTAAATAGTGAGACAGGGATGAACAATTATGGTAATATGTTGATACTGAGGTGAACACAAATTTGGGCAGATAGCGTAACGTTTAGCAAGAGACTCATTTCCGCTTTACTTTCTATGATTACCATACAAGCTAAAACATGGATATCCGGTAGATTCTAAATAAGAAATACGGTAATACGTCTTAGATAAAACGAATCTTTCACTTATTTGACTGTGCTCAAGATACACATGACTGCACACTTTTAAAAATGTTATTTGACTCCAATGCATGTTCATGTATTTTAATTTGCAACATGAAAAGCCAAATCAATCTGCAAATGGTGTATGTTTAAATTGAAACGTATTTCTATTGTAACTATATGTATCTGAAAGAAATTAAACAGTGACTCACAAATGTAAGTCGTCCTTTTCAAAGTCAAAGTCACAGGCTTTTGTGGGAAAGCCATATTAGTTTCCTGTTAATACAATTTGCTCAATTTCTGTTAAAGACATTGTGGAAGCACGTGATCACGTTACAAATCCATCACCAGCAAGACCACATTATTTGATTATCTCTGAATATCTTGAAACTTTATTTTATTTTGCAAAGTATACTATGTTATGGCTATATGTATAAATATATATATATATATATATGTATATATATTCTGTGTATATGCATCAGTTATGAGACCTGTAGAGAGAGTAATTGGTCATTAGTAAACGTGTAGGTAAATGTCACCTGCCACTCAACAGATTCAACGACGATTATAACAGCAGTAGGTCGATATGTACATCGCCAGAGGAACGTATCAAAGCTTAGGATAAGATAAATGAACACATGCAGCTGATCAACAAAGCTGGGAATGATTCACTTGGAAGAAGTCTTACCTTGCTTGCATTGGTGATGTTTACCGTCTCCCCCGTGGCTGCTACGTGCCCTATGATGCCTTGTCCCCATGGAATTCTCACTATGTTGTCCCCTTTACTAGTGGGGATACAGTTTGTTCCTGTGTAAACATCAAACACTTTTGAAACCAAACTTTGATTCTTGCCTTTGGAGCCTTCCACAAAGAACAAGGAGCTCCTATCAGCATTCAACAAGATGCAAATGTTCATGATGATTCTTCCAGTGAGACTTTTCAAGTCTAGTTCATGGGAAATGTCTTTTATTATTTCTAGAAAGAAGTCTCTTTCATTGCACATGCGAAGTTGGCGTTTGAGTTCTTCATCAATGCTGGTATATCGGGGTAAACGAACTTTGGACTGTATCAACATACTTAACATGTTCACATTATTCGGTGGTAGTGACAAGAATTGCCTCATTCCTTTGAGACTACTTCTCCTTTGTTCAAGTGAATCAGAGTTTACAGAGGGACTTTCACATGTGCGGAATATTCCACGCATTTTGGCACGTGCAAAGTCATGTCTGAGATATTTTTTTGAGTTAGATCGTTGGTGACGGCCCTCTTTCTCAGAAAAGAAAGTCTCGTTACTGCGAGAGTCTGGGGATGTTTGGTCACTACTCTCGTGAGACAGTGATCCTCTCCTGGTTGTTATGTAGTCCTGCAGGGTATGAAAACCGTGAAGAACCAACCATTTGTTGATGAAGCTGACGTCAACCTTCCGCAGGAAGTAGTCATGTGCCCAATCGGGGTTGGCATCCAGCCATTCTTCTACTTCCGGCGCTCCTACCGCCATCTTGTACTATAATTCGTCAACCTCACAGAAACATCACGTCCTGAAATAATATGTAAAAGCATATATAAAGTCTGAAAATATGACGAAAAAATGTTTCAAAGACCCCGATAGTTAACAAGACGTTTTATCATTATTTGTGGTATAAATGATCTGCAGTTGACCATCGACAAGTTATGAATAGCAATATTAATATTGTATGTACAATATGAGAAAGCTCCTGAAATATGGCGGAATTGTTTCTGATAACATTCAATAAAAAATGATTGGAAATAAACACAGCAATATTCTAAGAATCTGAAATGCAAGAACAGCCCATTTTCTTTCCTCATTACTATGTCTAGGGTTCCTCGATCCATTGGGTTATTTCAAGGGAACAGATGATATCAACTGATTTAATGTGGTTTGAATATATTCGCATGCAAATTGTAGTCTCCTAGGGAATAAGATGTTTTAGCTGCACAGACTTAAAAACAGGTGTGAAGTAACAAATGAGGCTTTAATGCGGTCTAAATCTTGTTTAACAAATAGGAAACAATGTGTTACAATTCTCTAGCCAATCCCATCAATTTTTCACCGACCAGCTCGGAGAGCAGAGAATTGATGACAATTTCTCTTAAAATGTAAAATTGTACTTCAGGTTTGCAGAAATAAAAAAATATAGACTGAAGTTCCATAACAGAAAATTGACTTCGCTATCATTGGGTATGCGCCTGAGTACCTATCTTTCTCTCTGAAGTCAAAATAGAGTCAAAATAACCTATTCTCCAGAGATGACAATGTATATTTGGTACTGAAGTCTAATGTGAAGATGAAATCTCTATCATATCTAAAACTGTAAATCAGTAGACAGCATTCAAAGACACACTTATCCCATATCATATTGTATTGTATCATATTGTATCGTATCATATCATATCATATCATATCATATCATTTTATATCATATCATTTTATAGCGTATCATAACATATGTAAGTGCATATAATTGATTACTTAAGATTGCAAATATTAGTAAAAGACAAAAAGCATTTATATATATATATATATATATATATATATATATATATATATATATATATATATATATATATATATATATATATATATATATATAGAAAGAGATTGTATCAGATATGGGGTTTTTACCAATCTCAGACCTGTCTTGTAGGGCATTGACGTACTGTGAGGCATATGAAATACCCCACTCTTCATAGTGCAGCTGCTTAGTCACAGTTACATAAGTAACCTGTACAAGGCCTTTTTGAACAAACATGTCTGAGAAGCATATTTATACAACCAGGCCATAACTATATAAATCACTGCCATCTAGTGTCACAGTTAGTAATAAGTGCCCTGGTGGTGGATAATTGCATTAGCGCCATTGATATGAACGTTAGATTTGTGGGGTATGTAAAATAATTTCATTATTAACTCCAGATGGCACTCTCCTGTTACACACATTAAGGTTTGAGATGGTATCCCATAATGAGGTCTGACAAAGATACCTCCAGTACCTCATATCTGTACCAACTTCTAAATATATATATATATATATATATATATATATATATATATATATATATATATATATATATATATATATATATATATATATCATAACATATGTAAGTGCATATATATCATAACATATGTAAGTGCATATAATTGATTACTTAAGATTGCAAATATTAGTAAAAGACAAAAAGCATATATATATATATATATATATATATATATATATATATATATATATATATATATATATATATATATATATATATATATATATATATATATATATATATATATATATATATATATGGGAATTGTGGGAATTCATTACAAGGAGGAACTGAGAGTCCCCGCTACTTTAGATCCTTGTAATAAGATTACCCTGGGGCAATTATTGATTATTCTGTTATAATATAGGTGTCGAGTAGAGCGCCAGATCGAGGCGACCCTTATTCCTGCCACACCTTTCCAGGCAATCCTCGTGGACGTCCGAGGTGTAGGAGGCAATATCCTGTTGCATCAATGTTTCGAGTGTTTTGTTACGTTATTGTATTCCCACAGCTTACATGCATGTTGAGTAGATAAATGAATGCACAGTACATCACAGTGAGTTATACCACAGGGCCTAGATATATCAAATATGTTTAGTATACCGCAAACAAGGGAAAAGAGAAATTTCCGCATTTTCTTGACTATCAATTTTTTATGTGATTCATGCCGGAGATCTTTTAATTATTTATGCATCTTGGGCAGAATCTGAAGCAGGATATGAAGCAGAATGTGAAGAACAGTGTGAAGCACAATGTGAGGCAGAATGTGAAGCAGAATATAATGCAGAATAGAACACAGCATATGAGGCAGAATGTGGGGCAAAATGTGGGGCAAAATGTGAAGCAGAATGTGAAGAACAATGTGAAGAACAATGTGAAGCACATTGTGAGGCAGAATGTAATACAGAATGTCAAGCAGAATATGAGAGAGAATGCGAGGGAAAATATGAGATAAGATTTATAAGACACAACATGAGGCAGAACATGAGGCTGTCGGGCCTTATTTGTCATTCTGACCCCACCACACCAAGTCACAACATCAATTTGTTAGATCACTCTATAATCCTGAAGCGGCCTGCCTCGCCAGCTTACATAATTCACACATCACAGCAGGAGTCTGCTCACTGCAGTCTAATTGCAATGACAGTTTATGTATGATTGAGGCAATCCTCTCATATTCATTATAGTTACATCATGGTTACCACGTTGCTCAATTAAGGGATGAACCATTCATTTTTCAAGGGAGGAATAAAAAAAATCCTCCAGCATTAAATTTCCTTATATTTTTTCTTCTATATCTTGAGCTTGTTTACTTTTTTCATTTTCATTTTTTTCTCATTCACCACAGTCAATTTCCAATACCCTTGAATGAGTCCTGTTCCTTTCCTAAACCGGTAATCATATTAGTAGTACCAAAGCAATCGGTCTCATTATCCCTTCCCATGGTTTATTCTGTGTAATGCTATTTCTAAGTTTGTTTTGGTCGGCATTTTAGTTGTTATGAGTCTATTATTGCACAACGAACTATTTTTATGAGAGACTTGTTATGATTGGTTGATACAAAATTAAATGTAGGTCATGACCGGATCCATTGTAAAAATGGATGCCATGTTCCATCTCATTGGAGTTTTATTGTTATCTAAAATATTTTAAGATTTGGCCTCATGGCTGGTTATAGACACTCGTTGAACAAAAACACATCACCTGTATCATTTCTCTGATCGTTTGTTTGTTTTTTGGGGGTTTTACATCACTTTCAACATTACTTCAGTCATTTCATGATGAGACCTACTTGTAGCAGATATAGTACTGCCTCACTGAATTGTCATGTCGCAGGTCCTTGACATGACAACCCACCTGGTCACAGATTTACAAGGACAACAGGTTAACCCTTTGGCAAGGGCCTCATGTGTGAAATTGTATCATGAATTCTATCTCGGCACGGCCAGGGATCGAACCCATAACCTTTAGATCAACACAGAGGAACTGGTGCTAATAAGCTGGCGCACTAATCAACTTCTCCACGCCCGCGGACTCCCGATCGTTTCTTATAGATCTTTATCTCGTTCCACACAGAACCGTTTAAATAATTCTATTCTATTCTATTCTATTCTATTCTATTCTATTCTATTCTATTCTATTCTATTCTATTCTATTCTATTGAGATTTCTTCAAATTTTGTACATCCAAGGTAAAGGTTGTTTACAGGTTGACATCAGACGGAATTAATGATTTACTGCCGAAATTATTTAACAGTAACTCAAAGATACATAAAAAAATGCTTAGGTTGAAGTGAATATTGTTGACCTCATTCAATTATTTATGCCTAAATATCTCATTTATTAGATAATAAAAGAGAAATAAGCTTTACGTAATTGCAAGTAAACCGGGTTCATGAACACATAAAGTGTCAAATAACCCTTGGTAGCAGAGCAGTATATCTATACATGCAGCATGTGGTCTAATTCATGGCCCAATAAAGCAGACTTCATGGGCATGGGCACTGCCATCGTGAGGTCATGCCCACAACCTCCGCCATAACTTATTCTTGTAGCATATGCTCCAGTGTTTACACATCCCCAACCAATTCTCATTTCATTGCATCTGACAGCCTGTGTTCCTACTACACATGATGGACGGCATACAGTGTGTATGTACATGTATGTGTCGTCGTATTGACCATAGTTTTCACTGGACCTCGCTTACCCTTTGTATAAAATGACCACTTGGGCATGATTTAGAGCCCATCGATCCTTCACAATAATAGTAATCTCTAAACCGGACGTCTGGCCTTTATTTCAGACTAGCCACACCGATGGCTTTATATTGCGTAGCAGCTTGAGGTAATACCATTTTTGAATATATTATACACCATAAGGTTGAATATGTAAATGTTTGATGATATTTTGATAAAATTTCATATCTGAGGTATTCAGTTATACCTCAGATACAGAGATGTCTTTTGTGTCTTGAGCATATTATTCATGATACAATCACAAGAAAATGATTATGGTTGTCACATTGTGTAATTAATAAAAAGGCAAGGTAAATATACATCTATTTTGTTTAAATGTATTTCTCATGCAAAAATATAACATGAATCGGTGTTATGAAATTCGGTCGAATTTGAATTTGAATATTTTTAGTAAAAAAACCCATTCAATTTGGGACTTGAAAGTTAACTACAAATCTCAAATAAAAATATTAATCAGAGATTATGTAGTAGTAATCTGCAATATAAAAACATATTCCAGAGATTATGTAGTTGTAATCTGCAATATAAAATATTGTTCCAGAGATTATGTAGTAGTGATCTGCAATATAAAAATATATTTCAGAGATTATGTAATAGTAATCAAGAAGTCTGGTTCAGTCGTCAATGTTTGTGGTGAGATACTTCATTATTGCGTTTTGTGGGGGGAAACATAAGAGAAAAAAATCTTGAAATCAGGAAGGTGAAGATGGCACCCAAGCCCTTTTTGGCTGTGATTATAGGAGCTCATTTATCCAGTTATATCTCGGCGACTGGAATTCACTGCTTGATATTCTCCACATAATGAGATTAATTTCTCCCATAAAATCCAATATTAAATAGCAGAGATGCCAAGACCAGAGAGTGCACATACACGTAGACGGAATATACACACTTACTCTAGTTTGGAAGCAGGTGCGTCGTAGCGGTGATGTATTATATTGTGGGTCATATGATCACGCTTGTCGGTCATCATCATGACAAGAGCGCGCTGAGAAGTCCACGGTGCCAGATAAGGTCATGCACAAAGTGTCACACAGATTCAGTCCTACTTCGCAGTTCATATAGTTGATAAAAGACCTATCCTTCTAGAAAGGTCCTGAGAGACTATAAAGGGTTTCTATCTGGTTATTTAGGAGACCTTGGAGGTCACTGCGTGGCTCTTGTAGTGACCATACAGATTTCTGTGTGACTCTTGAAGTGGCCGCACAGGCATGACTGTTTGACATAGAGGTTTCTGCAGATCCGTCTAAAAAATATAATAAAGGTTTCTGTGAAGCTTGCTTATTGATACCGAAGAGGGATCCACATAGCTCCCTTGCTGCCAATCTTAAATATGCTGTCATTTTGATGAATCAGCTAATCTCAATTTATAATTTGATGTGAAATTTGACCTTGCCATTTCAGTTAATTAGTTAATCTTCCTTGATTGCCTTTCTATTCATATACA
This sequence comes from Amphiduros pacificus, assembly GCA_949316495.1. Taxonomy (NCBI): domain Eukaryota; kingdom Metazoa; phylum Annelida; class Polychaeta; order Phyllodocida; family Hesionidae; genus Amphiduros; species Amphiduros pacificus. The sequence goes on from OX439002.1 coordinate 28,707,780, forward strand.
GAAGTGATAATTTTCTTCAGGCTATAAAAATATGCATCTCTTCTTGAAACTGAATCTTATTTTATAGAAGTTTAGCTGTCATGAGTCAGTTTGCAACCGACTGCTTATTTAGCGAGGCAATGAAAACATGGACGATTGGCACGTGTTTTTGTATGTCTTAGACAATTCCATCCAATTTTAAGCAAATCAACTCTCAGCATTGTTTCGCAGGCTACTTTTGTCACGGCGTCGGATTTATTTTACTGGGCTTCAGCGAGCGCCCGCTGGGCACTCAGAAACAAAACATTAATTATTCTTGGCCTTTCTCCTCGTCGTGGACAGAGGCAATGCATGCTTCAGGTAATAGTTCTAGCAGATTTCTCATGTCTTAGAGTATCAGGCTAAGTGTCACAACTAATAATATGTGTGAACAAATCCTCAGGGCAAACATCTATTATGTGACTTTACAAGAGGGCAAAAACAAAAATACACATTTTCTTTGTTAAGGGTTCACATCTACGAATAGAAATAGAATACAAGCTTCAATCAGACGTGAAAATTGACTTTTATAGAATAAAAACAAGTCTGTTACTAACCATGTTTATATCATATTAAGTTACATTAAGTTACCTGTGTGATAAAACTACAGTGTACGAATTAAACACCGTAAATATATATATATCATATATATTAGCTTTACTAATCCAATAAATTTTCTCACCCATTAGATTTTCTTATCCATTCCATTTTTTATCCATTACATTTTCTTAAACTGGTGTATTTTTCATCGCCGATATCCTACTCGGAAAACAGTTTTACAGTATTCATTGACAGGTTCACTGAATGTATATATGTTGAAAAAAATCATGCAGAACCTTTTCGGCGACCACATTATTTTGTAAGTCTGACAATATTTGGAATATGATAAAGCAAAAGTGGCACACACCAATGAACCAAGGTGCAGAGAATGATCTGTTTTAATTGTCTCCTTTTTATATGAAATGTTGATGAAAAAATGAATGACCTTTTAGTTGTATCCACTAATTTATTCAAATAGACAGATCATCTTAGTTTAATGTACTCTTAGTTTAGCTTAGAGTACATTGACATTTAGGTACAAATCTTGCTCGAAGAGCTTTAGGGTAAACATTATACATTTCATTGATTGGCCCATTCGGCATCCCAACATAGCTCATCATGTGCTCTGGCTTGACAGACATGAACTCTCTGACATGGTCTGATGCATATGAATATAAAACGTTCATTAATGATAACATCTCGCATCAATCTAAGTACTTGTTATTTTCCCATCTTAGACATTTATCTCTCATGATCTATATCTTGAAATGTAGAATCGCTTATTTCGGATATAACTGTATAATATAAAAATATAAACTAGACAGGAAACCCAAAACCTCTACCCTTTTAGAGTTTGTAAGCACATTTGATACAATCCAAGTCATTTTCAACTTTGCACTTTGGTGACCAACAGGAAATTAAAGGCTTGCGCATATCCACCGCGAGATTATGATAAACGCTCACCAATTAGTGGAGCACAGAAACGCCTCAGAAGAATCAGAAAAAGACAAATGGCCAGATAATGTGTATTAGTGAACATCGAGCTCCCTGTAACACACTGGCAATAACTAATTACAAATTATGTCTGGGCAAATGCCTAAAAGGGAACAGTGTTAATGAGATTTCTCATAATCTGCTTTGGCTGAAAGATAATCGTCTCTTTACCTACCACTGAATAATCCACTAACATTTCCTGGAGAATCACACACTTGAGTCTCGTGCACATGATTAGGACTTGAAGCAGCACATGACAGAGTCTGTTGGTAGTTTACGTCTTATCAAGAGTCCATCTTCTTGTTTCACTATTTATGTACGCAAAATACGTTTTAACCATTGTGATGTTCACTCAATAGATATCAAAATGTGATGCGGTGGGTAATTGAATTTATTTCAAAGTGCAAAGGGATAGAATGCATTACTCAATGGTGATAATCTGCGGGATGTGTCGGACCGTATAATCTAAGCTCTGGATAAACTCGAGGTCCCAGGCAGGTCCTATTTATTAACATACGCACCAAAATCAATACTATAAATAGAGTAAATTGATTTCTGTCCTCCCAACCCTTGGGAAGGCAATGGTCCAAAGCATATGAAGATAAATGCTGTCATTTCAAGTTTGTTAAGCTTGAAGCGGACTTCAGCACAATTTTAGGCCACCATTCAATATTTTGCTTTCTTATTTACCAATATATGTTCTCCAATTCTGAATAAATGTCTCTGTATGCGCATGTTATTATATAGAAAATAGGGCCTATTTCTCATTATAAGTGTAGATCGCTTCGGATAAGTATTCTCAGGAAGTCATAATAGAATAGGGAATTTGATTGTCCTCTGCCTATTTTGTTTTCTTCTACTTATACACATTTCTCAGTTTGATGATGGCCTTGAGTCATATCTGGTTAAATCTATTATAGTCATCTCTGAAAATAAAAAGTAGCATTTGTCACATTTTCAAAAAAATGATAAATTTCAAAGGTATATTAACTAATATTAAACAGAAAAAGAAAACAAGATCTCGTTAAGCAATATTGCAGTCCTATGCCTTTTTGAGATATAGCTTCATTTTCTAGTGCAACAGCCATCTTGAAAAGCATTATTGATTTTCACTTAATCTCCGGTTCTTTAACCCAATATTGTTTTGGACTGGTTTTACTGGCATAGATTGTGTAATCTCGTTTAAAACTGCCCATTTACTCATTCTGGGGAAGTTGCCAAAACAACAGATCTGCGGTTTGGTACATGAATCAAATTTACCACAATCAAACTAAATAAAGATGAAAATGCCTTGAACTGCGTCAACAAGTACTTGAGTGTGAGGTTAACCAGCATGCACATCAAACCCTTGACGGTATCAAGTGCGCACAAACACAGTACCTTTTGAAATCCTTATCACGGTTTTCTCATAAAATCGTTCTTCCAGAAATCACCACGACGATGTGAACTGGCATATATTCTTTTCACACCGGAAATAGTAAGCCAACGTAAGGTCACGTCGCCTCAAAAAGTTTAACCTTTGGATGAAAATTTGAAAGGGAAGGTAATTTCGATGTAATATGAGCTAGAACGTTGACTTGGTAAAGAAACTGTCTTGAATTCTGATAAAGCGAGCTAATAAATCTGATGGATGGTTCACGGATAAGTCACCTTGCCTGCGCTTTATATAATAAAGGCATGATACGGGTGGTAAAATGCAAGTTTCTCACTGAAGAAAGACAGATCATGTAGTCATAATAAGACTTTTAGGAAGGGATACAGAAACCAGTTTGACTAAAATTTGGATGCACACAGTGTTATACAATAATACGACAAACCACCATCGTATTTAATTTGCAGTTAAATTTAGATAGTAATCATGTGCATAAATTGACATATTGTCTTACCTCAGGCGACAAACTTGTCCTCGAAGTGTAAAATCGCAGATCAGTTTATATTTCACTCATTCTATTTTGTCCAAAAAAGCGCATGTCATTAGCAATTGTCTAAGAGGCTTCAGATGTGGAATTGTTTGAATTCTCAGCATTTCGATCACATTGTCCTTTGCTCCAACCAACACTAAAAATAGTCCAAGGCATCTATTTTTGGATGGAAATACCCACTGCTTGGTCATACGATGACGTCATTGTTCTATTTATAACTTTGCAGGAAGGTACTTAGGCCATATCAATGTTCCTTGATCACCTCTAAAGGTGTCGAGGTCTTTGCAGAGAGATCAGACAGGAATTAATGACGTCATTTATCGCTGAACATGTGACAGGCCGTTTGATGCCATTATATTATTATCTGATTAAGTCTACTACATCTATTGATGATTCAATTACGAAAGACTGGAAGAAAATGAAATGGATTTCAAACAAGACATCAAACGTATTGCCTACATGTACATTAGAGCATGATCATGCTAATTTAATAACATTTTATGAATACTCAGTTTATAGTTTTGAGGAGTAGTTAATTTTAATCAATAAGCAACTGTATGAAAAGGAATTGTCTACAAATAAAATGTGATATTTGCTTGCATCTCAACAGGTTTAACGTCGAATAATGCTGTGCTGACCCTGTCGTTTCAGGTAGCCTTTCAACACAGTGGTGGCCGGAAGTGTGTATCGATCCAGTCTGTTGACTTCCTGCCCTTCCTAATCCCATCCTCTGCCTCTAATGTTCGACTCTCAGGTTACACAGATGTCCACAACGCTTAAGTACTAATGTTCATGATGTGGCTTCTTAGCTTTCCATTTCCCCTGAGCAAATACAGCAAAACAATAAACACCTCAAGATGTACATGGTGCTGACCGTGAAGATAGAGGAGGCTTAGTGCGATGTTTTGTATGATATTTCTTGAATATATTGCATACCATCCATTTGTTTCCATCAATTTGTATGTTCTCAATCAAGTGCGAGTTGTTTTATTCATTTAAATTATCATTGTGACTCAGTGCCTCTGATGTGAGGTTTGTTCTACTTATCATGACGTGCAATTCCCTGAAGAGAAAATAACAAACACTGAGAGGAAATGCTTTCCTACAGAAAATGCGAAGGGGGTTAAATATTGAACCTTTTGTTTACCGGGTACATTATTTGTGACAGTCGCAGCCAAGCTGTACAAGCAATGAAACCATGATAGCCGATAGGTCGAATATTGCATCAAAAACGCAACGCGTTTTCCTGACCTAACTAAAACTTTGAACACAAAAAGATTACTCTTATATATTAATCTTATATCCAGAAATCGGTGCACTCATTACATGGACTGAAATTTGTAATGTATTTTTTTATGTTGCAGAAAATATGTAAAAACAGTTGAGAAAATATGTTCTGGATGAGTAGACTAATTTTGGATACATTATTATCTGATATAATCTCATCTTGTCACGTGTCATAGTAAAAACAACTTTATTGAAGTGACGCAACGGTAAAATCCATTTACATTCCAGTGTCTATCTCTAATTGGAAATTGTAAATGGCTTTGAGCAAGAGTACCTGCATGGCGGTTCGTATACATACAATTACGCCAAGAGCTAATGAACCAACATTTCCCTTCACATACATGCATAGCAACTCTTAGATCTTAGCGATACAAGTCAATCATGAGCAGGTATATTTCTTCTACGAATGGCTAAGTAGTTTCTCTTTGCATTCTCTATTGAGATTCACACGTTATGACTTGGTTATTTATTGCCTGGGGAGAAAATAGAATGCTCAGGGCATTTCACAACTACTCTTCAAGTAAATTTCTTGGTGTAAATTAGATATACACAATCAGCTTATATAACAACCATGACCTCAACATAAGTTCTTTTGCGATGAGCTGGCTCACCACATGTGGCAATCAATATATTAGCGGATAATACGGATTAAATCCGCAGTTAACTATGGCTCGCATGTTACACTGGTTTTATTTCGTTTGTTTGTTAGGGGATTTATGTCATTTTCAACATTATTTCAGTTATTTCATGACGAGACCTACTTGAAGCAGATATAGAGCTGCCCCACTGAATTGTCATGTTGCATGTGACACTGGTAAGAATCTCATTACATGGTTTCATCATGGCATTCATCACCACGTGACCTTTCTAATACATCCTATCTTTTTTGTTCGCAAAGCAATCTATTTTTTATATTTAGGTAGCATGCTCAATGTCATATGCATACCTTGCAGGCACGCGCACAAGTTTTGAAATGGGTAACTTTGAAAGGAAAAAGTTTTTTAAAGATAAATCATCATTATGACCGGCTTCGGATGTTCTTGCCATGCAGTTTTATCTTGGTTGTTCAGGTGAGATTTCAATCATTGCGATGTCTTGCTCTCTTCGCCTATAACCCGAATTAATTGAGCTGTGAGACGTTTCTGCTTGTGGAATCAGAAAAATGTCAGAGTAAGACTCTTGCATATCACGAACCTGTCCTCAGAGAATACTCCACTTTCAAAACAAGGCATTGCATGTCAACTGGTAATTGCCCTTTTCAATTGGTACATGGTGAAAACGATTGTTTCATAGTCGTGGCTTAGTAGGAATTTGGTTCAGCTTGTTATCCAATGCACTTTCCCTGATTGACTTGTTTACTCCAAACTATTTATATTTGGTGTGAAAACGTAGAGAGGAAATGGGATATTATTCTCTTTACACGACTGAAGGTCACAGTTAACATACCTCTGTGTTAAGATAAGAAGTCGGCCGGCCTCCTCTCAAAATTTGGACTCATATTTTATTGAGTTTTTGAGTATCTTAAAAGCAGAGGTTTTTCCTGTCTGGTCTTTCTGATAAAGCATAATCCAGATAGTACACTCCCGTGTATAGTAGGCAAAACCTTACCAATATCCTTCGCCTGGTAGGGCCTAAAATAGGCTGAATACGGTCTTGAATACAAATATTTAATAATCAATTGAATTCACTTGATAATTTTCATAAACTTTGGCAAATATGATTAAAAACGGGCTTTGGTCTAATTGCCATGAAGTTTTGGATATAACCAAAATTATCAATACAATACGGACCAAATGGATTGTGTTGTATCTTTGCATAACATTTTGTAATATGTCCTTCACATCCCACAAAACTTTGCCTTATGGATCGATTTGTTTACGTTAGCTTAACAATGTCTATCAGTCAAGCTGCGATTACATAACCGTTACACACTATATATTTCAATACCAATGTTCCATTGACCATCACGAGGCTAAGTTATCATTGTTCACTTTCACCGTCGTCATTGCCTGTCCGGAAAGATACATCAGTAAATTTGACCAATATCATATACATTGTCCAGCAGGTTTACGTTTAATAAATCTTACAGGCCAAGATTTGAGAGCACACGAAACTTGCTATTGCCTACCCAAGTATATACAGGGCGATGATGATTGAAGTAAATCTTGTTGTCACAAGCCTTGCAAAGTGTGCATCTCCTTAACTATGTTTGTGGTATGATTGTGCATTTATGCAAATAATATTGATTCCCTACACATGTGGCCGATGTTAGTAAATAATTATGCATATTTTATGCTTTGCATTATCCTATACATGTTGTAGACCAAATGAGAATCTGCAAATAAGTGGTCCACTTCTGTAGATGACCAGTATGTTCGGCCAAAACGTGAATCAACCCTCCTTCCCCGCAATTTAAAAGAGACAGAAATATTACCAATAGCCTCACCCTATCCCTTAAGAATATTGTTCAGCATAACATCAGTTTATAGATGGTAGAAAACAACATTTAGATTTCATCTAGCGGTGCCCTGAATTATATAAAAAGTATTTTTACAGTATGTTAAAACATACTACCAAACCTAGCTCACAATAGCATCAAGTCTACAAGTGAAATATATCCGGAAATATATGGTAATACTAGTATGGAAAAAGTTTGAAAATATTCTAATACCAAAATATTCTAATACCAATTTACACGTTTGCAAACAGAATGAAATAAAGCAGAAAATAATCATAAAATAAATACGACTTAGCTAAACTGAAATGTATCAAAACTACATACATATATGCGATTTACATATTATTTAAGGGTTGATCGAGCTTGATGTACTTGCTTTTGCCTTGCTACATGAGGAGCAAACAAATTGTGTGGCAACATAATAAGGCTCATTAAGTATGGTAATAGGGGGAACTGAGAAACCGAGATATCCTAATTTAATGACTTACTACTGCAACAACGTATTCCAATTGATGTTTGGATGTCTCTACGGTGCTGTGAAGCACAGAAATATACGATACCAATAATTGTCATATACTATACCAGAATCGTAATGGAAATAATGATTTTAATTGGTTCAGTATACATTTCTGTCTGTTTAACAGAAAGTCTTAATTATTTTCAGAATATTAAAAAAATATACATCGTTATATGTATAAATCAATCCAAGTAAATGCCTAACTTTGCTTATTGAAATGAATGGTATATATGTTATATGTTACACGTTTTGTTGCATATAATGAATAACTGGGTCTAACTTACTGACAAGTCCTTAAACGAAGCCAGTCTTAGCTTACAAAAAATCTACTTACTAAGATTTTTATGCAAAATTTAAGTTCAAATTGATAAATGATTTTTTACATTTGCTCAGAGCTGTCTGCCTAATAAATGTGTTCATATCATCATAAGTTAGTCTGTCATTAACTATATCACAAACGGCATAACCCGGGCTAACAAATCGTTTGGAACCACGTCTGTCTGACATCATTGCCAACTCATTTTTGAAAGGAATACATATTTTGGAAAAATATATGTCTCTATTGGACATCAAAATTAGAATATGGTGTTAATGAAATAATAATTTCGCAAATTCGACGCTTCCATTAATTAGATCGATTATAATATATCGCAATATATTCATAACGGCATAGCATCATGTCCAGAGTTATTTCTCTCATAAAAGCTTGTGTGTAGGACTTGCAGTGTTATATCTGATAACGAAACAAGATTGAATCAGCGCACTGTGAGCTGCCTGCGGCTTATGGGCTTGCAATGACACTGTAAAAACGCCATGTCAACACTCCTCAGAAAATCCCAACTCGCCTGTTTTAAGTGTTCTTTTTATGTGGATAAGATGGCAACGCATAATATTTTGTTGAACATTATATATAATGATATTAAGTATTTTTGGGGGATTTGCATATTCAGTCAAGTGGTTTATATTTTACATTTTGTGGTTTATGTTATATATTTATAGCTGAAAAGAAAATAGTGTATTTCACATTTAAAAACTTCGCCTCTACTTTACTCTTATTCTATAAATAAGTTTATTACAGTCTGGAGGAGAATGACTGTAATTTGTAAATGCAGAGTTTCCTTTAGGAAAAGGTCAGGCCCTGTCACACGATAGAATGGTCTACTCTAAGTTTACTATTGCCTGCAGTGTGTTCCATGTAGATGAACACCCAGATTGACACAATCCAATGGGATTTTGTAAGTCTTCATCCGCTACCGCCTTGTCTCATATCATCAGCTTCAGCAAAACAACACCATTATGACGGGTTACAATGTAGGCAGACATGCGCCCCTATGTGCACAACTCGGGCTTCACCGCCTGTAACATGGCTCATATCAGCACAGACCATGCCATCCTGCACACATTTTACATATATTTTGTATGCGTTCATGTTGTTAAGTTGTAGACTATAAATAATAAATGCATCGCTCTATATGCATTCACACATCCAATAATCCCCCCTCCCTCCCAAAAAAATAAAATAAAATAAAATATATTAATAATTAACAATAATCATAAATATAGAATATAGTTATTTGGAATATGTTAAGTTTAGGATTTTATTTCCCTCAAAGTGAGCACAAAAGTATGTCTCGATGTGTTGTTATAGAAATAAAAGTACAGGAGAAAGTTGAATAATGCATATATTTATCGAATCCTATCTCACGCCCAAAGGATCTCGGAGTGCACTTCCATTCGCCTCATTCTCCCCAGATCCACATTATATGACATCTTGCAGGGAATCAAACATCTCGCTTCCTCTCCAAATTTGATATTTTCTCAAAATAGTCTGGCTTATCACATCTTCATGAGTGTATTGATTTTGTTTTCACGAGAGGGTCCACTGTTATATATCGACGTCACGTACTGCAGTTGTTTGATTTTGTGAATGTAATGGTCTTCAGGGGCTGCAAACATAATTATGTATGATATATTTTACTCTGCTATGTTCTCTTTCCTCAGAAAACGTATACCTTGCGCGGACAAACAGGACATCAAACAGGCTTATAAGGATGCATGCCTTCTATGGGACACAACTATTGTCTTATGTCTGAGAAAGGTCTTCATGTTCGGAATTATTTTTTCTATATGCTCTATTTATTTATGTTGTTTAAATGTATAGATATATTTCTCCTCGAAATAGGTGAATTAAGGTTAAAAATGTACACATGTAATTGGAGGAAAAACATACTCTCAAAAGACAAGAAATACAAAGAAATATCTGAGCAGTTATGTGTCCATTCTAAGGTATTGTGTGCATAGCATATTGGATAAGGAGGGAGTAGTTACGGTGAAGGGCATCTGAGAGTCACACCTTGTAGCCTCTAACATGCCACCAACAATTCCAGCATGGCGTAAGCAGATGGTTGTGGGATGGTCTGCCCTCAAAGGTTGGCCGCCTGTCTATCCATCACACCCATATAAGTGTGAACAACCGACCTTGACCAGTTGAACATTGCTGAAAAGTGCATGCAATACTTTTCTAACGATATATACATTTATATATTCAGAGACATTACAGTATATTGTATATAATTGTTTCGATAAAGATATATATATATATCAGAATGTGGAATATTATTGTTTCGATAAGGGTACTTTGCTGTGTTTTTTATCACATTTCTTATTCAATATTGCAGACATGAAACAAGGTTTATTTTCCAAGCCTCAAGGGTTTCTTTTCGAATTCAACACGATTCTTCTGACGCAAGTGTACGATGTAAGAGTGCGATTGCTGTTCCCTCACCCGCTGATGAGAGAGCTTCAAAACTGTAGCGAAATATTCAACAATTAACGCAAATTCTCACATACTTCTGTCCTAAGTTAACATAAAATCCTTTCGTTATACCGAAACCATGATTATTCATCAATTTGGTCGTACATTTTTAAAAAGTTTTGCTTATTGTTTGCTATCGTATACATACACTTTGACTCTTACAGTTCCATCTAAACAAAACAGACTTCCAAATAAGGCATCAAATAGATATAAAATATATCGCTCGATATGCAAATTCTCGATAATATGCATTTGACCATATTGCCTTTGAAATCATTGATGTATATAATGCATACTCTGGCTGGTAACTTGTAACTTATAAGGATAACGATAGATCATTTCTGATGAAAATGCCAGTCAAATATGCCTTTACCTCATGTATCGTGTATCTCATAAAGAATTGAAACTGCTACCGCGTTCCCCTGAGTTGGGAAATATATTTTGGCCCAACACTTACATATTTGTGTTTTGCGAGATTCACTCTGTGTACTAGATCTTTTTCTCTTCCCCTATGTCATGTCATAACGTTGTGTCTGTATGTCAAATTATTCTGCTGCAGTTAGGGTATTTAGCATGTCGTTGAATGACAATTTCCAATTTCACACCAAAATTCAAAGTCAAAATGACAGGTGTGGACCAATTGGGAATTTAATTCAACACATAGCACGTCTAGAAACCGTCATTTGTGTCAAAACCCATGAAACAACGGTTTGTAAATACTTCTGAGAGCGTCATGAAATTGCAATAAAATTCTCTCTCCAAAGAACACAGAAATCAAAAGCCAGGACAACTGTCATTATCCTGTTATCATTTTGGCAGAGGAGTCTTGTCTGCCGGCTTTGAATAAATCACGGAAACCGTAATTTCTGTTATTTTGGCATCATGGCCAAAAGCACTGGGTGATTATCGATCAATACGTTTGCAAGGTCATATCTTATTATCAGATCCAGACATTTACCTAAGTAAAATCAATTCATAGCCTTTTATATTACCAGCCATGTTTTACCACAATATGTTCCTGAATGAGGAAGAAATGGAGCTGTGATCATGGTGTTTGTCCAGAGCCATCCTCTACAATCTTGAGGATCAATCTGTACACTATGCTTATTTGATGCATAACATCAAGCATGGATCTATCATATGCCCAGTGATATATAACATGCAGTTTTGCAATATTACATCTAAGATATATTCCTTAAAATATTCAAAGGTCATTTCAAGTTCATTTATATTTTAGGCATCAAACTGTTTTCTTGAATCGTATTGCTTTCTTCATATGTATACTGTATAATCTGAAATTGGTTTTACACTAAATCGTTTAATATAACATCGTCTTAATCAGATTTAGTGAGTAAGACATGATGAATATACAGATTCCTTAAGGGTGTTCATGTCTTTTATCTTTGAGTCCATGACCTTGCTCGCCATCTTCACACTGAACATCACTTAGGAGTTCACTGGCACCTGAGTGACTTCAACCATCTGGGGTTTGACGCCGTTGGGCTTTAACGGAATAAGGGGGCCACGACCGAGCCTGGCCAACACAGCAATGCATAAAGTATGTACCCTTTAACGAGAGGATCGGTACATAAAGATCAGTGTGGACATAGATAATCTTGGTAATCGCCATTGCATACTTGCAATGATTATCATTGGGGATTCAATGTAAATATTAATTATTCAGAAAAGGTTACATTGAATCTGACAGTGAATCATATATATATATATATATATATATATATATATAAATGATACACCATTCATTCAAGTTCCCTCTATGCATTGAATTAATTAAGATTACACCAAGAACGGATGTGCAAATTTAATTGCACCACTTCCCATGGGGTACATAACAATCACGATAATCAGATTTCTTAACTTACCTTGTAGAATTCGATTAAATTTTAACCACAGCTTGAGTCCTGTACTTTCAATCCCGCAACGCAGTGCCTGTCCGACGAATGCTGACGGCGCAATGATGTTGTCTTATATGTGTATATTCCAAGATCCAGGCTAAGGGGTATTATTCCCACAGTAAACATAGAAATGTTTGCATTTCGTGGGAGAGACAATGCCTTGTTTCAAGCCAGTGCCTTAGCGCCATACCCGCTGCCTTTTGTGGCTCCCGCTATACAATTAAGATAATTATCCAAATTTGTTTGTGTTCCTAAGAAGCAGTTTTATGATCTTGGTAGATGTATATGCAATACATGCAATAGTAAAGCGCTCATATTTAAAAGGCTGGCTTATAGAGGTTCTGATACTATAGTGCTGCTGAAGTAAGCGGTGTATGACAAATGAGGCATTTGTCAAACTGGCTTGGTATTATTGTGTGTACGGCAAGCGCTTGGCAGTAATAGAAGGATAGGTCGGTCCGTCCAGGCCACTTCTCCCAACTACTGCATCAAGACATATTCAGCCCCCCAAATGTCTGCATCAATGACACCGCATACAAATGGAGCTGGGTGGTTGTGTGAGTTGATGTGTGCCTATACAGGATGGCTGGGACTGACAGGCTTGCTTTTCTATGTGTGGCAGCCAGTCTCCCACCATCCCCTCTTCTCTAGTGCTCACTCAAACAAATCCTGCCTGTGTATCATCATCGTGATCGACTTCAGCATGTGGATCATTGATTGCCTTCCCTGCTGGGCTCACTCTCTCCATCTGTCCCTCCTCCTCGCCTCATCCATGCCCTCTTCAGACTCTAAGGAACATACCGGCGTCCACTTGTTGCAAATGGTAACCAATGTCACATCCTCCTGGTATAGCTGATCAACTGCTCTGTTTTCATCTTGTACAGCCTCTGATTTTACTTGAATACATCTATTTGGTTATATTAGATGTCACTTGCAAGCTATACTGGTTTGAGTCTAAATATATAACCCCTTCCAGATATCAGGAAAATATCTTAAGAGCATATTCCATTAAGTATAAAAAAACTCAGCTTTGTCAAAGTTGTGCATTAACATGCTGGTCTGACCTGCGAATGCAGCCATTATTATCATAACCAATAATAATGCACAACTGCTTTGTCATAGTGGATATCCCCTGAGTACGAATCGTATGAATTGTAGGAATTAAGCATTTATCTTTGAACTTAACTTTAATCTTTCATGGGGAATTATTATTTTCCAGTGGAAAATACAATGATATATGTAGATGGATGATGGAAGAGGTGATTAGTTTTAATTAAATTTTGTGATTCTCCTGAAATAACTAACTGTGTTTAGCGCATGAAATATAAATATCAATACCCCTTTTATAAGATGTAAAGACATATTAAGATCTCTAATTGTACATTGCCTTCATTTATTAGAAAATGAATATTTATAGTCTAATACTATCACAACACCACGAGTTATTCATCCCTGAGACTGCTAATTTATGACACCATTATCTGTCTATCGGTCTACCTTTTAAGGAAGGCGGAAAGGGAAAATGGAGATCAATGCAATAAATATAAAATACATCGAAATATCACTCTGTTTGATAAAAGAAGCTCAACATTTCATCAGTGATAATTAAAATTTATGCCTAATTGACGTACTGCATGTATGAATAAGTAAAGATTAATTTTGTCTTTGGCTCAATGTTGTGATGATGACTTGGAATCTATAATCTGTCTGAATATGGACGTGCCATTAGCTCTGGATGGCTAAGTAGAACCTGGTTTAGAGCATATGTATAAATATATAATATATATATATATATATATGTGTGTGTGTGTGTAGCTCAAACTTGGCCCCAGCCATAGAAAAGCAACATATACGGGCTTGCATTAAGGCACAGGGAACACACTCACTGCCAGAAATATTGATGATTAGTTTGTTTGTTCTATTAATACTTCACACAAGTGATTGGAGATATCAATAGAATTGATACAGCCACACCTGAGACAATGTTTTTTATGGACCGGTTTATTATAGACATGACACATGATTTATGATCGTGTCAAAAATGAAGATAAATGTCTTCTTTTGAACGCATTTTGAGAAGCCTTCTTGGTGCATGTCATGTGATCTTCAACACATGTGTGTTTAGAAACATACGTGTTGTATATGTGTTGTTGTAATCTATAGGCCTATGTTGTAAACGTATAATTGTGACTTATTTTGGAAGTCCAAACATTTCTAGTTAGAGCATCAATTTCAAATACCCAAGACTCTTGAACTAAAATGCAGACTGAATGATGTTTTATCATTACATGGAGCCATCGATATCAACATTATGTGATTTTCACTTCTACCACAAAATCTAGAGATTTCTTCAAGTGAGGTTGTGTCTCTTGTGTGAAAACATGTCATGCATGCTTTACTTGTCATGCACATAGACAAACATTCGAATGTAGAAGAAGGAATAAGAACCAGAAGGCGCGCCGTACAATACCCTCCATAGCAGGACTCTATCATATCAGTCCCTGCCACCAAAGCTATGTGCGCACAGAATCCAGCGCAACTCATGCATCATCAGTATTCAGAAAAAAACTGGGTGTCATCTCATTGGGGAAAGACTATAAAAACATAAATTTATATGAATATACAAGTTTACATCCAACAGG
This sequence comes from Amphiduros pacificus, assembly GCA_949316495.1. Taxonomy (NCBI): domain Eukaryota; kingdom Metazoa; phylum Annelida; class Polychaeta; order Phyllodocida; family Hesionidae; genus Amphiduros; species Amphiduros pacificus. The sequence continues at coordinate 28,722,888 of OX439002.1, forward strand.
ATGATTAATGATTATGTTTGATTTAAACATATATCCCAATTATCTTATAAATATTATCTTCAAATCGATTGTCACTGTCGAGTGGTCACAGCCCGAGGATATCGTTGTTTTTTGTTTGATGATAATCAATAAAACACATTTATTTGGAATCCCCACATTAGTGTAGTAGCTAACAATATATAAAACTGTAACACAATAATTATCATTACTTGCATTTTAAGTGTCAGTGTACTGAAGCCAGGAGGAATCTTTCTGTTTGAGAAGGTATATTGGCATTAAATGTGGCTAGACAATCAATAATGGAAACTCATCATAACAGAGAAAAATCTATGAAATAGGCCAACATGTGCATTTAGAAACATCTGCGCTTTCAGTGCTTTAAATGCGTGTTAGGTTATCGGCCTTGTAAAGTAACATACATGAACATTTATTTTAAACTTTACAAACTACATTTGCTACACAGTTACATTGTTGAGTCAGAATTTGACTCCAGACATATCTTAAGTATTAATTCAGGTTTTAACTGTCCTTGTCTTATAAGAACGCCTTCTTGTATGTACGCTTGATAACATGCAGGTATATTTGTTTAGACAGGATACAAATGGAAGGTTTTGATGGTTTGAGCACGATAAACCAGCACTCTGGAATAGCCCATGTTTGTCCACTACGATAAACCAGCACTCTGGAATAGCCCATGTTTGTCCACCACGATAAACCAGCACTCTGGAATAGCCCATGTTTGTCCACCACGATAAACCAGCACTCTGGAATAGCCCATGTTTGTCCACCACGATAAACCAGCACTCTGGAATAGCCCATGTTTGTCCACCACGATAAACCAGCACTCTGGAATAGCCCATGTTTGTCCACCACGATAAACCAGCACTCTGGAATAGCCCATGTTTGTCCACCACGATAAACCAGCACTCTGGAATAGCTCATGTTTGTCCACCACGATAAACCAGCACTCTGGAATAGCCCATGTTTGTCCAGACCAGTGTCTGGCTGGTGATCTCCCTGAAGGAGTGCTTTGTCCGCGAGGCCTGCCATGTGCCCACATCTGTCACAACCTTCCACAATCCGATTGTACGCCCTCCCTCCAGCCAGCTTTGTGCTCTAAATACCAATGCCATCTAATCCAACCAGCCTCAACTGATTCACCATGATTGAGAGACTAAAATTATCATAAAGGGCTTATTGGTCTTATACTGGTAAGGGTAGGACGACTGAAAAATTGCTCTGCCATTGTGGTGATTTTTTCCCATCATATAATGAATGACCTTTATCTGAGCTGCAGCTGTACGAAAAATTGCTATTCACTGTCATTATAGATATGTTAACATGGGCCCGATAAACGATCTTGATTTGTATTTTTTAAATAGGAATTTTACAGTATATAATATATGAATCAAAAGGGGAAACTTAAGAGAAATGCATGCAATCACATTTAAGTACAGCTTCAAAGTGCCAGACTCTGCCAGACTACATCTTACTACTAGTATATAGTGTGCTGTCATGCACAAAAAAAGAAAACAAAGTTTAGTGTAACAATGGGAAAAGTAGTGCAGATATATAAAACTTTATTTGTTTGCCTAAGATCTTGAATTTACAGGTCTTTAGTCAAACCTTTTTATACAATATCTTGCAAAGGTTCTGAAAAGAATATTTATAGGGAATTAACTTTACTGACATAATTAATCCATAGCTTTTATATTGAATTTGGCAACAGTCAAACAATATTACAAATATTCAAGAAAACCAAAATAATCAATGTTAGAATCAATCTTAACTCATTTTTCATGCTTTTAATAACATGATAGGCATGATGAAAATGTCATGTTCTTTTCACATACAAAAAGCTTCAAAAGAATATTTAAACTGCCATTTACATTGTAAATAACACTTACTTAGTAAATAATATTTACAATATAATCCTGTAAAATCAGTCGGGGCAATTGGTAATTGATTTATTTATATGCAGAGTTAATTGGTTTGCTGAATTAAAGCAAACGTTTGAGATTAAGGTCCCTCTTGCAATCTGAAAGTACATTTGTAGAGCTGCCATGTTTTGCCATGTACATGTATCATATAATTCTGGCCAAATTTTCATGGGCACAAGATACTGCTTCCTTCATATTGAAAAAAACATCACTTAATCATGAACCTGCAAAGAAGGATCCCGAAAAAGGTGAATATAGTAACCAAACAAGCAGGAACAAATATTAAATTCATCGCAAATTACCACAAAAAAGGGTTTAAACCCATTTTTGTGGTAATTTGTAATGATTTAGTTTTTAAAACCCCAGAATATCGATATCTGTATCAGTGCCATTGTTTGTCATAAATACAGTACATATTGTTATGGAAGTAACATGGCCATTAAAAACTGAGGTTAGGAAAGAGTTTGATGCCTTAATTCACACCTGTGATAAAAGAAGGCCATTTTATCAGTTTGAAATTTATCAATGCATACATTAAACTAATTTATTGTTTTATAGAAAAAATACAACATGCCATATAAAGTTAATTAAATCAAAATTTACAAGCTTTTGACAATAAAAAATAATGCTTTTCATGGCTGCCATGACACTTTCATCCCTTATGCTAATCACAGGAAGTCATGAGAAAGGTGCTATGTTTATTATTATCAGTGCAGGCTGTGCTAAGATTTCAGTCATTCTAAGGCTTGTTTCATCCATTATGTGATAATTTACTATGGAAATTGAGGAGGCCAGGTTTTGAATTATAGACCGAGCATGATTGTCATTAATAGCATGGTATAATCATGATAGTTACATTGGTACGTACGGTATGCCAAAGTGGGAACATATGTATACTGTGGTATTTTACTTTAGCTATATATCAGGTCAACTATTGATAAAAATATCGTAAAATAAATACCCTTATCCATCATATATTTTCCTGTAAATACGTATTCACTTGCCTAAGCTGTCACTGACACACCATCCAAAATCATATCAGTGCTGCGTGCAATTCAAAAGTCTCTTTAACGTCCATACGAGTTCATACTTATAACACAGTAGTGTTTAATGAAAAAAATATTATATTTGAATTATACAATGTAACCAATGCATATATCAATGTTTGTGAGTCACAATAGCGTTTTCCGTTCAGATAAAATCCCTCACATATTTACCCACTGTTACAGAGTTCCGTCAATTTCTTCCACACATACTACCACTGAAAGTGATGATGACCTGCAAACATTATTACAGGTGTTATATAGCTGGAGCCAGAAGTGGGATATGACTGTGAACACAGATAAGACAAAGGTAGTCCACTTCAAAAAAGGACCCAGTGTTAACAGAACACAGGGACCATTCACATATGGAAACTATGAGCTTGAGATAACAGACAGGTATCGTTATTTGGGATTGGTACTAACTGAACACCTGGATTATAGTATCACAGCCAAATATGTATCCCAAGCTGCACACCGCGCACTGGGACTGGTCATAGCCAAAAGTAAGAACCATGGTGGATTCCCATATAAAGTATATAGTAAATGTTATGACTCTCTTGTGCAACCCATCATAGACTATGGAGCAGCTATATGGGGTCACAAAAGTTTTTCATGTATACAGGCTGTCCAGAACAGAGCCCTAAGATACCACCTAGGACTTGGGAAGTATGCCCCAGTTGCTGCTATGCAGGGAGATATGGGTTGGCCTGTGAGTGAACAGAGGCAATGGATCTGTGTTATAAGACAGTGGTGCCGATTAAGTTGTATGGACATACACCGTGTAAATAGTAAAGTTTTTCATTGGACATATAAACAAGCAGTACTATGTAAGAAGAAAAAGTTTTATGAGAGAATTGACATGACCCACATTGGAGATATAATGAATAATCCAGTTATGTTTAATAATGTGAAAAGAGAGGTTATTCGTGCCCTGGAATGTTTCTATGAAAATGTGTGGTTGGAGAAAGTAAATAGAGAGGGCGCCACAAGAGGACAAGGGAAAAACAAACTGAGAACATACAGGACCTTTAAAAGTGAATTTAAATGTGAACCATATGTATCAGAAATATTATCAAAAAAGAACAGACAAGCTTTGGCTAAATTCCGGTCAGGCACAGCCCCTATAAGAATCGAAACAGGGAGATACATTGGGGAGCAGGAGCCTGATCGACTTTGTGTGTTTTGTGATTTAAATGATATAGAAAGTGAAGAGCATGCCTTAATAAGATGTACCTTATATAATGATATTAGAGATGAACTTTATGATGCCATAACAACCAGAGATGAATTTGACCTGTTAAATGACTCTGAGAAACTTGCTTTTATTTTTAGTAATAAGGATACTGTAAATATTACCGCCAAAACCTGCCATAAGATATTGGACCGTCGCTCACAGACTTTATATTTGCATATGTAATTATTTTAAGACTGTGAAACCACTTTTATTGAAATCATAATAAGAACAAGTAATGGATTTAAGAATTATAAACATTTTTAAAGCTAGTCATATTGATATATTTTAAAAGTATTATCTATTTATACAGTGTCTCGTAACTCTTTTCAGAGTGGCATTTTTAATAAATTGATATTTTATGTGAAGGATTATGTAAGAAAATGGTGACACTATAATAAAAGTTTAATCTAATCTAATCTACTACCACATCTGTTAAGAATGATTATTCGTCCTAGCAGATTGATCGTCCTAGTCCTTGAAAGTAAAAATATTCTAAATATATTTCCTACTTTTTCTGCTTATTCACCCACACACAAAACTATCTGTTTTAACTTATTATCGAAGTGTAAGTTAAGAGCATGACAAACAAGAAAAAGTGGTGCTCCACATGTAACACGGATGGGAAAAAAAATTAACAAACAAAACAAAAATTACAATAAACAAAACAAAAATTACAATAAACAAAACAAAAATTACAATAAACAAAACAAAAATTACAACAAACAACAAAATACATTTAAACACAAACAATCATTGCAAACTGATGGGGTATTTGAAATTATTTTTATTTGTCTTTTAAAAACATTTAATTTGATATATGAACGATTTTTTTTAGCACATCTGTATGCAAAGATGTGCCTTTTCAGGCTTGATTATGTAAGTTGCTTTATTATCGCTCAGGCGCTATCGCAAGTCATCGATCAGACTTTTGCTAGACTATGCAGTCCATTATATAATAGGACTATCAAGGACATCTCGTTGCAATGGGTTTGTGCAGCGGGCGAATAATGTCACTATTATGGAGGGTTTGCTCTGATTGGTTGACATAAATATAGAACAGGGAAACCCTAAACAACAACTGCAAGTTCCAGTGACGTGTGACCGGAATTCCGGGCAAAGGCATACGGGCACCTGCGAGCTGGTTTACTGTCCATATATATGGACATGTTATTACTGTCTAGACTTTTGCATTGTCATTTCTGTACTAATTGTCCGATTTACACCAAATTTACACTAAACTTACTGATAATTCCTTGTTCTATCGTTTGGGAAGCATTTCCAAGCAATTTAAAAGGATAATTTTGTGCATCGATGGGCGATGACGATGTTGTCATTTCGGCAGGATGCCTATTGGCTTTGCCGAGCATAATCGTAATCGCCTCGTGCACGTGCCAACCTTTATTATATATATATACATTGACGATTGACACGGCGCATGCCATCTACATCTACACATCTATAAGTTTATTCAGCAAAACCAATTGGCATCCCGCCGAGAGGTCAACATAAATCTGGCTGCATCGAGACTCAGTGGCGAACACGATGATATCGTTTTGAATGTTCTGCTTTGTTTACATGACGCACTTCTTTTCTTTTGTTCACTTCTTTAAGATATGTATTCATCCGCCGGACGCATGCGCGAATTGGAATCTTGCATGCACACGGACGAACACTCCACAGTGGCGTCAGTTGCTTGAACAATAATGACCACAGCAAAAACCGAATTACAACCCACAGGAAACGACTACCCATTTCCCACGATCGTACCGATCACAGAATAACACAGATAGTCCCTTTTTGATATCCACTGCCTGTCGGCAGTGGATATCAAAAAAGGACCATCCGTGTTACAACACAGATAGTCCCTTTTTGATATCCACTGCCTGTCGGCAGTGGATATCAAAAAAGGACCATCCGTGTTACAAAAAAAAAAAAATAAATAAAATAAAATTATAGATACTGCAGGCAGAATTACATATATTTTCATTCTTGAATGGAATGTTACTGTTTATATGTAAGTGTGGCCAGGGGGCGTGGCTGTCAGTGTTTCAATCATTGTCTCCCATGCAAAATAAAACGTTTGGGGTTCCAATCCTGGTTGGAACCACTGAGTTCAGATGCAGCCATAAATAATCCATAATATTTAGTATTATATATGTATGCATTGAAATCTTATTGATCTCACCCACTACACACAAATTTGCTGCTTCAAGACTCAATGGTTGGGACAAGTACTTTTTGTAGAATTATTTTGCAAATATAGTAAATATAATAATAATGACTTTATGCAGACTCTTCAAATTGAAATTTCATTTGAGCGATATGCATATCAGAACATATACAGTAAAATTGAATTTTTTTGTTTTTTGTTTCTTTTGTTTGTTTGTTTTGTTTGTTTGTTTGTTTTTGTTTAGTTTTTTGGAAAACGTACAATATATGAAAAAATAATAACTTTATTAAGAAAACATAGAAGACATTTCTGTATTTGGGTTTCATTTGAGCGATTTTCATAGCTCAGACACATTTGCAAAAATTTATAACATGGGAGCAACAAATCAAATGACGGTTTCAAGATTTAACGTTAATTGAACTTAATGATCTAAAGCTATTTAACTTATTTTAAAATGGATTTTTAACTTCGAGCAAGTTTTCACAGGACCAATTTCGTGTGATCAGGAATTGGTGATGGAATATATACATGTACATGTATTTCTTATTAGCACAAGTGCCTTCGGCTGGGAAGTGATGCTGTCCCTCACTGTTGTAGCTATCCCTCACCTGTGCAGCTGTCTCTCAATTGTGCACCTATCTCTCACCTATGCAGCCATCCGGCCCTCACCTATACAGCTATCTCTCACATGTGCAGCTGTCTCTCACTTGCGCAACTACCACATGTGCAGCTGTCATTCAGTTGTGCAGTTGTCTCTCACTGTTGTAACTATCTCTCACCATTTGCAGCTATCTCTCACCATGTGCAGCTATCTCTCCCCATGTGCAGCTATCCCTCACCATGTGCAGCTATCTCTCACATGTGCAACTGTCTCTCACTTGTGCAACTACCACGTGTGCAGCTGTCATTCAGTTGTGCAGTTGTCTCTCACTGTTGTAACTATCTCTCACCATTTGCAGCTATCTCTCACCATGTGCAGCTATCTCTCCCCATGTGCAGCTATCCCTCACCATGTGCAGCTATCTCTCACATGTGCAACTGTCTCTCACTTGTGCAACTACCACGTGTGCAGCTGTCATTCAGTTGTGCAGTTGTCTCTCACTGTTGTAACTATCTCTCACCATTTGCAGCTATCTCTCACCATGTGCAGCTATCTCTCCCCATGTGCAGCTATCCCTCACCATGTGCAGCTATCTCTCACATGTGCAACTGTCTCTCACTTGTGCAACTACCACGTATGCAGCTGTCATTCAGTTGTGCAGTTGTCTCTCACTGTTGTAACTATCTCTCCCAATGTGCAGCTATCCCTCACCATGTGCAGCTATCTCTCACATGTGCAACTGTCTCTCACTTGTGCAACTACCACGTGTGCAGCTGTCATTCAGTTGTGCAGTTGTCTCTCACTGTTGTAACTATCTCTCCCCATGTGCAGCTATCTCTCAAACTGTGCAGCTATCTCTCCCCATGTGCAGCTATCTCTCCCCATGTGAAGCTATCTCTCCCCATGTGCAGCTATCTCTCCCCATGTGCAGCTATCTCTTACCATGTGCAGCTATCTCTCAAACTGAGCAGCTATCTCTCACCATGTGCAGCTATCTCTCCCCATGTGCAGCTATCTCTCCCCATGTGCAGCTGTCTCTCAATTGTGCACCTATCTCTCACCTATGCAGCCATCCGGCCCTCACCTATACAGCTATCTCTCACATGTGCAGCTGTCTCTCACTTGCGCAACAACCACATGTGCAGCTGTCATTCAGTTGTGCAGTTGTCTCTCACTGTTGTTACTATCTCTCACCATTTGCAGCTATCTCTCACCATGTGCAGCTATCTCTCCCCATGTGCAGCTATCCCTCACCATGTGCAGCTATCTCTCACATGTGCAACTGTCTCTCACTTGTGCAACTACCACGTGTGCAGCTGTCATTCAGTTGTGCAGTTGTCTCTCACTGTTGTAACTATCTCTCACCATTTGCAGCTATCTCTCACCATGTGCAGCTATCTCTCCCCATGTGCAGCTATCCCTCACCATGTGCAGCTATCTCTCACATGTGCAACTGTCTCTCACTTGTGCAACTACCACGTGTGCAGCTGTCATTCAGTTGTGCAGTTGTCTCTCACTGTTGTAACTATCTCTCCCCATGTGCAGCTATCCCTCACCATGTGCAGCTATCTCTCACATGTGCAACTGTCTCTCACTTGTGCAACTACCACGTGTGCAGCTGTCATTCAGTTGTGCAGTTGTCTCTCACTGTTGTAACTATCTCTCCCCATGTGCAGCTATCTCTCAAACTGTGCAGCTATCTCTCCCCATGTGCAGCTATCTCTCCCCATGTGAAGCTATCTCTCCCCATGTGCAGCTATCTCTCCCATATGCAGCTATCTCTCCCCATGTGCAGCTATCTCTCACCATGTGCAGCTGTCTCTCCCCATGTGCAGCTATCTCTCCCCATGTGCAGCTATCTCTTACCATGTGCAGCTATCTCTCAAACTGAGCAGCTATCTCTCACCATGTGCAGCTATCTCTCCCCATGTGCAGCTATCTCTCCCCATGTGCAGCTATCTCTCACCATGTGCAGCTATCTCTCACCATGTGCAGCTATCTCTCCCCATATGCAGCTGTCTCACCATGTGCAGCTGTCTCTCCCACAGCTATCTCTTATTTATACAGCTATCTCTTATTTATGCAGCTATCTCTTATTTATGCAGTTATCTCTTATTTATGCAGCTATGTCTTATTTATGCAGCTATCTCTTATTTGTGCAGCTATTTTTCATGTCTCAATACAGCTATCTCTCAGTTATGCAGCTATCTCTTATTTATGCAGCTATCTCTTATTTATACAGCTATCTCTTATTTATACAGCTATATCTCATTTATGCAGCTATCTCTTATTTATGCAGCTATCTCTTATTTATGCAGCTATCTCTTGCTGTTGTAGCAGTCTATCACTTGCTATCTCTCACTTGTGCAGCTAACTCCCAATTGCATGATCGTGGTGGCTAAAAATATCTGCATTTCACCCACATAGGCCCCTTTGTACAAAACCTAGCAGGGCCTCAATAAGTAGGTCAATAAATAGGTCAATTTATCGATGGTTGAAAACAAAGCTCTAATTACAGAAATATAGGCATATTGGAGGTAATTTTCATTTCTAATGTAATTCTGACAAAAAATAAATGATAACTATGCCATTCATAATATGTTAAAAGCGCAACCCTTCACATAAACTTGCAAAACAAAAGTGAAGTGGAGATTAGTTTAGTGTCATTTCCACCAGAGGGCAGGCAACGTGGTGACGGAACAGCGAGATGACACACCCTTGTCAGTGGCGACTTTAGTTGCGGCCAATACCTCACACAGCAACTTTTTTTTTTTTTTTCAAATCTCGTCACCCTTCCTCTCTGATCACGTTCATGCTTTTTTTATATATGTATGTAAAGGTCACAGTGCACCAATTCGAAGCCACTGTATAATCCTATTTAAACATGCAACTTTCAAACTTCACTAAAAAATTGTTAAAATGTTTCAATTGATCCTTTCTTATTTTTTCCTAATAGAAAAATACTGTAATATTCATTTAAAGGCAAAGAAAATATACATTCACCTGGAAAATTTTCGGCTGTGTTGGTCTCAAACCAGACCTTATGTGCAAATGCGTTTTTTTAAGGCAGACTTCATGAATATCAAATAATTTTAGAACTGCCCCCAAATTTTTTTTAAAATATTAATTAGCTTTCATTTGAATTTTCTGTCATCATTACATGTTATATTTTAAATATTTATCAAAAGATTTCCTGTCATATGCTTTGTTTGGTTTTAATAGCCCTCATCTGACAGACACCCACGCATCTGTAATATAGGTTAATCGTATCACATTTTGACCCGGATCTTATTTGTGCACTGTGACCTGAACCAGGTGGCAGTCCAAAGGATCTGAAAAAATACTAACCAAATCTAAAACTACTGTGTGTTCTGCACCCCATGTGCAAATTTGAAATTTTTGGTGTGTCTTTTAGGGTGATTAAGGCTGTTTTTGAAGTTTTGGCCTTCAGGATATTGAGATTGCTGTTTTTCTCTGGATGTAGTGGACTGGTTTTTGGGCATGTGAAGCTGTCAGGCAGTACTCTATCTATTTGACCTGAAAATAGTGAGTACAAAATACATCAATGATGATGTTATAACCTTTAATCACCCTATTTGACATCAATTTGATAACTTTTTGGACTTATTTGGGTGGCCGACCTGAAAATCACTTGTGAAATTCAGTGAAATTTGGAAATGTAAATGTGTCGTTTTGATGATTATCAATCATTTTCATTCTATATTATTTAAATTTACAAATAGAGCTTATATGTGACATCACTTTAACATAATTTTCAAGAATTCATATGCAAAATTTTTTTTTTTTTTCAAGATTTTAGATTTTGGTGACGCGTATGTGTACATTTTGCTTATTGGGACAAAAATCTTTTTTTTAAAAAAGGTTACGTTTCACCATTTTTCAATTTATTGTGATGAATTATGTTTTATTTTGTGTTTTGAAATTTAAATTTGACTTTCTTACACATAATAAGTGTTTGATTTCTTTATTTTCAAGATTTTGGTGTGTTTATAGGGCTTAACAGATATGCGGCCACCATGCCCAGTCAGTGTTCAAATCTGTGTAAGGGCTTCCAAAAAGGTATTTAAATGCATTCAGCTGGATGAATTCAAATTTGTGGATTGAGAAAGATGGCTAAATGAAAGTGCAATCATGAAAAATGTAAGAGAATCATTAATTTGTATCTGACTCTGTCATGGCAGAAGGGTCAAGTTGGCCTAAAATGACATTTTCACTCAGTGTCAATGCATCTCCCTTGTTTATGCTGTTTTGTGACCATCAAACAAGTGAGATGTATGAACTACTTATGTGATTACTGGTAAATTATAACTAACATATGGCATAAGTCAGTTACCTTGTATCACTTTAAATTTCGATCACCAGCTGGATAGACAGGCACATAACCATATGTCTATATTATGGGGTCTCGGCCATCATTAGAGCCTTGTTTGGACCCATCTAATAGTTTAGAATGCACATTTTTTTGCCATTTGCCTCATTCCACTCTGTAAATATAAGAAAAATACATTTCATGACAATTTTCACAATTTTCACAAATCACTGACAAATGCTGAAGGTCACAGTGCACCAATTCGAAGCCACTGTATAATCCTATTTAAACATGCAACTTTCAAACTTCACTAAAAAATTGTTAAAATGTTTCAATTGATCCTTTCTTATTTTTTCCTAATAGAAAAATACTGTAATATTCATTTAAAGGCAAAGAAAATATACATTCACCTGGAAAATTTTCGGCTGTGTTGGTCTCAAACCAGACCTTATGTGCAAATGCGTTTTTTTAAGGCAGACTTCATGAATATCAAATAATTTTAGAACTGCCCCCAAATTTTTTTTAAAATATTAATTAGCTTTCATTTGAATTTTCTGTCATCATTACATGTTATATTTTAAATATTTATCAAAAGATTTCCTGTCATATGCTTTGTTTGGTTTTAATAGCCCTCATCTGACAGACACCCACGCATCTGTAATATAGGTTAATCGTATCACATTTTGACCCGGATCTTATTTGTGCACTGTGACCTGAAAACTCAAGCATTTGCAACAGTCACCAGATGGCAGTAAATGGAGCCGTTCAACACAAGGGGTCAGGTCTTAATACACAAGCTCTCATTAATTGGAGATAGTTTCCTTTTAGAATAATCATGTGACCTGTGCATAAACAAAACTCACGTCGGGACATAAAAGCTGGCGCATTCATTGTATATTGTGTTCATTTTAAGCAGATATCACATGACACTTTATACTGCAGGATGTAAACTTGTTTTGTTGAAATTACAGTGAAGTCATTATCGGTAAAAATACAATCAAGATCCTGTGAGCATTCACAAATTCGTACAAATTTGGCGTGTGGTCAAGTCAAAGGCATGTGAGTGTTTGGCCACGTTCATTGATAAACAAACACTGAGGCGTTCACTTTTATCAGATTATGGATATCAGCGGGACTTATATCGATACCAACAACCCCTACCATGTGATTCAGAACTCAGGGAACACGAAGGCAACTGTTAATGTGTACAAGCGGCGATGGTATGTTTTGTTGCTGTTCTGTCTGCTTGGCCTCACCCAGGGCACAGTGTGGAACACATGGGGACCCATATCAGATTCGGCAACCCTTGTCTTCAAGTGGTCTGATGCAGACATTGCCATGTTTGCTAATGTTGGCAACATTTTCTTCTGCCTGTTTGTGTTCCTGTCATCTTACATAATGGATGTTTTAGGTAAGTACAATAAATTATAAGTTACAGCGGACGACAACAGAGCTGCAGAGGCCAATAGAGCTGCTTTTCAATGTATCAAATGCAACCGACAACAAACGGGAGGGACGTTGACATCCCCATTGTTCAAGCTTAACCCCTAATGAACGGGAAGGACGGCAACGTCCACCACCGGCAACAAACGGGAAGGATGTTGACCTCCCCATTGTTCTGACTTGATGATGTCATTTGTAACATTCTGAAGGGCTGCAACTTGTTACAATGTAATCATGATAATGACGTCAGATTGCCTTAATCATGAACTTTTGACCCCAGCACTTCATTAAGCATATTGAATAACCATAGTTATAAATTTTATTAATTTGGTTAGTTATAGTCCTGCCTTGGAGTAATTATGTATGGAGGCATGACGGCCGTTATATGAACTATGATGTCATGGTAACGCATTGTTTTACACAATGGGTTCAAAATCCTTTGATCCTATCATAGTTGCCGACTTGAGAACAGTGGAAAATTGAACTTTTATATTTTCAAAAATTAAATTGGCTAATATTTTATTAAAGTTTTATAATTTATTTTGGTGACTTTCTTTTAAAGAAAAAATCAGAATATATGTTCTCTTTTTGAGGATTCCAATACCATCCACTTAAATATACGTCAAATAAATCTGTTTATTTCTGTTGTGATTGCTTCAATGATAAATGTTCTGAAAAAAAGAAAAATACATATATTCCAAACCTTTTATTTTTTCATGTATGTTTATAAACCGGGGAGCGGTAGTATTCATATATATTACTTTTTTTTTACTTTTGAAACAAAATATTGTTTATGATATAGCATTTATTAAATTTTTGTTGCATTTTTTTATTGTTGTTTTTTGTTGATTTTTAATGATGACATAACATTTCATAAGGCAAAGTAATTGAAAGTATCCATGTCAGTGCATATATTGGCAGGAATATAAATTGGATTTTCTGATAGTATTGTTTTTACTGAATAGCATGGTATATTTTTCCAATCTCCCAATATATGCGCCAATAATTAAAAATAAACTGGAAAGACAAAAATAACAAAAAAGTACATGATTTCCTGATAAACTGAGAGGAAAACGGAAATTTTAATCATTTTCATAAATATGATATGAATTTGAAAATCTCATAAAATCATCAAAACTTGGAGCAGAGAAAAAAAATTATATCCCCATAATCTGCATAAATAAACAAAACATTTCATTCCCGATATGTGTAGCTCTAAATTGTGGTTTTGATAACTTAAAATAGTTCTGAAATAAATTATGTCAAAACTTTCATATCTTGCACCTATATGGCGTCATCATAACAATGCCCATGGTGGCAACTATGACGCCCCCTTTGATCTTGCCCCGTTGTGCCTCCATTCATAGTTACTCCAAGGTCCTGCCAATCAACAAAATTTAGATATGCTAGTCCATTAGGGGTTAATGGAGTCATTTTGTGACATTCTGTTTAAGTTTTGGACTTCAATTTTTTAGAATGTAATTATGGTAATGACGTAAGACTGCTTGAATCAAGGACATGTAACCCATGTACTTTTGTGAGGATGTTGAATAATGGTTATAGATTTTATTAATTTAGTTTACAGATACACCAGTCCAGAAAAAAAATTATTTATCCTGCCAAACAATAACATTTTTATTGGCTCATCAATAAAATCACTTAAACAGATTCTTGCACTCAAATCTGTCAATGGTTTTCAAGTCCATTTTCCCAATGTCATTGGGAGCAGTCAAACCTTTTGTTTGGCAGGACAAATGAGTATTGTTCTGGACTGGTGTATCAGTGCACTTAATTGATATTTATAATTGATATAATTCATAGCCATAGTTATTTGATATGCTTACTGCAATAAAGTAGTAGATTCACAAGTTCATCACGTTCATGCCGCAAACAGCTTGACATCATTACTATGATTACATTGTACCAGAATGCAGCCCCAGAGATAGTCACAAGATGACGTCATATAGTTAGAACAATGGGGACGTTAACATGCTGCCCTTTGGTGGTGGATGTGGACATCTTTCCCATCCTGTCGTGGTAAATTGATTGATTATAAATCTCATCCCTCCTTTGTATTTATGATTTCCCTTTTCATCTAATATTTTGAACATGAGAGCGAAAATTATAAAAAATAATAATACTCCTAGTTTGAACCAAATGTCTATTTGGTCACACACATGAATGTGATCATATGAGGTCACACAATAGGAGCATGTATTAAGTCACATACATACATGTATGAGAAATGCATGACTAAATAGTTCCATGCAATAGCTGTGTATGACCAAAATGGTTGACATGTTCATACATGACTTGACCATGAGCATATCTATAGATGTTTACCTCCAATTGTTCATGTCTCTATATTGTCCATGTATGAAAGACTAATTATTCTGCCCATCCTCCTTTCTGGTAACTACACATTGGTAATTATCCATTTCACTTGTATTAAAAATTGACAGTGAAAGCATAACAGTTAAAACTGAAAACAAATATTTAAGTAATTATAATCTAATTAATTAAGTGAAACTTTAATTTCCAAATACATATTAAGGCTGGAAAGAAAAGTTGGAAATTGTTGATTTTTCCGTATCTATATATATATGTCTGTGTGTTGCTTGTAGGTCTACGCACAGCTTGCCTGCTGTCAGTGCTGATGATCACAATGGGAGCTGGAGTAAGGTGTATAACATCAGATCCAGAATGGATGTATTGGTGAGTAACCTCTCATTTCCTTATCATGAGGCATTAGCAATATATATTTAACATTTTTTCCTTTGATACAAATAGTCCTATAGTTTATGGTATACACCTGGAGTAAATTCATAGTTCAAGGAAATTTGTAATTTCATAAACAGAATGATATGTGTATCTTTCATTCGAATCAGGCATTATTATAATTCATTTAAATAGAAACACCTACTAAGTACTCAAACTTTTTATATATTACATGTGAAATGAATGTATAGAATATATTTTTTTTCAACATTGCATTGACTAAAAATGTGCCATACATTTTTAAACTTCAATCTTTTTAATTGACATATTTCTGAGTTGATTTTATAAGCTTAACTTTTAAATATTAATTGATATATTAAATTTATGAAAGCATATATAATGATTGATATTCATCATGATGTGAGATGTATAAATTAATATTCAGTAATTTTATAATAATCATGATTATTTAAACTTTTTTTAATTTATCACAAACTGTTATTTATCTTACTGGTGAAAGTTACTTGTGTAATGAAAACACAATTGGTTATTTTTACCACATATATAAAGAATAAGGAAAAATTTACATGTTGAAAGAGTTCTATTCTTTTTTTCATTTTGTTTTTGTAATCTCTAAAGAGTCCTTTTAAATAAAAAAAATCTATATCTGCTGTGTCAGTCTCAGCACACCATTTAGTTTTGTACACATAAAAATTTATTAACATTTAGTAAACATAACATAAAGGTTTACAAATGTACTGTGTCAAAATAAAATCTGAGTTGTCACTTCCTTCACACCAATAGCTTGTAGATGCTACACATATTAACATTTAGTAAAGATGTTAACAAATGTTTTAGGTTTTCAATGGCTGCCTCTGCCCTGAATGGCATGGCAGGAACAGTAACATTTGCAGGTGTAGCTCTGTTTTCTGCAGTGTGGTTCCCATCCAATCAGAGGTCGACGTCTACGGCCATAATCACCATGGCAAATTACGTTGGTGTGTCAGGCTCTTTACTCATAGGTAAGCGTATAAAAGATGTGGAAAAGAAATTCCTGAATAAATCAAAATATAAATGGTTAAATGATTATATTGGCAGGTTATCAATGGTTGGTTCTGCCACAAATGGCATAGCAGGGACTGTTACATTTGCTGGGTTAGCTTTGTTCTCCAATACATGGTTTCCAATCTCTCAGAGATCAACAGCCACAGGCATTAGTAACCTGGCCATCTCTTTGGGAAATTCAGCTTCACTTTTGGGTAAGGAGAGGAGAGACATCTATGATGCCATATTCTAATTATGATATGGTTATGTAAGGACTTACTAAGGATGAACTAACAGGCCTAATTTAAAAATGACCTTTGAACCTCAATTAAGATCTTTTTTGAATGCTTTAGCTTGCCATTAAGAAGGTGTATGCAGCTACAGCTCAGTTATTAGATGGAGCCAAACATCTATTTGGTCATGCGAAAGCAATAGGAAATCTGGGTGCACATGGCCATTCTAACTAGTGCATTATCTGCTCACTCAGCCTGCCTTCTTTGTGGCCCAATATGATCATGTTATGGTCAATTGTTACCCTATTATATATTCATTGCCGCTAATATAATTCTTTTTGATATAATTTGCACTGTATCATTTCTACACAAGGTGGGACATCTTGCAGTGTTTGATTGCTGTTTAATTTGGTCGTGTTTCTGCAAGACCTAATTGAAGTTTGGCTACCAATCGTAATCATGCTAATGGTATAATAATGAATGAAAACAAATTGTACATGTGCTTAAATCAGAGTAGCTCGTCAGACCCTACAGCCTGGAATGTCACAGTTTATGTCAGACTATATGTCACAGGAATTAATTAGCTTGCTCATTATAATAGTAAGCTAGTAGGAAGCATCAGAGTATGACCAAGACCAATGAAATGTTTGGCAAACAAGAATCTTTGTCATCTGCATGAAATATTGGCATGCAATTTAAGATCTCTCATGAAAGTTAGTTTTGAAATAAGTTTTTGTATAGAATCATGGTGTTAAGTACTCTATATTATTCCTTAACCAAAGTAACATGGTGTCAGGGCATATAATATTCTATGTTATCCACAAAAAACCAAAGTAACATGGTGTCAGGGCATATAATATTCTATGTTATCCACAAAAAACCAAAGTAACATGGTGTCAGGGCATATGATATTCAATATTATCCACAAAAAACCAAAGTAACATGGTGTCAGGGCATATGATATTCAATATTATCCACAAAAAACCAAAGTAACATGGTGTCAGGGCATATAATATTTAATATTATCCACTAAAAACCAAAGTAACATGGTATCAGAGCATAAAATATTCTATATTATCCAATAAAATACTTATCCAAAATCAGTAGCCAAATCAGATATCAAATTAGATAAACATGTCATCTGCATTTATGCCAAAATCATTGTATATTTCATAAGTTTGCAATTTTTTTAATGAATTGAGAATAAATGTGTTGGTGTTTTAAATCTTATTTAAGGTCCACAGATTGTTCACTACATCAACCCAGAAAATGCTACACATCATAATGGTGGCATTGATATTACACCAACAAATAATCAATCTTCAAACATAACAGGTATGTTGTTTTGCAGTAAAATACATTGTTTCTTCTGAGGAATGTGTGCTATTATCCACAGTAAACTTTAACATATAACTTTGACATTTCACACATTTAATGGGAAAGCTGTCCAAACTATAGCTTTTTAAATGGAAGTTAGCAACTAAGTCAGAAAATAATATAAAAGGGAGGTGATTCAGATCAAATAAGCTATCTGATATGATCTGAATTTGACCTTTTCACCAATGAAAAGGTCAAAGAAACATAAAGAATCAAACTTGAAGTAATCTGAGGTGATATCTGGAAGATGTTTGTAATAAATGAGATAAGTGGATAGCATCAAGCAGTTGAAAAAAAAGAAGGCCAAACTCCTCGTACTTTTTTCCAAAGTGGAAGTAATTACTATGAAATAAAATGAGCAAAATAGTATATTATCACAATGTCAATAAAAAGTTATACTTGGAAAAATCCCAGACTGATGCTTTGATTTTAAGGTATCTGATTTCAGCCAAATGCACTGTGGCCAAGGATTATTTTGTGGCTATTCTATACATATCTAGGTACATGAACTGAAATTGTGTGTGTGATGATTTTTTGTTTGATATATAAAAAGGTAAAGTAAGCCAATTTTCAAAAGAGGCTACTGTTCTTATATCAGACTTTGATAATGTTAAGTATTAATGTGCCATTAAAAATACATTCTATAAAGTGTTATAAAGCCCTAACTTAATGGTGATGTGTGTAAGCATGACATGGGCCAATGCAAAAGTTCAGGGCTGAATTAACATCAAGGTCTTCAGTTCTGTCTCATTTATATGTTCCTACTTTTAGCAAAATGTACAATTTTTAAGATATAAATGTTTTGTGAGTGAAGTGAGATATTTTGATTCCCTTTAAGTAGTATGACGTTCACGGTGATTATCAATCTCTAATAACAGGAAAACCAAGTCTAGATCTAGTTATCAAACCTGACTTCAACAATGTAGGCGTATAAATATATATTTATTTGTGTTTTTGAATTAAATGATTCATGTAATCATGTCCTACAATTTTGTATTTGTAGAGTCAATTATTGAAAAACAGCGCAATGAAATTATGAAACTGATGTATATAGGTAAGGTTAAAATATCAAATTAATCTTAGCATCAACATTTTTTGTAAAAGATGTCCTTGATACCATTCAGATGGCCATTTATCTATTAATCAAGAACCATAAACCATCAAATGGTATTTAAAGTCTTGTTAAAGGTTGTTGAAATTATGTTTTCTTGAATTTTTTTAAGATTGTTCACATATTATATTGATTTTATGTGTCATATATCTGGTGAAAACATTTATGTTTATACTAATTTTAGACACTAAATGACCTTAACAGTTGATATGCCTTAATCCACTATTCATTCATTCCACTTAGATGGCAATTTTGTTTACAGCACTAATAAGTTTATATTAATTAAAAAAAACAAAGAAGATAATAATTTCTTGAATTGTGACATAATTTGAAAATATGCTTGATTGCAAAGCAATGAATCAGGATAGATTGTAATGCATTGAACTGTGTAATGATATTGTATTGTATCTGATAGCATTGCGCTGAGCATCAAAGAGGCCAGGATATATAAACATAACATCATTTGATTTGTAGAATGTGGATTCTCTGGCATATTGATGTTACTCCTTCTGTTATACTTTCCATCCAAGCCTCCCCTGCCTCCGAGCCTTTCTGCATCTTCAAGTAGGATGGAATTCAGGAAGGGACTGTGGCAGCTGACAAAGTGAGTCTCAGATCGATTTCATTTCAGATTTGTTGGTGTAAAACAGCAAATTATTATTTTTTTATACATCCCTTAAGCACACCACAGCCAGTAAAAAGAATATGTTGAAGTTTCCAGTTAAAGCTCATGAAAATTTTATCATATAGGGATGTGATAAATAAATATATTTAAATTTTACCCCATTTTAAATCAAAACTATCTCACCTTCTATTTTAGACAATTACGGTTTTGGATGATTGGCCTGTCATATGCAATTCCTACAGGAGTGCTAGGCATATGGTGCTCTGTTCTCAATATCAACCTCAAGCCAGTAGGGATATCCCAGGTGACCTCAACATCATAACATACCTTTCATTTAAAATAAATGTTAAACAAGACATGTTTTGGTTTTATTTGTAAGAAGTACACTTTACCTCCCTTTTTTCAAATATTGATAGGGCTTTTTAGCTCTGCTGACTTCTTTGAAGTCGCAGAGCTTCAGGAGTGGGGAAAATGTCTGCCTGTCAGTCCGTCTGTCTGTCTTTTCATCTATCAACATTTCTTTAAAAATATTCTAGAAAACTAACAATAATATACGTTTCATATTTTTTATAGAGGAAGATATAGAGGTGAAGATTCAGATTCCTTCAAATCTTAGTGATGTCACCATTGACTGTAGTCTAGTGACCTTGAGGTCACACATATTGTACTGAGCATATCTCAGCAACCATCTATAAGAGGACATTGAAAATTGGTATACAGAAATGTCTTAGGTCATAACTGTGCCTCATCATACTTTCTTAGGCATGTAACCTTTGACCTTGACACATTGACCTTGAATTCAAAATTTATGTACATGCAACATCTCAACCATTAAAATTGAATAAAAAGTACTTCATATCTGTTATATATCAACACAATGTTTAAAAATCTTCTTCTCTAAAACTACCAATAATATACGTTTCAAATTTGTATACAGAGTTGGCAGTGAGTTATGCTTATCATTGCTTTTTTGTAATGTTTGTGAACATTTATTCCTAACTGATCATTCAAAGCCTTTTCAAGAGCAGACTTGAGCAGATGATGATTTTGACCAATCAAAATGTATGTTACATATCAAACTTGTTATCTTGATTTTCAATGGCTAATATTTCTATGTTATTAAAAATGGAAGCATCCTTTACAACCTAGTGATAGCTATTAGATTTTTGAAAAAATCATAACAAAATGGAAAAAGAACTGAGCCTTATGGAAAATAAATAGTATTAGACCTCTGAAAATACAACATCTTGCCAACTGATACCTAAAGGAGAAGATCTCATGAACGATTAACTAAGATAATAAGTATTGGGCATGCCTGACAACCATAAAGTGCAGTTGTGCACAGTCAGCTTTATTTTGCCCCTGCCATCCATTGACCTGAATACAGTGACCACAAATTTTGTTTGTGAAATATTGCATTGGTAACAAGATAATGATTTACAAGATATCAATGAATATCTCATCAAGACTGAATTGGGATCGTGTGTAGAAAACCGTAACCTGTTTGCTAGTTACAATTTATCTCAATTCATATGTTTTCATTCAAGTGAGCAGAGCTATCAACACATGGGGTTATGTTGAAATTTCCTATATCTTACTGAATATATATTAATCAAGATATATCCCTAACATGTAGTCAGATATAGCTATAATAAAGCAAAAGTATTTTAATTGTCATTTTTCAACATTATAATAGAATATGATTTAATTTCTCCCAGGATGAGGCAGGATGGCTAGGATTCTATTATATCACAGCTGGGGCAATCACAGGATTATTTGTATCAAGGTATGTATTTCTTATAAATTTGCTTTATTATGGCTTTGTTGTATTGAACTAAGGAATAATATTACTTGTCTCACCTGCAATAGCTGTTGGGGAGACTAAGATGTCACTTTCCGTATGTCAGTCTGATGATTTTAAACTATGAGATATTTTCAATGGATTTTAAAGGTAGAGTTATCATATTGGGGTTTTATTTAAGCAATATGGATAGACTAGCACAGTGGTACAAGCGTAGGATCTGGGCCTTTGTTGCAATGTTGTTTATATAAGTGGAGGACGGGAAGTGGTGGGTTCAACTTCCACTGCCAGCAGTGTTACTTTATCACTGGTTAAAAAGTTCGAAAATCGGCCTGATATGGCCATAGTTGCTGAAAAACCATTTCATTTTATTTCAGGACTATGGAGATCAGAACATATAGAATTGAATTGCAGTTTGCAAACGTAAAACATTTTAAAAATGACAGTATTATACAGAAAATAAAAATTAAATCATCATGTAGAGATTTTACTTGAGGGATTTTCAGACACATTTGTAAAGAAACATGTAGTAAGTTGGCCAAGAGGCCAACTTCGAGCATGTATATAATTGCTGCCACCTGGTGGATTTTCAGAGCACGAACATGTTTACATGTTTACTATGATATGAAGGTTACAATTTCAAGTTTAATCTTGGATTGTAAGCATCAAGTATATTTGCTACAATGCCAATCTTTAACATGCGTACATACTTTGTTCCATTGCAGATTTTCGGATATTTTTTCTCGGCACATGAAAGTTATACTCGTAAGTCTCTACATCCTAGCTGGTGGCTCCCTCGTGTGGGTACTTCTGTTGGTAGAACAATACATTCCTTTTCATACAAGTGAGTTATCTACTGAACATGTATCTTTTCTCCATGCTCTACTATAATCATTATGCACATAATTAATTTGAAGTGTTTAGAAATGAAAGAAAATGAAGGTTTCTATTGAACACATTTCATACCAGACCCCTTTGATTAAGAAATATTGCTACATACATGTACATGTAGGACTTTGTTACAGGAATTATAAATGGTACCACTGGAAACAGCTATTTAGATGATAGACAGTTATCACAATATAATTATGTCCCACTGGAAGATGACACATGTAACTTTCTACCTACAGTCAATGAAGTGTTGATATTATTATATGTGACCATGTTAACATTTTTACTGTCTTGACTTGGTCACTTTGTTTGCACCATATCATAATTTCTGTACAAAACTAAGTTTATTTTACACCTACTGTGCCTTCTATACAGTCCTTAGATGTGTTTAGTATTACTTTCAACAATGAGACATTCTCAAACAACCAAGTATGAAAAATTGAAAATTCACTCTAAAACAAAGGCTAACCATTTCAAAATTTTTGCACATTTATTCTTCCAGCCCTCAGTGTGTGTGTTTCGAGCAATTATTAAACAGAATTTGACTGCCATAACTTGTGCATTTTGTTTGCACTAAATCACACCTTTTTATACAAAACTAAGCCACTTTCACACCTGCCATGTCCTCTTTTCAGTCCTTACTGTTCAGTTCTACTTTCAACAATGTACATTATTAAAAAAAGAAGATATTCCACCCCAAAAATCCTCATTTACAACACATAGCCAATTCCAAATTCCCTCCAATTTATTGTTCTGCTTGCTCAATTATTAACCAACCAGAATATGACAAATTTACATTTATGGCCGTTCAGTATAGCAGATGTGGACTCTTTCCCTTTGAAATATTTTTGACATGATATTATTGAGATATCTGATACAATGCAAAATAGACAATTGCATGCCATTTTTTGTGTCTCTCTTCATATACGGGGTCAAACATCTAGCAATCTCAGATTATTGTATATTTTTTCCTTATATAATCATGCTTTACCTATAAATATTGAGATGATGTGTATCCATGTTTTTTTACAGTGTCCCTCTACTCGTCTGTGATAATGACTGGGATATTTGTAAATGGAGCCATTCCTTTATTCTTTGAGCTTTCATGTGAGATGTGCTACCCAGTGGCTGAGGGAATCACCGGTGGCTATCTCACCTTACTCAATAACCTGGCTGGAACAATCCTACTGTTTATGTTCGATATACCAAACATTGGTAAGTTAAATACCCAAAACCCCATGTTATTTAGTCAGCACAAGCTGACTTTATGTTCTTTCTCAATTTCCACTGCATCCGCCGTTGCCGCAATTTGTTTTCTTCTTCATTCAGTCATGCTTGGACATAGGGACTAGATACTATGAAATGATAATTTATAGGCCTAGGAATTTCTTTTAGGCTGAACTTTTTGTGACCTTGGATCAAGGTCAAGATCATGAACAGCTCAGGAGCAACTTCACTTGTGAATGTTCAATTTTCTTCAAAATTTCAGCAACATCAATATGATTTGGCAGATGTGATCTACCCATGAGGGGCTTGAATAAGTTCGATTTTGGGTGACCTTGGGATATTTTTAAGGTCACAGGAGATAATTTTTTAAATCATCTAATTGTGATATTTGGCAAAATATAACATATAACATTTATTCCCACTACATTTATTTTACACAACTCGTTTGTTCATGCTTTTATGAATAATTTATGTAACTAGGTCACATTGACCTATTTGCATGCCAAATAGGTCACAACTTCCAGAAACATGCAGAAACTGATCTAGAACTTGATATTATGGATATGTAAAGTACATATAAAGATTATTTATTTTTATTGACTTTGGGTCAAAGTCAAGGTCAAGACCAGAAATATTGTTGCTTTTATTGATTATGCTCTCTTGACTGTAAGAATATAGCAATATCAATGCAACTTGCCATATATATGTGGTAAAACTAGAGTTGGCTTATAGGAGTAATCAATGTAGCTAGGTAACAGTGACCTCTTTAAAGGCTAAATAGGATTTTGACATATGGTGATATTTTCAAGGTCACAGGACAGATTTTTTCTTAAGATTACATATTACCATATTTTACACAACACAAAATATCATGTATTGCCACTCCATGAACCCTGTACAATATGTTCATGATTTGGAGGATAATTTATGTAACTAGGTTACTTTGACCTCTATGTAGTACAAAAAGGCTTGACAGTTGTGAGTTTGATAGTGCATGACCTTATATGTATTAAATACTGAAGTCAAGCCAAATTGACTGAGTAGCTTCAAATCTCAGGTTTTGAAAATAAATGCTTTCTTGTCTGTATTTTCCAATGCATTTTGAATGTTTGTAATTCTGCAGGATGCCTTGTTGTCATTTCATCATATTTGTGAAGTTAGCATGTATTGAATGGGAATAATTAACCATACTGTGGATTAAATAGTTCTCAATATATGTGTCAAATAAGGATAACTAAACTGGGACAGTCTCAAGTTCCACATAAATGTCATTGAACTTTTGAGAATTCAGTAATTTCAGACTCAATGCATATGTTTTATCACAAATTTAGACTGTATGGAAAAGGCCAATACATATTTTTACTAAATATCTTGTGTACTTTTTATTATTCAGTGCTTCTGATGAGAAATATAAATCACTTTGCCACTTAAATGTGATGTATCATAACACTTAAAAGAACACAGTGAATAATTATTTAGGAATGAAAGGAGTCATTATAGTGTTAATTATGCATTCTCATATAAAGATTTTCCTGATCATTTTTGTTTAATTTTTAGGTGTGTCCTGGCTCAATTGGTCCATGTTAGTGTCTGTGATATCAGGAATCCCCTTACTTCTACTAATACCAGAATCATATGCACGCCTACAACTGGACTCACAAGAGAAGCTGGAACCAACAGTGCCAAACTATGCAGCAGGACAAAACGAAAATGGTCAAGCCGTTAGCGTGACTGAAGATTCCATGTTGATACGCAGCATCCCATCACCATCTCCACACGTCATCCGCTATGACGAGCCCATAAACTTCGGACAATCTCTTTCTTCCTCATTAGAAAACATGATGCCTAGCAGTATAGAGACATAAAGGTTATTTTAATCACCTTAAAATCCATATTCTGCTATCATGTGGTATAAAGAGACTTAAATTTGATTTTGATATTACCTTGATTTAGGTGTGTGTTTTTCACATTTTATTGAGATTGTTTTGACTACTGTCTTTTCTTTGCATTTTCTATAAGAAGAGATCAGAGAGTGTGAATGGGTTGAATGATATTTTTGTATTCATTTGACACTCAGCAGTATTAATACCCTTGGTCTAACATTCACTATTTATAACAAACATATTTATTTTTATTTGATATAATGTAATATTTATTACTTTTATTCAACAAGCTATTCACAGCAGTTTAGGAAAGGGATAGCATCTCGGATCAATACAGAAAGCATTTTCAGACAACTTATATGTTGATGTACCATTTGGCAAGTTACTTTACATGTGAACATTATGGGGATATTAAGAATGCAGGTGCATTTTGTTTAACCTTCTCAAAAATCTCACAACCATCCACTTGGCTAGTATAGAAATAAGATACTTTGTGAAAATAAAATCCATGTGAATCAACTAAAATTCACACCGATGTTTCAGGAATATTTTGCATTGAAAATACATTGGAAGCTTGTTAACCTTTAAGCAGCCCATGACATTCAATTAAGAGGACTTTCAGATACATTCAATAATCCATGTAATTCCAGGAATAATAAATATTTGTATATCACAATCATATGACATTGCATAATGAGAGCAATTTAGCAGAAATGTGACAATGAATTGCTTACACTTGACTGAACACTTGAATTGCTATTTTGATATTTTGAATAAGTGTAAATGAAAATAAATGATTTCAGTTTGACATACCAAAAAACTTTGTCTCTTACAATTAATTCTAGAGATTTCTGTGTTTTTATATGACCAAGGAGCCAGTACTCTGCATTATATTTGTAGTTCTCATTACCTCTGCCATCATTGCCCTGCTTTGACATTGATTGAAATCTGGAACACCATGTATAGTCATACATGTCACCATGTACAGTAAGAGACTTATCTTTGATATTGATATTACATGTATGGTTCTATATAACATTTAGATCTCTCATCTCTAAATTGTTCCTGACTGATGATTAGTTGAGACATTGACATCTCTTAAATATCTTTAATATCATGATCCACATGTAGTAGATTAAAAATATCAAATCTTGGAAGAAGAAGAAAAACTAAATATTTTGCAACTTTTGTTGCACTTTTATGGTACTTTATAATATTCAGATATCTAACGATATCTTAAGTGCCATGATCCTTTCTTTTTTTAGATATTGACAGGAATTTTCAGACTGAAAGTACAAAAAAATGATCAAAACTGTGTGAAATATAAAACAATTGTGATTCATAAAGAATGAAGAATTAAATTGCTTCAAACTTTCATGAAATCATAGAGGTTACAAGCAATCTTACAGAGATATGAGGTATATTTGAATGATATGTGGCCACCACCTAACATGGTTACTGTGTTTTCAAATACTTGCTGTGCTCCACCAGGCCTGTACCGATTGACAAACATTAATGCTCAACAATCAATTTTAGAATCAATCTGCATTTCTATGTTGTGTTTTAGTAACTTGATAGGGAGTATGGAATTGTGCTTTTTACATGAAAAAAAGTTCAAAAAGACATTTAGATTGCCATTTACTTTTCATCATCCCCTAATTTTATAAGGAACACATTTTTGCACACAAATGCATTTCCTAATGTTAGTCTGTAATATCGAGATTTATTTATTCTAGACAAATGTTTTTTCGTGTTTACCCACAGAAACATACAGGGTTCCCACACGGTTGGGAAAAAGGGAAAACGTGAGGAATTTGATAATGGGCCTTCTCGGTTGGGAAAAAGTAAGGAAATTGGTTGTCTGGTTGGTAAAAGTAAGGAAAATTGTAGATTTCCATTGATACTATTGTGCTATCGTTAAAAGTAATCTCCTAGCCTCAATGGCAATTTGTGCAGTAATTAAGAAAAGAGTTCCATTTCTACAACAGTGTATTGATACCAAAAATAATATGGGTCTGAAACCTAAATTTATAAGGACCATGAGTTAGTTGGGAAAATCCAATTTGGGTAAGGAAAAGGTTGGGAAATGGTAGGTAACTTAAAGGGGAAAAGGTGTGGGAACCCTGAACATAAGACCAATTTCCTCCAAACATACTACCACTTCCTAAGAATGAATAATTGTCTCCAAATATATTTCATAAAGGCAAAAATATATTGAGGAGAATTTACATAAATTTAGGAAAAAGTAGTTATGTATGCCATAATTAATTGTGGATCAAGCATAAATAGCCTTTTCTACTTATTTACCAAAAAAGATGTCCTGAATCAAGATGATGTTATGGTGATGAAATGATGAAATATACTTTATTGGCAAAACACTTGTTAAAGTTCAATTTTAGTACATGCAAGAGTCACCAGATGGCAGTGTCGAGCATAGGGTCAGGTCACAAGGGGTCAGGTCTTAATACAAGCTCCCATTGAATAGAGAGTTCACTTTCAGTACAATCAGTGTGACACATGCGACCAGTTACACTTATAGAGGGATGTGAAATCTGGTACATGCATATTGTTCATTTCACACACAGTTAACAATTCCGATTAGGATGTAAACAAAACAAATATTGGTGCAAACAATTCTAGATTCTTGTAAGATTTCACAAAATTGGTGTGTGATAAAAGCATATGAAAAAAGTGTTAACTGTATCAGCACATTTATGGATACCAACAACCCATACTATGTGATCCATAACTCAGGGACCAAGAATACAGGCGTGAAGGTGTACAAGCGGCGATGGTATATATTATTGCTATTCTGTCTGATTGGCCTCACCCAAAACATAGTATGGAACACCTGGGGACCCATATCAGACTCAGCAACCCTCGTCTTCAAGTGGTCTGATGCAGACATTGCCATGTTTGCTAATGTTGGCAATATTTTCTTCTGTCTGTTTGTGTTCCTGTCATCTTACATAATGCATGTGTTAGGTAAGTTCGATAAATTACCTGAAGGACTAGCCTATTTGGTGTATGTTTTTTTGGCAGGACTAACGCAGCCAACTATTTTATGTTTTTTCTACGTTGTGAGCACGTTGTGTTTTAGTGCCCAGCACATTGTAACCTGCCATTGTATGGACATAGATCTGTGAACACCAGATAACGTTGTGAGCATGTTGTAAAATGACCTTGTAAGGAAGTAGAACTCCAGATAATGTTTTGAACCTGTGATAAAACAAGCATGTGTTCAGCATGTTGTAAGCATGTGCTCAGCATGTTATAGGCATGTACTAATCATGTTGTAAGCATGTGCTCAGCATGTTATAGGCATGTACTAATCATGTTGTAAGCATGTGCTCAGCATGTTACAGGCATGTACAGTACTAATCATGTTGTAAGCATGTGCTCAGCATGTTACAGGCATGTACTAATCATGTTGTAAGCATGTGCTCAGCATGTTACAGGCATGTACTAATCATGTTGTAAGCATGTGCTCAGCATGTTATAGGCATGTACTAATCATGTTGTAAGCATGTGCTCAGCATGTTACAGGCATGTACAGTACTAATCATGTTGTAAGCATGTGCTCAGCATGTTACAGGCATGTACTAATCATGTTGTAAGCATGTGCTCAGCATGTTATAGGCATGTACTAATCATGTTGTAAGCATGTGCTCAGCATGTTACAGGCATGTACTAATCATGTTGTAAGCATGTGCTCAGCATGTTATAGGCATGTACTAATCATGTTGTAAGCATGTGCTCAGCATGTTACAGGCATGTACAGTACTAATCATGTTGTAAGCATGTGCTCAGCATGTTACAGGCATGTACTAATCATGTTGTAAGCATGTGCTCAGCATGTTACAGGCATGTACTAATCATGTTGTAAGCATGTGCTCAGCATGTTACAAGAACGTGATACATGTACATTCAACTGTGAACAAATTCATCTGTCTTTTCCCAAATCTAGTTACTCAGTTTGGACTATACCTTCAGGAATATCTTCTAGCATATCAATTGGCATGTAATAGCACCAAAATTGATATCCACTAAAATGTCTTCACAAGCTACCTCGACATCATCCAGTAACAAAAGCATTAATAGCAATAGACCAGAAAATAATCCTGACAATAAATCCTGACAACAAAGATCAAGGGAAAAGTAAAATAAATGAAACTATATTTTTAGATAGTATTGATACGAATGATCCTCTTAATTTTATTCCTGTGCACACGGAACATAATTATAAACTTAAAAAGTGATTATGTATACCCCAGGGCAAAGTTACTTTAGATGATAATTTACAGCCAGAGTAACTCCGTACAATACTTTTTAATATATTTACCACCAAGTGAACCGATTCATATCACAGAATCAAATAATCCAGCTGCAACAACCAGATATATTGATTGGTGACTTACAACTTTGGGGAAGCGAAA
This sequence comes from Amphiduros pacificus, assembly GCA_949316495.1. Taxonomy (NCBI): domain Eukaryota; kingdom Metazoa; phylum Annelida; class Polychaeta; order Phyllodocida; family Hesionidae; genus Amphiduros; species Amphiduros pacificus. The sequence goes on from OX439002.1 coordinate 28,752,995, forward strand.
ACAATACTAATGCCAAAGGACGTAGAATCCATAACTTTAAACAACCATTTTCTTGATGAACGAATCCTAAAATGGAAATTTCACAAAGAAGATTGGACCATATTTGAAACATGCTGTTTTGTTAGAATAACATGAAAGGTGAGATTTTGAAAATGTGTTATATATATGATCGTTTGAAAGCCTATTGTCAATCTACATGATACTTGATTTGATTGTATCATTCAAGGCCTAAAAGAACACATCACATTTAAATATATCTATGCACATATTATAAACCATAGTTTTGTCAACAATTGGAGTAAATGGAGAATTCTTTCAACTGAACATTACCAAAACAAAAAACACAGTTTCGTCAATAATTGGATTAGAAAGATGATTTAACCTGCAATGAAGACATCTTGACCTTGCGAGCAAGGTAAACACAGTTGTGTGGGACTACGAGATGCAGAATTCTTTCGACTGAATATTACACATACAAAACACCACAGTTTTCTCAACAATTGGAGTAGAAAGATATATGAGGCTACGAGATGCACACGTCTTATACTAAAGACCATGTGTACTAATTGGAGTAGAAAGGCCTCTTGACGTTGTGAGCAAGATAAACATTATTATTATTATTATTATTATTATTATTATTATTATTATTATTATTATTATTATTATTACTCTTATTATTATTATTATCAAGTTATTATTATGTAACTATATCGAAATGTGACAAATACAACACATTTACTGTAAGGTAAAGGTCTTTAAATATGGATGTTGTGATCATGTAAATATGATAACAGATGCTTTATTGGGAGATACTCATCAATATTAACATGGCCTTCAATACCATATTTAAAAAGTTTTAAGTGTTTTTACGAAATATATATAAATGTGTATAAATATGGAATATTCTGTTATGAAAAATATGACATTTAGGGATATATTTATCAAGATTTACTTTAAAACATCGTTAATTGATAGAAATATATAAAATTCCCTAAGGATGATAGTAAAAGTTGTATTATCCACTTATTTATTGCAAATGTATATCAGGTAGCACTGAGAGTTGATCTGTTGACAGTAATGGATGTTGCACTGCTATAAATTGCTAAAACAACAGGTACGCCAGGCAAAGAGGTATTCTCATGGTTTGCTTCCCGACCTGAAAATAGATAGGAACATTCAAATACCATCCCACCCTTCATTTATAACGTCTTGCGCTTTAATCCGATAAGCTAAAATATGATATCTGCCGGGGCAAATACATATTAGATTAGGGTATATAAATTGAAAAAAGTGGTCAAAAAATAACTAATGTATGTGCGTTGCTTGCAGGTCTTCGCACAGCTTGCCTGCTGTCCGTGACGATAGCCACGGTGGGAACTGCAGGGAGGTGTATTACCTCAGATCCAACATGGATGTACTGGTGATTGATCTTACTGTGCAATGTCTAGACATTTTTATTAATTGATACAAAGTCCACTCTGTCCTACAGTTTGACAAATATACCCAGTATATTCATAGTTTACAGAAATTCGTGATTTTCTTAAGAAATGGAATGATCTTCGTATTATTTACTTCAAATCAGTCATTTTTTTATTTTACTTTAAATTATTATAATTCATTTTGATAGACGGGGTTATAATGATTATATATATATATATATGCATCAAGTCAGACTGTTTAGGGATCATTTGACTTTGTAGATATCAGATGTGAAAGGAATATAAGCATATGAATGTGTTTTATGAAAATGTGTGTATTATGAAAATATATATTTTTATCAACATAATATTTCCTAAAAATGTACTATAGATTCTGAAACTTTAATGGTAATAATTGATGTCTTGATCTTATATTTCATTTTTCAAGTTATTATTTATCATCCTCATGGAACTAAAACAAAATCAGTTAAAATATAAGATATAAGATATTCACATAATTATCAATATCATTTTTTATTGATCTTATTATTATTGTTCAAATTCTGAGACTGATAAGTCTCTGAAGAATCACATCTAGTGAAGCAATGCATCAGCAGAAAATTTATTAAATAAAATGGTTTAGCAAATGCACTGTGCATATGAGAATTTACTTTTCCACTCTCTTCAGATCATTATCTTGTGTAGCCTACACACATTTATTTAAATTGATATTCATTGAAGATGTTATCATTATGGTTTAATCTGACAAATGTTTTAGGTTTTCAATGGCTACCTCTGCCCTGAATGGCATTTCAGGAACAGTGGCGCATGCAGGTGTACCTCTGTTTTCTGCAGTGTGGTTCCCATCCAATCAGAGGTCGACCTCCACAGCCATAATCACCATGTCAAACTATATTGGGTTGTCATGCTCTCTGCTCATAGGTAAGCATAAAAATTATGTGACAAGAAAACCTTGAACATGTTAAAATAACAATTACTAAATGACTATATTGGCAGGTTGTCAATGGTTACTTCTGCCACAAATGGCATAACATTGCTACGTTTAGTATAGCTTTCCTCTATTCTCCAAAATATAGTTTCTGAGTGTTACTTTCATACTGATTAAAAGGCTTGAAATTCAGCTTTACGGGCTAGTTTTAAAGATAAACTTGTAAAAACAACATCTTATATTTTTTGCAATATTCTGTATTCTTCTGATAAAATTCATGTTGAATACACAAAGTTTAACAATGTATATCTAAAGTCTAAGGCATGAATAATGTTGCCATACAAATCATAATTTTCTTTAGTCACATCGATTATAGGTGAGTATGTGTTCCACGAGGTCTCTTTCTCAATTCAGTGCTGTTACAAACTTCCATTTTTGAAAAGGTTTTGCTGAGTGGAAACCCAGCAAACCATTTTATGTTTTTTTACATTGTGAGAACGTTGTGTTTTGGTCTTGCACGTTGTAACCTGCCTTTGGATCGACGTGGATCTGTGAACAGCAGATAATATGAGCACGTTGTCAGCACGTGCTCAGCAAGTTGTCAGCATGTTGTAATCTGACATTGTAAGGAAGTAGATTTGCGAACACCAGGTAATATTTTGAATATGTGATAACACATGTGCTTAGTTAAGTACCACGTTATGATACAGTGTCGTTCCAAGCTAGCCCAGGGAGGACCTCTTATATACCCCAGGTCCTAGATGGTTGGCCGGCAGACTTACATAAAAAGTACACAAAGACATAAGCATATTCCCACAAAGACATAATCATATTGCGCAGATACATGAATTGTTCCAATATTGCCAAATGACAGTTTCCGGAGATAGAGTGGACTGTTCAAGTTGGTGTTATAGCAAATATGGGATCTATTCATGATAGCACTGATAGCTCCAGCATGGCCAAGTCAAGTTTGATTTCCAGCCGTGTTGAACCTTATAGTGGAATATCCAGTTCCACCCGATCCTTACAGCTCTAGTTAAGAATTTCTCAGGGAAACTGCGAGTGAGAAAAGCTGCACCTCAGTGGGATTTGATACACTTTTTGGAATTTTTGCTCAGTTTGAGGTTTAAAACTATTGGACAGAAAAGGTTATCGTCACGGAAAACTTGTCTTGAAATCATAAACCTCTACCAAGAGAGCTGGTGAAATACATGCAATATCAAGGGATAAGATAGATTTTATTTTTTTGTCTCCAGGCAGTACCTGATTTTCTTCCTAAAACACTAACGGATCCAAAATCTTTCATGACATTTTTGGGCCGCGATTCTGCAGACAGCCTCCTTTGTGCAGTTAGCATGTTCAAAAACTATAAAACTGTCACAAATGTTGAAAGTTCACTCCAGGTGTCTGTCACCAGAACAACAACATCAATATCACACTATCTACATGATGTGGAAAAACAGGTTGATGGATTTAGAAGGCTTCATCCAATTGCACCTCCAGAAAGACACCCTAGGGTGAGTCTAGGACAGAACTTTCAACGCAAAGAAAAGAGGGGACAGTCTGTGACTCAGCCCTCCAGTCAGAGTTACACACTGGCGCTCACCGTTTGGGTAATGGGCTTAATACAAGTATACAAATAGCAGTATCAAGGTGCCATGAGTTTTAAAGCATTCATGAAACCTGGAAAGTTCCAGGCGATTTTACAGTGGTTTAAGGTATCTGAAAACAATATATGATCTTAGAATTGACATACATACAGGCTATCTGTCTGAAATCCACAAAAGAACATCTGCTCTGAGACTTTTGTAACCACCAAGTACTGCCAGTACTGGACAGGAAGTGTGCTGTGTGACCTTGACCTTTGAACTGTTGCGGGCTCCGTAAGTCACAGGAGGTGTTGTTTACCAATTGTCAAAATTGGAGCAACACATTTTCGGCCATTTTTTTCACTATTTTGAGAATGAATTGGAAGATAACACTCATCATGATGATTTGGTGGTAAGATTATTATAAATGGATGAATATTTATGAAGTTACAAATACAAACATCCAAGAAGATTTTGCAGAAATTGCCAATTGAGTTTTTATGTTCTGATGTGTATATCACTGAAATAGAACCCCAATACGAAGATTTCATCTTTGTCTTCTGTATAAAGTCATTTTTCTTAAGATTTTCTACGTTTGCAAAAAATTATTCAATTCTATATGTTCTGATGTGCATTTCTCTCAAATAGAACCCCATTATGAAGATTTCATCTTTAGTTTCTATACAATATCATTATTTTTTATATCATATATGTTTGCAAACAAAAGTAAAAAAAGAAAAATCTGTACAGCCCAGCCTTTAATCCATGCAGCCTTTGATGTCTTCCCATTCAGTGGTGTGAAAAACCCCAAATTTCATCAAAGAGGGTCAAATCATAAATTTCACTCATACCAATTATCAGCATTCAAATAGTATACTTTTCCCATAAATGATTTATCTTTCACAACCGTGAGATATTTGTCACAACCATAAAATATTTGTCACAACCACGACAGTTATTTCATTGATTCAAATAATATTTGAATAATCTTATGTTGTTAACACTGAAGTATACCCCTTGCAATTAATTGTACAAAACATCTCGTCATTAGGTGTTTACATGAGATCACAGACCAGCTAAACAAAGCTTGTTGACAAAGTGTTTAATTGCTGGTGTAGGTTTCAGCAGACTACTGATCAAATTTCAATTGCCACAGAAAGTTGTTAACAGGGAATATTTTGGGTAATACTACATAAAAGCACTGTTTAGGGTATAAACATTCATGTTATGTGAAGAAAATGTGTCTGAAAGTCTGGTTTCATGAATGCTTTAATTTTCAATTGGTAGATAATATCATTGGTAGAGTTTTCAAGGCTCGGACAAAAGAAATCAAGGCCCTATAAGAGCCCACTATTTCATAGTGAAAGAGAAAACTCTAGGCCGTGAATCCCACCCATCCTCCCCACTTTCAGTTGGGATGGCAAGGACAATATACACATGGAAAGAGGATTGGGTAACATCGTGAGTGAAAATGTCCTATGCCCATGCATTCTGTGGACTTTTTGGGCGGAGTATGGGAATATGCACTAGATTATACTACCTTCGGTAGATAATATCATCAGAGTTTTCAAGGCTAAGGCTTAGATATAGGGTCCTTAATTTTTAATTCAAATGACCTTGTTTCCAGACACTACCTGAAGGAGCAGCATGAGCAGACCAGTCTAATTTTGCATTGTATAAAAAAAATATTTTTGTTTATTAAACATTGTCGCAAAATCATCCAATATTCATCATATTGGCAATTATAATATTGAATGAATATAAGAAATCTTCAATATAGTGTTAAATAAACCTAATTGATCATTTATTAGCTTTATGTTTTTCGGAATAAATTAATGTGATTCAGTTCAAATATTTTGTGATTTATCCTGTTTGAATGCTATAATATCCTAATTATATCCCAAAATATCATGTATTTCAAAGAGGAATAGATTTGTAAACAGAATGAAAAAAAGATTAAATGAGAATAAATATTATGTTTTTATTCTGTCTATTCAAAGGTCCACAGATTGTCCACTATATCAACCCAGAAGACGATATGTATGGTGATGCGGGCAAAAGTTTTACACCAAGAAACAACCAATCCTCAAACTTCACAGGTATGTTGTCTTTTAATGAGGTTCGGCATTCTCAAATCGATAATTATGATACATGATGTGTACTTCCCTTAAAGCATTGGTGAAACCTGACTTTCAAACACATTTTCTTTACATAACATGAATGTTTATACCCTAAACAGTGCTTTTATGTAGTATTACCCAAAATATTCCCTGTTAACAACTTTCTGTGGCATTTGAAAGTTGATCAGTTGTCTGCTGAAACCTACAACAGCAATTGAACACTCTGTCAACAAGCTTTGTTTAGCTGGTCTGTGTACTCGTGTAAACACCTAATGAGTTACCAGTTGGGCACCTGTCCAGCTTAAGAAACAGGGTGGAGATGTTTTGTACAAATTTATTGCCAGGAGTATACTTCAGAACAACAAAAGATTATTTTAATATTATTTGAATCAATGAAATAACTATCATGGTTGTGACAAATATTTTATGGTTGTGACAAATATCTTATGGTTGTGAAAGATATAAAATCATTTGTGGGAAAAGTATACTATTTATTTCAAAATATCTTATGCATGTGAAAACCTTTCTGTCAAAAAGGGAAGACAGGCCAAGGTGTGGAAATAGTGACATTAAACCCTTTGATCACTGGTTTGGCCTTAAATCACAAGGATTTGAATGGCAAAACTGTGAATGCTGATAATTGGTATCAGTGAAATTTATGATTTGACCCTCTTTGATGAAATTTGGGGTTTTTCACACCACTGAATGGGCAGACATCAAAGGCTACATGAATTCCCCCTTAAAGGCTGAGCTGTGTAGAATTGATTTTTTTAAACTTTTTTTTTTGCAAACATATATAATATAAAAAATAATGATTTTGTATAGAAAACAAAGATGAAATCTTCATAATGGGTTCTATTTGAGAGAAATGCACATCATAACATATAAACATAGAATATAAACATAGAATTGAATTATTTTTAAAATAGAAAATATTAAGAATAATGACAAAGAAGGAATCTTCATATTGGGGTTCTATTTAAGCGATATACACATCAGGACATATAAAACTAAATTGCTAATTTCTGCAAAATATACATGACAATATATATGTACATGTCAGAACATATAAAACTAAATTGTCAATTTCTGCAAAATCTTCTTGGATTTTTGTACTCATAACTTCAAAAATATTCATCCATTTTTAATAATTCTACCACCAAAAGAAAGCCAAGACTTTACTCTATTAGCATCTGAAGTGTCACCTTCCGATATTATGATTAAATATTTTAAAAAAATGGCCGAAAATGTGTTGTTCCGATTTTGTCAATGTACAATATGAACACAGAATTGCCAATTTCTGCAAAATCTTCTCGGGCGTTTGGACTCATAACCTCAAAAATATTCATCCGTTTTTAATAATTCTACCACCAAAATAAAGCCAAGACTTTACTCTATTGGCATGTGAAGTGTAAACTTTCGATATTATGTTTAAATATTTAGAAAAAATGGCCGAAAATGTGTTGTTCCGATTTTGTCAATGTACAATATGAACACAGAATTGTCAATTTCGGCAAAATATTCTCGAACGTTTGGACTCATAACCTCAAAAATATTCATCCGTTTTTAATAATTCTACCACCAAAAGAAAGCCAAGACTTTACTCTATTGGCATGTGAAGTGTCAACTTTCGATATTATGTTTAAATATTTTTAAAAAATGGCCGAAAATGTGTTGCTCCGATTTTGAGAATGGACAAAATGCACACAGAATTGTCAATTTCATGTAAACAGAATTGTCAATTTCTGAAAAAACTTTGTCAATTTCTATCAAGAACATAATATATTATTAGAATTACCATTCTGTTGTATCCAATCCTAGTCTTCCCTGGGTGCAAACCTTATAATAATTTGTAACACTTGGTAAACAACACCTCCTGTGACTTACAGAGCCCTCTGACAGTTCAAAGGTCAAGCTCACATAACACATTTCCGGTTTAGTACGGGCAGTACCCAGTGGTCACAAGAAATCATAATTCTCAGAGCAAATGTTATTTTGTGGATTTCAGACAGATAGCCTGTATGTATGTCAATTTTAAGATCATATATTGTTTTTAGATACTTTAAACCACTGTAATATTGCCTGCAACTTTCCAGGTTTCACCAATGCTTTAAGAGAAATCAAGCACATTTTCAACGAGTATTCGGCCATCTTGATTTCTGTTTTGAGTGATCTCATTGAGTACAGATCAACATGTTCGCCCAATGAAACCAACATCCTACTACTTTTCATCTGGCTTCTCTAGAAAAAATATGCATCGCTCCAATCACTGACTTTGTTTTATTACAATTTTCTGTTTTAAGAGTTCAAGTTATTATATAAAATGTATCTGGACATTATATGACACACCTCATATTCAATGTAGATAATTACATGCTTACCTTACATACCTATCAACTAAAAATGGTGCCTTAGATTTAAATGAGACATGAGTTAAAGATATCTACTTCTTTTGGATCTATTTGCATTACTTTTGATAACATATTAGACAAACATATTTTTGGGAAATTTTAGTCTACAGATTTAACCTGGGCTGCTGTGTGAAATTACTGAATATTTTCCTTCATAAAATAACTTGATAAAGTGATAAAGTTTTCATTTTGAATTTTTATTTTTATAAAACCAAAGGTGAAATCTTCATGTTGCGATCTTATTTGAGCAATGTAAAAGTCAGAATATATATTAATTGAGCCAATTTCAATTTTACACAATGTTGTGACCCCAAAGTTTATACAAAGCTGCCATGGGGTGGGCACATGTGTGGCGCAGTGGTTAAAATGTCTGTGTTAGATGCTATAGCTCCGGGGTTTGAATCCCTGTTGGGAAAAGTACTATTTTCAGGCTGAATGTGAAATCTTCATATTGGGGTTCTGTGTGAGTGATATGCACCTGAGAAACATAATTGATTTTTTTAAATTATTTTTTTACATGTAGAATTAAGATGATTTTATATTTTTAACCATGAGTATGTATGAATATCTCCAGTGCAATGCAAAAGTTCCATATGTTTCAGCATCAGCATGTGACCCACAGGTCTGATGATATGCTTTGACCTTTTCTCATGGCTGGATTGCTCACTCAACATTTTGCCTCGATACACATTTCAATACAGACATTACTGTACTTATCCTAGGTGTAATAACAATTCAAACCTAAACATTAAGAATTTCAAAGTATTTTTTTGAAGCGTAGATCATTTGTCTCATTAAATCCGTAAAAAGCTTTTAGGTCTTTTATCTAGAATTGACTTATTTAGTAGACGTGCATCACTACAAAGCCTAATTGGTCTCAAAGCAACCACAGTTGTTACGTTCTGTCTCCTTTCTAGTTTAAGAGATTTTAAATATTTTTTATAAATGTGCAGACAAGGTCTAGTTATATTGTCTGCCTTCAACTATATAGGAATATTATGTATTATGAATTTGATGATTCATGCAATCATAACCTTCAAAATATTTCTTATTGTCTTTTTTAAGGGTCAATTATTGAAACACAGCGGAATGAAATTATGAAACTTATGTATATAGGTAAGTTAATATCAAATATCAAATCTGTTTACAAACATTTAATATGTCCTTTGTTATATTTAAATAACAATTTTATTTATGACAATTAATTTATATATATTAAATATGATCTGGTAGCATACGGCCTCTATAGACGTAAGATCGATAAAAACTATTTAGACATATATTGCTTCAGCTTCGAGCCTTTCATGGCATGTGAATGTGAAGAATAGCGATGCGTTTGCAAATATATTATACACCAAGAGAGGTGCCAGCAATTACTGACCTTTGGAGGCAGATGATGTTGTAAATCGTGCATTGCCAGACAAATGGTCTCCCTTTTAATGGATTGTCCTGGGTTCTGTGAATACAATGTTTCAAAAAGATTTTAGAAAAGGTAATTTAAGGTTGCGTAGTTAATAGTGAGGTTTACGGATGTTTAACTGTGATAATAAACACTGGCAACAAATAAAAGATAACTTCCGGCAGGTGTATTTATACATTTAGGCACAATTTAAGCTGTTTGGAAAATGTTCACAAAATTGTAAAATATTGTCTCTGTGAGGATAAAATTGTATGTCAACCAAATAAGAGGGCTCTGTAACAATAATACACTATACTGCGTATAAATGAAGCAGACTTTTCTCAAATCTGTATTGGTCACTCTTGCTATTACCAATCCTGAGATCTATCACATCCTGCTGTTGATGAGGGTGCAAGAGGGCAACCTAGGGACACCAGGAGAGGCTGGCATAGCCAAGATACTCGGAGATATTTGTTTTCATGCAAAAGTCCCAACCACTCTCTTAGTATTAACCTATGTAAAAGTAAGTGATATCGCCCTGGCTGCCTGTGGTGGCGGTCGAGAGAGACATGTGTGACCTAATTCTCAAACCTTAACCCTGTATCTGCCCCCTGAAGTGTTGAAATTCAAAACTGCTATAAATTTGTCACATGTACACTGTCACAACACTGCAACCAGGGGCGGATCCAGGATTCTTTAAGCCGGGGGAGGGAGGGGGGCTCAAATGTGCTAAAGTAAGTGGCTCCAGTCCCATAAAGTAAGGGGCTCCAGTCCCATACAGTAAGGGGCTCCAGTCCTATACAGTAAGGGGCTCCAGTCCCATACAGTAAGGGGCTCCAGTCCCATAAAGTAAGGGGCTCCAGTCCCATAAAGTAAGGGGCTCCAGTTCCCAAAAGCTCCCTAGCCACATACCCCTCCTGGATCCGCCACTGACTGACTCGTCGCCTCCGTTCGCTTATATACAGACTGTTATAACACAGACTTTATTATGACATATATTTCTTACATGTTTAAGACCTGTATACAAAAAATCTCTGCACACTGAAATCATATCATATCCTTGCTGTTGGCATAAAGCAGTTATTTAAAGTCTATGATAAGGAAATTTATAGTTTATGTAATGTTTATTGTAGTGTATTCCATGCGATGCCAGCATTATATGCAGTTGATTATACTGATTATAAATAACAATGAGCCTAAAGCTCAGCTGTCCCATCAGAATATCATAAATATTTATTTCAATGACGTTTTTTGGTGGGCTATTTACACCTTAACCTGCTGTACTTTTGTAAAGTAATACACTGAAACTGTAAAATGGCCCCCTATATTTTCTATCAAACCAGACAGCATAATTTTAGTAATTTCAGTCTTTGTTCTGATAATTTATCTTTTAAAACAGAAACTTACACAGGTCATATTCTATGCAATTCTTTAAACACCAGGTGGCAGCACAGATCTCTCTGTGTACAGTGTTGTTATGTATCAATTAGCAATAATGAATTATGACTACTGAATATGACTTGGTAACCATATCAATGTATAAATATCATCAACATAACAAGAAAGTCTTTTTTTTTTAAAAGATTTTGTATACAGTTTCCGATGATATTTATATTTTCTCATCACTTTGAAGTTGCCGTAAATGTAGAGTACAGTGACTAGCAACTGTCTGAAACTGGCAGTTGAAACTTGGACATTTTTAACACAGTCAAACATCTAGCATACCTTTCTTTTGTGTATAAAGTTATTAATTTCCAAATATTCTACGTTTGCAAAACAATATTTCAATTCTATGTTTTTTTATGCGGTTGAGGTGTCCGCCGGTCTGTGACACTGACAGCCAGGTCTGTGATCAGCAGGCCCATCAGAAGTACATATCGTCCCAAATCCGGCATATCACACGAGTGATATGCCGGAAGCCATGATAACTCAGGTAGTTCCATGCAGTTCAGGTCACATCACAACATTGCAGGATATCACTTGATTCCTGACCAGAGAGTGTGGAGGTCGAGACAGATGTGTGACCTAATCTGTAAAATAGAAGGCAACTCCAAGATGGCGGTTCATGATCTGTCTTTATTAATAGCAACTGCTCACTTCGTTTATACATAATAGTGCGATATCGAACTGACGCTATAGTTTAGTTGGATACTCCATTACATCTCCTTCTTCTTTAGAAAGAACCTTTTTTGTATATTTTGCAACAATAAACTTTTGAAAAATAAAACTGTGCAGTGTTTGGTATTATTTTAAATAGTCTTTGTCATACCAATATGATAATTGTCTCTAGATCATTTTATGCACACTGCTTTTGCAAGAATAATGTATTTTTGCACTTTACCCCTTTTCTTAGTGTAATCTCAAACTTAAGCACCAACATCAATTACAAGAACATTTAACATTTCCACATTAATATTCAATTCAATTTTTTACCATATCAATCTTTGCAGAAAATTTTCACATTTTCAAAAAATAACCTGTATCAAAACATATAGCCATTGTACTATTCGCACAAACTATTTTCACAATAATAGCATTATCAAAACTAAATTTGTTTCAAAATTAACATTAGCATTTTCACATAAATCAATATTTTGGCTATATCAGTTTAAACTAAACCTGTGACCATGAGCATACAATTTGGTCATTTTCACCATGCAATCTGATATGAAATATACCAACACTTTGAAATAAACATTTCAAAATGATTCAATATAACCAATTAACACTTGGTAAATCACAAAACCCATTTTCTATGTGTACCAATAACTTCGCCTATGTCTCAACATACACAACTCTAAATGTCACTCTAACATTTTACTTAGACAACTTAGGCATTTGAACATCATAGTCTTTGTACCTTACAGGCATTTTGACATTTCTACGTGAACGCTGCTCCTGTTTGGGTGCGGGGGTCGGGGCAGGGCTCACACTTGGTGGGGACTTTGGAGGACTGGGAGGGGCTACTGGTGGGGCTACTGGCAGGTTGGGAGGGGCTACAGGTGGGGTTATGGGCATTCCTGGCTGTGGCATTGGCACACCAAGCTGCTCCATCACCGGTACCTCTGGTTCTGCAGGTTCCATCACCAGCAGGGGTTCCTCTTCGGTCTGGATCTTCCGGAAATGGCTGCTGTTCCGGGCCTTGACCTCTTGACCTCGCCGAGCGACAACCATGGATCCTTTCTTCTGGATCACCTGGAATGGCTCTGGTTGGAACTTTGAGATCAGCTTTCCTTTGATCTGCTGCTTCATCAACACTTTATCTCCCACCTGAATGTCTGAGTCTTTGATATTTCTAGTCTTTTCTGCATACTTCTTCATCTTTTGAAGTATGCTGACTTGTGGCAGCTTTGTTTTCAGGGGGTAGCCATTGAGTACTGTTGCCGGGGGCATCCCAGTGCTACTATGGGGTGTAGCTCTGTAGTTCCTTAGGAACTTGTTCAGTTCTTTTCTCCATGGTTTTCTCTCTAGCTGGGCTGCTTTGCATGTCTTTCCCATGGTTTTCATGAATCTTTCAGCACCTCCATTAGCCTCAGGCCAGTATGGAGTAACTTTGCGGTGCTGAAATCCAAGGTTTTGTGAGAACATCTCAAATTCTTCACTTTGGAACGGGGTTCCGTTATCGCTCTTCAGGACATCTGGAACACCTCTGGAGGAGAATAGGTCGTCCAGCTCATGTATGGTTCCCTTTGCAGCTGTTGATTTCATTGTCCGGACCTCAGGAAAACGACTGTAGTCATCCATTACTGCCATAAGGTAGTCTCCGGACGGCAATGGACCATAGAAATCAACACTGCACTCCGACCAGGGGCGGCTCGGAAGCTCCGTCATCTGGAGGGGCTCCCTCTGCTGGGGGTTGTAGTTTGCTTTGCAGGGCACACAGCTACCAACGCGGTCGCCTACCATCACATCTATGCCCGGAAACCACACCTTCTCCCTGAGCAATGCCTTGGTCTTGTTGACTCCTTGGTGTCCCTCATGAGCCAGCTCCACGGCTCGCTTCTGCAGAGACGCAGGGACACAGATTCTGGAACCACGCAGCAGAATACCACTCTGCATCACACACAGTTCATTTCGCACCTGGTAGTATGACATCACTGCTTGTCTGTCTATATTCTCATCTTGAATGTCACACTTTATACCACTGATTTGCCTTGGTGAGGTGCTTCACAAGCCTCAAAGTTTCATCTTTTTGTGTTTCAGCAATTACCTCTTCCTGGGTCATGGCTTTGGGAATGGCATGACCACCAATGAAATTCACATATTCTTCGGCCACTAGCTCCTCTCGGCTTGACCGCTCTGTTGTTTTGGGAGGATGCCTAGACAAGTAATCTGCTGGGTTATCCGCGCCCTTTTTGTAAGTGATTTTTGGCTGGTAGGGGAGCAACCTGAGCGACCAGCGCTCAAGCCGCATGGACAACTTGGCTCCTGGGTTCCCGAACATGTGAATCAGTGGCTTGTGGTCGGTGATGACCTCAACTGGGCTTCCGAAGATGTAGACATGAAAGTACTCACAGCTCCAGACGATCGCCAGTGCCTCACGCTCGATCTGGGCGTACCGCTGCTCTGTCGGGGTCAATGCTCGGCTGCCAAATGCCACGACTCTGCGCTTGCCAGACTTATCTTTCTGCACAAGGATTGCTGCAAGACCTACAGGGCTAGCGTCCACATGGATTTCAGACTCACAGTTAACATCAAAATATGCTAGAACTGGTTTTTGTTGCAGACTCTGTACCAACTCATCAAATGCACTTTGTTGTTCTTGCCCCCACACAAACTTTGCATCCTGATGAGTAAGCGCCCTCAGTGGAGCTGTCACTGTAGAGAAGTTGGGGATGAATTTTGCACTGTAATTCACCATACCAAGCAAACTGAGCACCTCATCAGAGTTTGTGGGAGTCGGCATGTTCACTAGCGCCTCGACTCGCTTCAGATCGGGCTCCATACCGTTTGCAGAGAACATCATACCGTAGAATTTGACTCTCGGAATATTGAACAAACATTTGGGCAGATTCACGGTCAGACCATTTCTGATCAAGCTCAACAGCACCTTGACCAGCGCCTCGTCATGGTCTGCCTGCTCAGCACCGAACACGAACACGTCGTCGGAAATATTCAGCGAATTTGTAATTCCGTCGATCGCATGTTCGATCACGCTCTGGAATATCTCACTCGCACTGGAGATTCCGAAACTGAGCCTCTTGAATCGCCTCAAGCCGAGATGGGTCGAGAATGTCGTAATTGACCGAGATTCCGGCGCCAGGACGATCTGGTGGTAGCCCGCACGCAAGTCGATTTTACTGAACACTTTCGCACCGTTCAGCCTACACTGCAAATCGTCAAGTGTTGGGGCCGGGTGGCAAACTCGCTTGATCGCTATTGCTCGCCTCATATCAACGCACATTCTCACCTCATCCGGGTTGTTCGGTTTTGGTACCACCACAATCGGAGAGACCCATGGGGTCGGACCGTCTACCTTTTCAATGATATCCGACTCCTCAAGCTCTTTGATCTTTGCTTCTACCTTTTTTCTCAGGTGAAATGGGATTCTCCTGTGTTTTTGGGCCACTGGGGGTACAGACTCATCAATATGCAGCTTTGCCTCATAATTTTTCATCTTGCCTATCCCTGTGTACAATTCAGGATGCTTTGATATGATTTTATCTGCTACTGAACATACAACATTGCCTGCTATCTGGACTAACCCTAGCTTTTGGCTAGCACCTACACTGAGCAATGATCCTGTACACTTGCCTTGTACAACAAATATATTTTCATTCACACTCTGACCATTGCATTGTATGGTAGCCTCAAATTGACCTATGGGTTTTATTTCCCCACCGCCATAAGGGCTTATAGAGCTATGTGTTGGCTTGAGGACCACCTGCTGTTTGACCTTTTCAAATGTGATTTCATCTATAACTGTGCATGTTGCCCCAGTATCAGCTGTGAACTCTATTTTGACATTTTGTACATTACACATGAACTTGGGTACTTTATTGATTGTATTTACACAGTTTTCATCATTATCACATGTCATACTGAACAAATAGTTCTCATCATCACTACTACCAGCAGCTATCTCATTGACAGCATGACCACGGCCTCTTCCACGACCGCGACCTCGTCCTCTTCCACGACGACTCTGACCTTGTCCACGTCCTTGACCTTGAGGTGACTTACCGCGGCCTCGCAATTGACCTTGACTAGTACCTTTGCAACAATCTGCAAAGTGATTGAACTTGTTGCACTTCCGGCACTGCTGTCCAAAAGCAGGGCAGGACACCTTTCCTTTGGGGTGTGGGTATGGCCCACCACAGTAAAAGCACTTTCTGGTCTCCTTTGTCGCTACTGCATGAGTTGTTTTTGGCTCTAACTGTTCCATCTGAACTTTGCACAACTCATTTGCTCTGCCTTCAGCTAGGACTTGTTCCAGGGTTTCTAAAGACCCTTTGAGGCCTTTCTGCCTCAGCTTACTGTCCGTAGTAGTTGTTACTATGTGTCGCTTTATTTCCAGGTCACTGTTGGTGAATGAGCATCGGTCTGCCTGTTGTTGAAGACGCACCTTGTACTGATCGATGCTTTCCCCAGGGTTTTGCTTCAACCCTCTGAAGATTGCTACTTCATAATCTGTGATAACTTTGGGGACATAGTAAGCAGCAATCCGTTCTTTAGCAGTCTTATAATCGTCGCTTGTATCCGAAAAACTCAAGAATTTCTCGAAGGTTTGGGGGCCCACGAAATGTAATAGCATTTTCCGCTTCCTGTTATCGTCTGTTAGATTTAGAGCTCCCATATAATTTTCAAAGCGTTCTATCCACTGCTCCCACAGGACACCCACGTTGTCACCAGACCCGCATACAGAGTCAAACGTATCAATGGGAGGGATATTCATGTCGCCGGATCACTTTGGAAAAGTAGTATGTTGCTTGTTTTCCAGTTTGGGGAAACACAGTTTATCTTCAGTTGAGTGATGTGGCTTGAGATCTACACATACACTGTTTCTGTCTCTTGCATTTAACTTTGTGAATGTTTTCTGGGCTTAGTTCTACCAGATTATGCTGCTCTAGGGCCGGGAGTTTGTCACAGAGCACTGTTGTGGCTTCTTTTACAACATGTGCTTTTTGCTTATGCAGTATTCACCTGACACTTTGGTCCACTTCCCACAGCTTGCTTTCATCTGTCTTCACACTTGGACTGCTCCTCCACGTGCACAAATGTCTGTTCTTCACTGTTACACAACTCTGGCACACTTCTGACAGCTTAGTTTGCCATAAATTCACTTTTTCCTCGTCGCCAATGTAAAATAGAAGGCAACTCCAAGATGGCGGTTCATGATCTGTCTTTATTAATAGCAACTGCTCACTTCGTTTATACATAATAGTGCGATATCGAACTGACGCTATAGTTTAGTTGGATACTCCATTACATAATCCCCACACGGATTAGGTCACATCTGTACCCTCAGAATTCGACCCTGCTACAAATTTGTGGCACGCATGCAATCTTATCCAAACTTTCAGTGCACACTCAAATATATATTGAGAACAACCATTATGAGTTTAGTTGTGGTGCATTAGATATATATGAATCAATTTTAATTCTAAGTAGGGCAATGTTTGTACTCAAATAGTCATGTGGAGGTTTTCTCATGTCCCAGCTGACGTTTACACATCAGCCCTCGTTGTCTCTGACGTTTACACATCAGCCCTCGTTGTCTCTGATCGCTTAGTATACAGACTATCAGAATTCATTGGATTTGACCGATTTGAACGACATTCGATCTTCATCAAAGAAAATTTGACAAGGGGTAACTGTATTACATGATGAAGAGTGGGTGGATCCAATCTTGACAAAAGTCCATGTATGCTTAAAAACAATATCCAAGAATATTTTACTGAATTGAAAGTGTCAGATTGCAAAACAATGAGTCAGGACAGATATAAATGCAATGAACTGTGTAGAACTTGTGCTATACATAAACGTCAAAAAGGCCATGATATTGGAGAGTTTGTTACATACATATAAAAAAAAGCATCAAAAGCGTGATCAGAGAGGAAGGGTGACGAGATTTGAAAAAAAAAGTTGCTGTTTGAGGTATGGACTGCAATAAAATTCTCCACTGAAAAGAGTGTGCGATCTCGCTGTTCCGTCACCACGTAGCCTGCCCTCTGGTGGAAGTGACGCTGAACTAATCTCCACTTCACTTTTGTTTTGCAAGTTTATGTGAAGGGTTGCGCATTTAGCATATTATGAATGGCACAATTGTCACTTATTTGTTGTCATAATTACATTAGAAATGAAATATTACCTCCAATATGCCTATATTTCTGTATTAGAGCATTGTTTTCAACCATCAGTAATTGACCTATTTATTGACCTAATTATTGAGGCCCTGCTAGGTTTTGTACAAAGGGGCCTATATGGGTGAAATGCAGATATTTTTAGCCACCACGATCATGCGATTGAGAGATAGCTGCACAAGTGAGAGATAGCAAGTGATAGACTGCTACAACAGCAAGAGATAGCTGCATAAATAAGAGATAGCTGCATAAATAAGAGATAGCTGCATAAATAAGAGATAACTGCATAAATAAGAGATAGCTTCATAAATAAGAGATAGCTGCATAACTGAGAGATAGTTGTATTGAGACATGAAAAATAGCTGCACAAATAAGAGATAGCTGCATAAATAAGAGATAGCTGCATAAATAAGAGATAGCTGCATAAATAAGAGATAGCTGCATAAATAAGAGATAGCTGCATAACTAAGAGATAACTGCATAAATAAGAGATAACTGCATAAATAAGAGATAACTGCATAAATAAGAGATAGCTGCATAAATAAGAGATAGCTGCATAAATAAGAGATAGCTGTGTATGAATAAGATATAGCTGCATTAAGACATGAAAAAGTGAGATAGTTACAACAAGTGAGTAGTTACAACAAGTAGTTACAATAGTTGCAATATTGAGAGATAGCTGCAATAGTGAGACAGATACAACAGGGAGAGATAGCTGCATAAATGAGAGACAGCTACATAAGTGAGATGACTGCAAAATGAGAGATAGTTACAGCAGTGAGAGATAGTTACAGCAGTGAGAGATAGCTGCACAAATGAGAGAGTTACATAAGTGAGATAGTTGCACAATGTCATGTAAGAGACAACTGCATGAGTGAAATAGCTGTGCAAGGGAGAGACAGCTGCATAAGTGAGAGATAATAACAACAGCGAGAGACAGTTACAGCAGAGATAGATAGCTGCACAAGTGAGGGACAGCTGCATAAGTGAGAGATAGCTGCACTAGACTGCAAAGTGAGAGATAGTTACAACAGTGATAGATAGCTGCACAAATGAGAAACAACTGCATAAGTGAGAGATAGCTGCACATGTAAAAGACAGCTACATAAGTGAGAGTTAATTACGACATCGAGAGACCGTTACAACAGAGATAGATAGCTGCACAAGTGAGAGACAGCTGTAAAAGTGAGAGACAGCTGTAAAAGTGAGAGACAGCTGTATCAGTGAGAGATAGTTGTACAAGGGAGAGACAGCTGCATAGGTGCGAGATAGTTACAAAAGTGAGACAGTTATAACACAGATAGATATCTGAACAAGTGAGAGACAGCTGCATAAGTGAGATAACTGAAAAGTGAGAGATAGTTACAACAGTGAGAGAGCTGCACAAGTGAAGGGTAGTTACAGCAGAGATAGATAGCTGCACAAGTGAGAAACAACTGCATAAGTGTGAGATGTAAGAGACAGTTGCATCAGTGAGATAGCTGTACAAGGGAGATACAGCTGCATTAGTGAGAGATAATTACAACAGTGAGAGACAGCTATAGCAGTGAGAGACAGCTGCATAAGTGAGAGATAGCCACAACAGAGAGAGACAGCATCCTTTCCCAGCCGAAGGCACTTGTTAATTATAAAAATAGCATCACTTGATTTGTAGAATGTGGATTCTCTGCCATGTTGATGCTCCTACTTTTCCTGTACTTTCCATCTAAACCTCCTCTGCCTCCGAGTATTTCTGCATCTTTTAATAGGTTGGAGTTCAGAAAGGGATTGTGGCAATTGACGAAGTGAGTCATTTCAAATTAAAATCTGTTGTTTATTTAAGTAAAAAGATAAATGTTATTTTATTATAATTCCATCAAATTTTATTATTCAGAGCAAGCAAAAAATATGTGAATTTTCCAGTCAATGCTGTTGAAAATCAGAAAATGTAGGGGTGTGATATATACCTTAATCTATTCTTTCAAATTTTATCCCGATCAAAATGATATTGTCTTCTATTCCAGACAATTGCAGTTTTGGAAGATTGGCTTGTCATATGCAATTCCCACAGGAGTGCTAGGTGCATGGTCCCCTATTCTCAACATCAATTTCAAGCCAGTCGGAATATCCCAGGTGACCACGAATCTCATAACTTACCACTTATTAAAATAAATGTTAAACATGAACTGTATGGATCTAATGTGTCAGAAGTAAAATTCTTTTTAAATATTAAAGAGATTTCTCAAGTTTGCTATATCTTACTGAATATATATTTATATAACCATCCTTTAATGGTAGTGAAAGCATATTGAGATACAGCTTTAATCAAAGCTGTACTCAAATCATGCTGTAAGCAAAATATTCATTACACAAATTTTTACTCTTGATGTTGTATGAGGATATAATTTGATTTATATCAGGATGAAGCTGGATGGATTGGATTTTACTATATTGCAGCTGGGTCAGTCACAGGATTATTTGTGTCCAGGTAATCATTTTCGTGCTTTCTATCCTCAATAATGAAGAGTTCATGTACTCAAATCTGTTTGACTAAAATGCATCATAATTTTATTAATATAACTCTATTGAATACTGGTCCCGGAAAAATAAGAAACATAAGGCAGTTATTCTAATGCTATCAAGATAAGACATATTAAAATAATCATTGAAAGAATAAGTTTGAATTAATCATTGAAAATTCTACCCATAAAAAACAAGCTATTTGACAACATCTTAATGTGCCATGAAAATGTTTTTCACCAATTGTCTCTTTTCGTTGTCATTCTGTCGATGCTGATGATATCTGTTAAGTTTTCAGAGGTTAGAAACATTTACAAAGAAACTATAATTTGGAAGCTTCAAAGCTGATAATTGAGGCCAACTAATTATTTGATCCATCGCAGATTTTCAGATATCTTTTCCCGGCACATGAAAGTGATACTCATTAGTCTCTACATACTAGGTGGTGGCTCCCTTGTGTGGGTTCTGCTGCTTGTAGAACAATATATTCCTTTTAATTCAGGTTAGTTTTCTTAAATAATGTATATTTGTCTATGTCCTCTCCTACCATAATTAAATGTGAATTGTTTAGAAATTATACAAAATGGAGTGTAGAGCCCTGGTAAAGGAATTGTAAAATATAATGGTAATATTTAAATGACATTTTGATGAATAACCAATTTAATTATATAATTATATTCCACTGGAAAGAGGCACATATCACTTTCTATCTACAATTGATAAGGTGTGGACGATCTTTTATGTAACTCTGTTAAAAATATTTATATTTGGCCACTTCGTTCTGTTTACCTTGATCAATTATTTACCATTCAAAATTTGCCAAAAAAGAATATTTCAAATTTATTTTTCTTTTGATATTGAGGCCAGTATATCTAGTCAAATATTTTTTAATATATCATTCAGGCATTTAGCACAAGGCAAAACATACCAAAGCATCATCAGATTCCAATATACCAAACACCATCTTTAAATTTGCACCTTGAGTTCCACAAAATGTAGCAATCTCTGATCATGTATAATTTATTTATTATATGATCATGCTGTATCTATAAATGATCTGTAGCCATTCTTTTTAAAGTGAATCTGTACTCATCTGTGATAATGACTGGGATATTTGTAAATGGAGCCATTCCTTTATTCTTTGAGTTTGCGTGTGAGATGTGCTATCCAGTGGATGAGGGAATAATCGGTGGCTATCTCACCTTACTCAATAGCCTGGCTGGAATAACCCTCTTGTTCATGTTCTATGTACCAAACATTGGTAAGCAAACAATCAAAACCACTTACTATTATTGAAACTGGGATATGAGTGGCTTTAAACCTCTGGTTCAGAGAATAACTTTCTCATCAGTGTTTCGACAGGACATTTTGAAAATTTGGAATTCTGCAAAATATCTCCTTGGGGGTTTCTGTTTAGTTATTTTATTTTTTGTTGAGGGGGAAGGGATTAAGAGAAAATAATGTTGAGAACATCAACTTTGAGTAAAATTATTCATCTGTCAACAAAGAATGTTCAAAGGTTAGAAATCAAAATATATGTTTGCTGTTCAACCTTGTCGAAATCAATATTAGAGGGTTAAGGCAACCATTAAAATAATTGGGCCTAATGGGCTCAGCAATTCTATATTATTATTTCTCAAATGTCCCCACATCAATGAGTTTTGTTTATTGTTTCTATCATTTTAAAAACATTTCTATGGTGTTCTATAACCTCTCTTTTAGGCAGTCAGGACAAGCTTGGTCAAGATTTAATTTCATAATCAAAATAAAAAAAACTAAAGGAAAGCTTTATAATAACAAGGCATAGAAGATAGAACTCATAAGCAATGTCATTTTATTATTATTTTCTTTGATGTTGAGCATTATCCCTTTGTCATATTGAACCTAGAATATTCTTATCAAGTTGCCATGATTAATATTTTATGTTTATCTGCTATAATGAATGTTTGAAACACTTGTATGAATACCTCCCTAAATGAATGAATTATAATTCATGCCTTATTCATGAAGTCACCATGTAAGCATTGAGAGGAAAATGATAACCATGCTGTGGGTTACAATTCATAAATTGATATATATATATATATTGTGTACTAATAATACTACTGGTACAGTACACTATGACTATTCTACACATCCAGCTTTCCTATCTTGTAAAGCATTAATTATTATAGTCATGATATGATTGAATTTATTTGATTTGATTCCTGATTGCAAAACATTCTGATTCAGTGAATATTTCTTCAAATTTACAATGTGCAAAAGGGCACTTTGCAAATTAAACATGACTTATCATTATGATAGCACTTATTTGTTAAAACATAACTTACCATAGCACTTCAATGCAGTTAATGCCTTTTCAGGAAAGAGTCTTTTATTTATTATTGACATTTTAAATTCACAAAAGAAAACAACTGGCCATTTTAAAGTAACTCTTTTATGAATTATAGGTGTTTTGTGGATCAATTGGACCATGTTAGTCTGTGTGATATCAGGAATCCCCTTACTTCTTCTCGTATCAGAATCATATGCACGCCTACAACTAGACTCACAAGAACAAGAACCAAGAATGCCAAACTATGCAGCGAGACAAAGCAAAAATGATGAAGCCACTGAAGATTCCATCTTGATATGCAGTATCCCATTGTCATCTCCACATGTTAGGTGCTATGATGAGCCCATAAACTTAGGACAATCTCTTTCTTCCTCTTAAGTAAACATGAGCCAAGTAGAGACAGAAGTTATTTTATCACCTCAAAGATGTTCCCATCATAAACTATTTTGATTTTGCCATAATATTTCGTCGATTTAGGTTTGTGTTTTACACATTATATTTTGATTGTTTTGACAACTGTCATTTTTAACATTTTCCATCTCTATTTAGAATGATCTCATTTATTTTTATTTTATAAATTTGAATATTTGTAACTTTATTCCAACAAGCTATTCACAATTTGTGAAAAGGTTAGCATCTATGATCAAGAGAAAAAGCATTTTCAGACAACTTCTATGTTGATGTACCATTTTAAGGTTAATTTACTTGTGAATGGGAACATTATGGGGATATTAAGAATACAGGTGCACTTTGTTCAACTTCCTAAAAAATATCACAACCACCCACTTGGCTTGTATAGAAATGAGATACTTTGTGGAAAAAAAAGTTGTGTATCAACTAAAATATCACAAGCTATTAATGTTTCTGGAATATTTTGTATCGAAAATATGTTGGAGCCTTATTTTACTTTGAGCAGTCCATGATGTTCAATCATGGGCACTTGCAGATACATTCATAATGCTTTACATATGTTATACCATCTATTTCATGTATAATCCATGTAAATCCCAGAATACTAAATATTTGTACATCACAATCACATCACAATTTAGCAACAGAAATGAAAGTGTAATAAAATGCTTAGTTTCAGATTGAAATGATGGAGTATGACACTAAAATTAATGTCATGCCAGTCAACCTGACCACTTGAATTGATATTTTGATAAATTGTAAATAAATGACTTCAGTACAAAACACTTTGTCTATCATGATTTATTTTTCAGATTTCTCTGTATTCATATGACCAATGATATATAATCCAAGCCTTGAGATTATATTTTTGGGAAGATTGTATGAGATCTATCACATACTGATGTTGATGAAAGTGCTGGGACACTGTGGGACACCAGAAGATGCTGTGATGGTCACGATACTTTTTTGGGCAGACATAAATCACATCCCTGGCACTCTTTTATTTTTAAATATTGCCCAGAAACATGCAATGTAAAAGAAACACATAAAGGTCTGGTTGAAATCTCATAAACTCTTGGGAAACCAAATATTGACGTGGTTACAAAGTGAATTCCTGGTCCACATTATGATGCGGTTAAGAGGTGATTTTTTAGGACTGCTCCAGTTTACGATATGCTGAATTGGTTGAATATGCAAAGCAAAATGACATGAATAAGATATCTACTTAAGAAATCAGATTACATGTATAAATTCAAACCTTTGTTTATGTTTATATAGAAATGATTGTGATTTTTTAGCCTCTTTTGTGATAGGAAATTTTCTGTTATTCTGTTTGTCATCTTCTCCTCTGAAACTACAGGTTGGAGGTTTTAGCCATTAGTAGGAAAGATGTATTTTCAGTGGACCAATTCTATCCTTTTTCCATTAGCTCTAGTACTGCACTACATCATGTTGTAACTGTCTAATTAATCATCAGTTTCCTCCACACACACCACCATTTCTAATAAGAATTATTAATCATTCCAAACATATTTCACAAAGGCAAAATTATACTAAATTGTACATTTATATATTTTGAAGAAAGTACATTTATATGCCATATTTCATTTTTGTTACTTCTCTACTTATTTGTTAAAAAGAAACTTGTCAATGATCAAACTTTAGATTCAACACAAGAGGTCAGGTCTTGTCAGGACAAACTCGCAGCAAAGGAAGATAGCTTCATTTCAGTATGATCATGTGACACATGCTTCAAACAAAAGTAACAGGACATCAAATCTGGCAACAGACATCAGACAATTCCTGCTAGATTTCACATATTTGGCATGTGATCAAATCAAAGGATTGATAGTGTTTGGCAACATTAATTGATCAACAATAATAAAATAGTTTTAAAGGATTATGGATGCCAACAACCCATACCATGAGATTCAAAACTCAGGGAACATTAAGGTTTTCAAGCAGCGATGGAATGTTTTGTTCCTTTTCTGTCTGTTTGCTCTCATACAAAAACATGGTGTGGAACACATGGGGACCCATATCAGACTCTGCAATCGTAGTCTTCAAGTGGTCAAATTCTGACATTGCCATGTTTGCTAATGTTGGCAACATTTTCTTTTCGCGCTTCGTGATCCCGTCATCTTACATAATGGATGTCTTAGGTAAGTGAAATGATACAATATACCTTCTGTCCTGTGGCGTCATCGGTTAGTGAACATGATGGATAGCAAATTATATTTGAATTTCCCCTCTCTTCACAACATTAGCTTGACACAATACACATATTAACAATAAGTGAAAATGTAAATATAATGGTTAAGAAATGTTTTAGGTTTTAAATGACTACCTCTGCCCTGAATGGCATAGCAGGAACAGTAGTATGTGCAGGTGTACCCCTGTTTTCTGCAGGGTGGTTCCCATCCAATAAGAGGTCAACTTCTACGGCCATAATCACAATGGCAAATTATGTTGGTTTATCAGGCTCTTTTCTCATCGGTAAGCATAATAAGTTGTAAAATAAATCATGAAAATTTTAAATAGATATGGTTGAATGATTATATTCATTTTGCAGGTTGTCGCTGGATGTATGCTTCTGTCACAAATGGCATAGCAGGGGCTTTTATAGTTGCTAGGTTAATTTTATTCTACAATAGATGGCTTCTAGTTTCTCAGAGTGAAACTAGTATTCCATCAACCAGATTTAAAAGATGCTTTCATTATATAGTATTAAGAGACTTATCTTAGATTTTTTGTGTTTCATACAGTATATTGAAATTGCTTTCACAACTGTTTCGCTCTTGCATTTTCTGTCTGTAGATATCAGAGAATACAAATGGGTTGGAGGGCATTATTGTATTTATTTGTAATTAAGCAATATTGATACCTATTCGCTATTAATATTGGAATATTTATAACCTTTTACTTTACAAAATACTGAACCAGATAAAAGATATAGCATCCCTAAAGGGTAAAACATCACTCCGTTACTAACATATCTTTCTCCCATGCTCAAGGTCTGGGATTTGAATCCCGGTTAGGAAAAGTACTTTGATCATACTGCGTAATTGAGAAAGGCTGAAGAGTTTCTAAATTCCAGCTTGCTTTACGTATTCTACGAGTTAACCACGTCATAAACTGGACCAGAAATTCAAGTCGTGGAAGCAAAGTCTTAGATATCAAATTGAATATCATATCTTGAAAAACATTTAACCACTTCATATAAATTAGTTGAGAAAGCTGCGTCTTGAAAGGCATATCTTAACCACGTGGATACCTTGCTGCCCAGGGGTTTGTGAGATTTTAACAAGTATTCTTGATGTTTGACTGTGTTAAAAATGTCCGAGTTTCATCTGCCGGTTTCGGACAGTTGCCGGTCACTGTACGTAATATTCAATGTTGAAAGAAATGTGTTTACCCTGCTCGCAATGTCAAGAGGACTTCACTCCAGGTTAAATCATCTTTCTACTCCAATTATTGACGAAACTGTGGTCATTTGTTTATACGATATTCATTTCATATTATTGTCGATTCACTTATAATAATAATAATAATAATAATAATAATAATAATAATAATAATAATAATAATATGCCTCAGTCACATTTGCACCGGGCACCGGCTGGGAAGTAAGAATCGGCCGATTTCCCTGTCTGCCGGGCGCCGGGGAGTTTATCAGCAACAATCTGAGAGATGCTGTAGCTGTGGTCACATCATTATAGGGCACCGCACGGCACATGCAAGACTGAATGGCACAGACGTCTGCAGGATATCCTAAAGACGTCTGTCTCATTGACAGACGTCTGTGAGATATCCTAAAGACATCTGTCTCAGTTGACAGACGTCTGTAGGACATCCTTAAGACGTCCGTATTATATCGTAGAGAGCCCGTTGGATCATCTGACGATGGCTTGTGAACAGATAAAATAAAAAAAATCCTATTTTCACCGCACGATGCCACCGGTAGCCCTAAGATAATCTGCCGATGTCAGTGCGGGACACTGCTGGGACCCTGCCGTGTACTTTAAGATGGTGTTTGCTGATAAGACATCGGGGAAACGCCGGCAACTTTTATGTTGCAGATAAAAGTTCCCGATGACCTGCCCGACGTCTTAAAGATGCTCAATTGTGGCCGATGATCTCCTGGCAATCTGAACTGCCGGCCGAATTGAAAAAAATACCCATCGGCCGGGCATCTTAACTGAAATCGGCGCAAATGTGACTGAGGTATTAGATGCCACAGACGTCTGTAGGATATCCTAAAGACATCTAGATAATCTGAAATACGTCTGAAGGATATCATAAAGACGTCTATATTATATCTTAAGGAGCCCGTTGGATCGTCTGTGAACACATGAAATAAAAATAAAATCCTATTTTCTCCGCACGATGCCACTGGCAGCCCTAAAATAATCTTAAGATATGCATGCAGGACACTCACGGGAGCCTGCTGTGTACTTTAAGATGATATTTTGTGAGAAGGCATCGGGGAAACGCCGGCAACTTTTATGTGTCCGAAAATCTCTCGGTGCCCTCACGGCAATCTGAACTGAAATCGGCGCAAATGTGACGGGTATTATGCTTGATCACACAGCCATGATTCCACAAAGGGAGTATGGATTAAATTACACGTCCTCGTGAAAAACAGGCAGACTAAAAAGATAGTACATTTGTTTTCATCATATTTTGTGAATACTTTATCAGAGGTATCCGTATAGTAGCCATGGTAGGATATAGACCATTTATTATAATAAATGTCGCTATGTTTTGGGAATTTTGTACGCCGACGTATTATAATGATACATTATTAATAGGCTCTGTCGAGCAACTTTTATGCAAATAACATTTGCTTAATGTGTGATGGGTTCACTCATGCAACCTTTTAAAAATTCAGTATGAATATGTTCTTTGATGCCATTAATATTAGCAGAATGTGTTATAGGCTCTCTCAAAGTATTTTTAAATTTTAGTTAGCATACGTTCTATGATACCATTAGCATTAGCAGAATTTTCAATTGGCTCTCTCGTGCAACCTTTTGATATCTAGTTTGCATACGGTATGTGATAGCATTAGTATTATCATAGTGTGTAATGTAATAGGCTATAAACAGCCATGATACAACATTGCAGCATATACACTTCCCATTGGACACATCCAACGTTGTTCACCATGTTATCAGTGCAGGAGCACAGACGTTTTCCTCATAGGTTCAGGTCATTGGTGATGAGTTGGATTCTATAGGTATATGGATTCTATAGCAGAGAGGTATGTCAGAGAAGGTCTGGAATTTGTGGCCTTTCAAATTCAAGAGAACACAGCTGTTCTCAGTTTCATTGATGAAACTGGTCTTTGAACTGGCCATATGATAGTTGAAGATAAAACATACGGTAGTTCACCTATAACAACATTGGGTTGACCTGTGTTTGACAATGTTGTCCGACATCATTCATTTTGGCACCAATTCTTATGGTGATTACACCGTGATAAAGTGATACTTGATATTCAAATCTGCCATATTATGTTCCCTTTGATATAATAGAGATCTTAAATGTGTTAAATGAAACTAATTACAATCCTATACGATGGTCGCAACCCAGCAGGTGATTGAAATCAGCTTCTCCTGATTCACTTCGGATTATGACACGATGTTTTTGCAATTCAAGAAGTAGGTCTTGAATAAGATATTTATTTTAAAATCATCCTTTTCTTGCTTGTAGTAGTATAGAAAAATGTGGCTTCTTATCGACGTGATTTGTATTACTCTCATAAAAAATGCAGGAAATGTAATTCCCTACACTATTGCCCACAGGGCAGATCTGGCAATTTTGACGAATATTCATTTTCTTTTTTTTTATTTCTAAGTAACACAAAGAAGCAAGCAGTGATATTATTTGTAAATTCCATCTTAAAAGCATTAGTGCACAGAAAGAAATTGATATTGTGGAACTACCTTAACTGATTTACTCTCTGGCAACATTCTGAAAACATTAGATTTAATAACATTTTTCACAGATCTGTGTAGAAACAGCGTATAAAAGCTTATAATGCATAATATTATTAAGTTGTTGAGATTTACAAACGTTCAGAAAACCACTATTCTATTCCCTATACTATGTTATATAAACAACTTCAGTTTATGTCTAATCACACGATAAAGCTAGATTTCCTACTCCAATTTATCCCATTATACTATTAAGCAATGATAATACGTCTAATATATCTATATTTAGATATTGTGTACAGTGTCGTTGGTGCTGTAAATTACACTACATCATGATCACCTCATTGTCACCATGCCTTCTGAACTCTTGTTTATGATATGAGAAACCACATAGAAGGAGATTAAAGCTCAGTTAAGATCATCTCTCTGAAGTATTCCGATCATTTAGATCTTCACTGAGTTGTCATAGTAAATTTGGAGGTGACAGCTCGCCAGGCACACCAGTTTCTGACATTGACAATCTCCCTCAGTTCTTTGCGAAACCTTGGTCCTGTGATGCAGTAGAGCACAAAATTGATGGCGTTGTTTGTGTACTGAAGCATTATGCCAGTGACAAACCACAAGACCCTCTGGGCCATCTCATGCGGTGGTGGGTTACTGTCCAGTAGACCATATGTCTGGATAAGTGACCACAGTCCTATGGGAAGGTTCAACAGGAGGAATGTGAAGCTAACAGCCAGTAAGGTGGCCGTCATCGTTGTCATCCGAGAATCGTTGTTGTTAGATCCCATTGAACGCCTCTAAAAATCATGTAATATCACATAAACATCATAGAATGCTATTTTTTCTTTGAATTAAGTAATCTTTTTTTATTGACTATAGTTCAGATCTGTTCATTACGGAGTCTGTTTATCTATGTGATGATAGTATTCAAAAATAAGTTTAAATTATAAATCGTATACTAGTATTTACCTTCTTCATCGCGATGCCAAGTTTGGTGATAATGATGATGTTGAAGGTTAAGATAAAGAAAAAGGGCAGTCCACAAAGAAGGAAAAAGTCCATGAATGGCCACACCTTTGATATAAAGTCTGCCATAACCTGACTCTGAGGGACAAAGTAGCACTGTTTTAGAATAGGAGCCCCACCCGTGTCTATGCTCTTGTAACTTGTCATGGTGAGAATGACTGGCACATGAAGTAGCAATAGAGAGAACAGGATGACGGAAAGGTACAGAAGTACTGTTTTCTTGGTGCAAATTGATTTAGCCTTTAAGGGAGTCGCCACTCCGATCATTCTCTCCATAGAAATACCAACAAGAACCCAACCTGGAAAGTCAGTGAAAATGAGGGAGAGATAGGTATAGACCTGGCAGGATGCATCAGAAGAAGGGATGTGTGTGTAGTAGGGAATCCCAACGAAACTAAGCCAGGAAGGCCAGATGCCGATGTGAAGGGCAATAGTGTCTGCAACGGCCAGGATACGAAACAATAGCCCAGTGGTTGAGTGCTTGAAGTAGGGCCTTGTATACACGATTAATGCCAGCATATTAAGCAAGGTCCCTATGACCAATATGGATATTGACACATATTCTTGCATGTAGGCCACCACAACATATTCCAAGTATTTCTTTGGTTCAGTTTGAGAGTATGAAATCTGCCCAATTGCAATTGTAACAGTGTCATTTCCCTCTGTATCTGTAGTATTTGGAGCCATCTTGTTTAGTACAAACTATATCGAATAAAAAGTATATATATATATATATATATATATATATATATATATATATATATATATATATTGCTTCAAATATTGGTAACAATATAATTTAAATGGAATAGATTTTTAAAACATAATGAATTCTAATACCTTGTATTTTGATTCATCACAAATTACGATTTCCCTATGAAATAAACATGTGCTTCCTTCGCTGCTAAGATATCACTTGTACGGGTATTCCTCCAGTACCTTACACCACTTAAACACAAATGTCTCATTACATCTAAACCGTCAGCGCGTCATGCGTTTGGTTGGTAACCCTACCAGCTGAGTAAATATTTATAGTTTGTTTTAATCATGAATTTTACCTTCATCTTTGTTTTGGGTTCCGCGCTTATGAGTGTTCTCGTGAATAATTAACATGAAATAACAATGATGATATCATGATAAATGTATACATATAGTGTTTGATTCCCCATTATTACCGGGATTAATCATGTCGCCTTTGTCTTAAAATTAAATCAAACAATAATGTAATCAACTCCTGATGTCAGGGCTTTACAAGTATACGATTATGCCGTTAATGCTACCAGGTTAAACATCCTGGTTACCAGGAAATATCCAATATATATATATACAAATGTGGACAGATGGATTGAATGTTCACGGATTAAACTTCAAATGCGACAATATGGGCCGATACCATTTTTGTCATTTACATCACAAATTGTAATTATAATATAAATATTAATATCGGATATCTCTATTGTTCGAATGATGCAATTATCCCCTTTTTATTGCAATTAAGAGTTATCAAAGTGAACTGAATTGAACATATATTTTAATGCAGAATGTTTACTGCTTATTGCCACTCTCTGACCATGTAATAGCCACACGAAGCCCTCATAATAAACACAATAGACGAAAAGAACAATGCACCGGCATTCCCCAATATGCAAGATTCTGATGTGATATAAGTGAGCTCTGTCTCACAATGTGAAAAACTATGAGCGAGGTCAGATAGTTTTTTTCCAGATTCTACATGTATCTACAGGTTTCCATTGGGATATCGATGATCAGAAATCGCCTTCTATTTGTCTGACGCTGGATAACGTGAAAGATATCAAATTATTTTGATCCAAACTACTGCATGCACTCACAAACATGAACTAACTGGATATTATGATATGAATTAATACGTGGAGTGCTTTGGAGACATCATTAAAATCCCGGAAGCTGCATAATAACACAAGAGATGGCAGCTCAGAAGAGGACGACCGAGCCGCTGGATGGAGGATGGGGATGGGCTTGTGTGATTGGAGGGAGTGTGTCCTTCTTTGTTCTCGGTGGAATGCCTATGTCTTTTTCTCTTATCTATCAGCAAATCAGGAACAGATTTGACTGCACGGCCAGCGATGCGTCCTGGGTATATGCCCTGTACAGCATCATCTGCATGGGAGCAGGTTGGTAAACGCTATTTACTTTCAATTTCAAGAATTCTAAACTAATTTGAAAATTATTTGAATACATTACATAAACTTTAATTTGCTACCCACACAAAGCACTTATAAAATATCAAAACGTTAATCCTTAAATTGAACCCTTTATCTGTTCCTCTCTATTCTTCATTAAGGCTTTAAATTTATACAATCACCATACAGATACAATTAGAAAGGTCAAAGCAATAGCTAGTTATAGAGTGTATCATTTAGACACGTTGCTTTTCAGAGAGTACATCATCGACACATTACTTTTTAGAGAGTGCATCATCCAGATATATTATTTGTTAATTGTTGCGTCATCCAGATATAGTACCAGATATAATACTTATTTGAGAGGGCATGACCCAGATATATCACTTGTTAGAGAGGGCATGATACAGATATATCACTTGTTAGAGTGTTAGAGAGGGCATGATGCAGATATATCACGTGTCTGAGAGGGCATGATGCAGATATATCACTTGTTAGAGAGAGCATGATGCAGATATATCACTTGATTGAGAGAGGATGATGCAGATATATCACGTGTTTGAGAGACCATGATGCAAATATATCACGTGTTTGAGAGGGCATGATGCAGATATATCACTTGATTGTGAGAGCATGGTGCATATATATCACTTGTTAGAGAGAGCATGATGCAGATATATCACTTGATTGTGAGAGCATGATCCAGATATATCACTTGTTAGAGAGAGAATGATGCAGATATATCACTTGTTAGAGAGAAATTGATGCAGATATATCACTTGATTGTGAGAGCATGATGCAGATATATCACTTGTTAGAGAGAAATTGATGCAGATATATCACTTGATTGTGAGAGCATGATGCAGATATATCACGTGTTTGAGAGAGCATGATGCAGATATATCACGTGTTTGAGAGGGCATGATGCAGATATATCACTTGTTAGAGAGAAATTGATGCAGATATATCACTTGATTGAGAGAGCATGATGCAGATATATCATGTGTTTGAGAGAGCATGATGCAGATATATCACTTGTTTGAGAGTGCATGATGCAGATATATCACTTGTTAGAGAGAAATTGATGCAGATATATCACTTGATTGTGAGAGCATGATGCAGATATATCACGTGTTTGAGAGAGCATGATGCAGATATATCACGTGTTTGAGAGGGCATGATCCAGATATATCACTTATTTGAGAGGGTATGATCCAGATATATCACTTGTTAGAGAGAGAATGATGTAGATATGTCACTTGTTAGAGAGAACATGATGTAGATACATCATTTGTTTGAGAGAGCATGATGCAGATATATCACTTGTTAGAGAGAGCATGATCCAGATATATCACTTTTTAGAGAGGGCATGATGCAGATATATCACTCGTCAGAGAGAGCATGATGCAGATATATTACTTGTTTGAGAGAGCATGGTGTAGATATATTACTTGCTTGAGAGAGCATGGTGTAGATATATCACTTGCTACAGAGTGCATGATGTAGATATATCACTTGCTAGAGAGTGCATGATGTGGATATATCACTTGTTTGAGAGAGCATGATGCAGATATATCACTTGTTAGAGAGGACATGATGCAGATAAATCACTTGTTAGAGAGAGCATGATCCAGATATATCACTTTTTAGAGAGGGCATGATGCAGATATATCACTCGTCAGAGAGAGCATGATGCAGATATATTACTTGCTTGAGAGAGCATGATGTAGATATATCACTTGTTAGAGAGAGCATGATGCAGATATTTCACTTGTTATAGAGAGCATGATGTAAATATATCACTTGTTAGAGATAGCATGATCCAGATATATCACTTTTTAGAGAGGGCATGATGCAGATATATCACTCGTCAGAGAGAGCATGATGTAGATATATTACTTGCTTGAGAGAGCATGATGCAGATATATCACTTGTTAGAGATAGCATGATCCAGATATATCACTTTTTAGAGAGGGCATGATGCAGATATATCACTCGTCAGAGAGAGCATGATGCAGATATATTACTTGCTTGAGAGAGCATGGTGTAGATATATCACTTGCTACAGAGTGCATGATGTAGATATATCACTTGCTAGAGAGTGCATGATGTGGATATATCACTTGTTTGAGAGAGCATGATGCAGATATATCACTTGTTAGAGAGGACATGATGCAGATAAATCACTTGTTAGAGAGAGCATGATCCAGATATATCACTTTTTAGAGAGAGCATGATGCAGATATATTACTCGCTTGAGAGAGCATGATGTAGATATATCACTTGTTAGAGAGAGCATGATGCAGATATATCACTTGTTATAGAGAGCATGATATAAATATATCACTTGTTAGAGAGGGCATGATGTAGATATATCACTTGTTAGAGAAAGCACGATGCAGATATATCACTTGATATGATGCAGACACACTGGGCATTAAGCAGAGCATAATAGTCATGTATCAGGTGTGCTCTTGACTGATGCAGATAAATGATGCCTAAGAAATATACTCAACCAGAACACATACTGACCTGGAACTGGCAGTTTAACAATCTCAAATATCAAGTCAGTTAACTTGATAAAGCAGGATTTTGTTCTTGTAGTAAACAGAGTATGAAATATCATATAGAAAAATAGGAATAAGCCGACTCACTTTGGGTATTTGGCATGAACGGCTAAAACATGTTCTAAAAGACAGATCAAATGTTGATATAAATTTTAGATAGATTCATACATAAACGATATTTTAACATCAGACAGGAATGTTTGCTTTCCTGTAAAGTTGAGGCCATATATAAGACAGTCTCTGTTAATTTTTCTATTTTGACTCACGCTCATTTTTTTGTTGATAAGGATTTACAAACATATTTATAATTCATGAAAATATAAACTATAAAGTTGAAACAACGCGTATACAAATAAAATGTGCAATACTTCCTTTCATATCAAAAAGCAAACAAATAACAAATGTGCTGTTAACGGAAAAGTACTCAAAAGAGTTTACAAGGTAAAGGGATGTAAAGAAACACTTTTTAAAATATTAAGAAAATGTAAATAGTTATCAAAATATAATCACTGATATCAAAGTGAGATTACCAGGTACAGGAATGTATACATTATACAATAACAATCAAGTAGCGCATTGTTTCTCATATATCTAAACATTTTTAAACCTCAATATTCCCACTATTTGACTTAAGCTGTTATTTAAGACTGGAACGGGGTATCCACAATATGGATAAGTGATATGAAATCTCAATACGAAGATTTCATATTCTAGCATGCATGGCTCATAGAGGGAGAAAATCCTTTGATGATTTCTTCATAGATGATAATTTAAATCCTTTCACAGAGCAGGCTTGAGCCGATGAAGATTTTCATCAATCAAAATGCATGTTACATTTTGAATATGTTCCCAACTTGTTATCTCGATTCTCATCGACTGGAAATATTGTCTATGATAAGAAATCAGTACTGGGAAAATGGTGTTCCGAATATCAAAAGCTATATAAAGGTTTTGAAAATGCCAATTTTGATGAAGAATTTTATATGAATATACAGGCACAGGTTGAACAGTTGGAAGCAGACAATGATGATTTAAACGAGTTATACAATGTGTATATTGATAAACAAGAGATTTTAAAGTGTTTATTTAATATGTCAAATAATAAGGCTGTTGGTATAGATAATCTCCCTTATGAAGTCTTGAAAAATGATGAGACATGTAATTTGATGGAGATGTTGTTTAACAAGATTTTTACATCACACATTTTACCTTCTGTCTGGAGAAAAGCTGTAATTAAGCCAATACCTAAAAATTCCACAATTGATCCTAGACTACCATTACAGTATAGGGGTATTGCCTTACTGTCTACTGTTTACAAAATATATGCCAGTGTGTTGAACAATAGAATTGTACATTATCTAGATGAGAATGGTCTTTATGCTGAAGAGCAAAATGGCTTTAGAAAGAAACGCTCATGTGCTGAACATGTATTTACGGCAACTTCAATAATTAGGAATAGACAGTCACAAGGTAAATCAACTTTTGTTGCTTTTCTTGATGCAGAGAAAGCCTTCGATAGGATAGATAGAAAGCTTTTGTTGTATAAATTATACTGACTATTGGTATCAAAGGTCATATGTATGAGAATGTAAAGACAATATATAGTGATGCTTTATGCTCTGTTAATGTGAATAATATGCTGACAGAATGGTTCCAAACTGATTGTGGGGTTGAACAAGGTGATACATTATCCCCTACGTTGTTTAACATTTTCATTAATGATATTGTTACAGATGTAAACTCACTGAATCTTAGAGTACAATGTGGTGATGTTAGAATAAGTATCCTACTGTATGCAGATGATATAATTATTTTTGGCGAAAGTGAGACTGATCTACAAAAAATGCTTGACTGTGTGTATGAATGGAGCAGGAAAAATAGAATTAGATTTAACATTAAGAAATCAAATATTGTACATTTTAGAAAACCAAGAGTACACAGAACTCAGACTCAATTCTTGCTCGGTAATGATAAATTGGAGATTGTAAATCAATATAAATACCTTGGCATTATCATGAATGAGCATCTTGATTACAATGTAACAGCCCAAGTGTTAGCTGATGCAGGGAATAGGGCCCTAGGCTCTGTCATCAATAAATATAAGAAACTCAATGGTTTAGGATATTTTACCTATAGCAAGTTATATCAGAGTGGTGAATGTCCTATACTTGACTATTGTAGTGAAATATGGGGCTACAAAGCCTACCAAAAAATAGAGAATATACAGAATAAAGCAGCTAGAGTATTTTTAGGAGTCCATAGATTTGCACCAATATCAGCAGTAAATGGGGATATCGGATGGACACAATGTGGCACAAGACGTAAGATATGCATGATAAGATTATGGAACAGAATTGTTAACATGAATCATAACAGACTTCCACAGATGGTATTAGAATGGGACCTCAGCACTGACGGCAATACATGGGGTTCAGAAATAAAATCTGTCTTATACAGTATTAACCAAGAAAATGCTTTTAACACAAGATCACAGGTATGTTTAAGCCAAGCCTTGTTATCACTGAATGTGATATGCTGTAACCAATGGACAGAAACAATTAGAAATAAACCAAAGTTACGCACATATGTTTCGTTTAAGAATACCTATCAAACTGAAGAATATGTAGTTTCCCATATGAGCAGAGGCAGTAGGTCTTATTTAGCTCAGCTCAGGTTTGGTATACTACCAATACATTTAGAAACAGGGAGATGGTATAACACTAAGTTAGAGGATAGAGTATGTCATGTGTGCAAATCACAACAAATTGAAAATGAGATACACCTGTTATTCCATTGTAAAATGTATGACACGGAAAGAAGAATTTTTGTACAAAAAGTATGTAACATTATGCCAAATTTCCTTAACAATGATGATCTTGTTAAACTTGAAATACTTATGTCAAAACAATTTGTTAATATTTTTAGTAAATATCTATATGAAATAATGTTAAAAAGAAAGACAATTATGTTTGTTGAAAACAATTAATGTATATATAAATGTGAGCACAAAGCAAGTAAGCCCGTGTGGGCTGGGAGTGGTTTTTGTATCATTGTTATACAAATGTACACTTTTGCTTAATAAAATAAAAATAAAAATATTTGTTATGCTTTTCAAAATCGCAGCCTGCTTGACAACTCAATGATTGATAAATTAGATTTCTAAAAAACATCACAACAAAAATGGAAAAGATTTGACCTTTATGGAAAATAGAGCGAATTGCTCCCCTGAAAATACATATTTCCTACTAATTGTTTAGAACAGTAATTTCAGAGGAGAATATCAAAGTTGACGAACAGAATCCCCTATCACACAAACATAGGCAGCATAGCTTACTTAACATGACCCCCCACCTTCCATGTGATAAATTGATCAAATAGATATTTTACAAAGATCCGAGAAGATTTCAAATATTTACACACTATTGTTTACAGGCTCTTGTTTTTTTTCATACATGTAGGTCCTATTGCAACAGGGTTGTGTCAGAGGTTTAGCTGCAGAACAATTGCCATGGCGGGAGGTGTTTTCATGGCAATTGGTCTTGTCATGGCTGGCATGGCAACAAATCTAATTCAAGTGTACATTGGATTCGGAGTTACAACAGGTAAAACTGTGCTTTAGAAATTATTATTATTATTATTATTATTATTATTATTATTATTATTTTTTATTATTATTATTATTATTATTATTATTATTATTATTATTATTATTATTATTATTATTATTATTATTATTATTATTATTATTATTATTATTATTATTATCATTATCATTATCATTATCATTATTATTATTATTATTATTATTATTGTCCATTGCAGCATTCGGTGCCAGTATGTGTGGAAATGCAACCTACATTACAATAAACACGTATTTCCGGAAGTGGCGATCAAGAGCTTTGGCAATGTCGAGTATGGGCGATGGCATAGGGGGCCTTGTCATTGCACAGGTTTTGGTTGTTACCTTTGAAAAATATGGATATGCTGGGGCCATGATGATTTTGGCTGGAATAGCCCTGCAGTGCACGGCAGCTGGCGCCCTCTTCCGTGCGATAGGAGATAATACAGCAAAGTCATTCAGAACATCAGAAGAAAATGACGTTGAAGTTAACTATGTAGCGTGCAAAGATAGTCTTTCAGAACTAGATTATACTGAAAACAAAAGTGACAAAGGCAACGATTGCATTGCAAAGTTTTATAGGCATGAACATGGTGGGAAATTATTGAAGGTCGAAGTACCTGTCATAACGGAAATTGGGTTGCAGGATTATAAGAATAGTATCATACAAGAAGACGAGAAATTTCCAAATGAAAAGAATGATTCTGTGGTGAAAAAAATCAATGAGATTCCAACTGAACTCCAGAGTGTCAAAAGATCAAGATGGGAGTCTTTTAAAATAATTTTTCTAAAGTATCTAGATATACGACTTTTGGCGATACCGCAGTTTGTATGCATGGCAATGATAGCTGGGTGCGTTTCTGCATCAATAGGTGTGACAAACATGTACCTAGCACCCCACAGCAAGGACAGGGGTCTCACACCCCGGCAGATTTCCACTCTGATGTCAACCAGGGCCGGGGTGTTCTCGGCGGCCAAAATTCTATCCGGTTGTTTCTTTGACTCCAAGTGGGTCCGTGAAAGAAAAGTGTATATTTTCCCATTTTTGGGATTTTTTCAAGCAGCCTTCATCTGGTCAATCCCCTTGGCCTCTGATGTTGTAAGTACCTATGCCATTTGGATCCTGACTGCTATCATCACGTGCTGGATGGTCACCCAGGAATCTGGAGTGGTATGCGATGTGGTTGGGGTGGATCGATTCTCCAGTGCTCTAGGCATCGCCAGATTCATAAGAGGGATGCTGGCATTCTCCGGAAACGTCATTGGAGGTGGGAATTTGTCCTTGGATGTCTTCCATATCTTCATCTTTTTATGATTATATAAATTTAAATATTTTTTTCCTGTCATCAACATTAAGACCATGGGTGTAAAACAATCTGTGTATCTTTTAACCTAAAAGAGTATAATCTATTTTTAAATGACAGTAAAGTGTTTGGTTAAAAACTGTGTGCTAAATGTTGTTTCTCTTGACAATAATTACAGCAAAGCTGAGTGATTCTGGGAGCTATGACAATGCATTCTTTTTCGGCGGATCTCTGGTCATGTTGGCTACAATCATCTTCCAGACTGTGAACGTATTCCTACATAGCTGTCGCCAAGAGAAGCTATCTAAAGAGCACGCAAAAGAGTAATTGACCGCGAGGATATCATCATGACATTCCTGACATCATTATCTATCAGCTTGTCAAATAATGGTCAATTAATGGGCAATTAACCTGTGTGTTCTATGTCAATCTCTACCCCATTTATTGCCTCATTTGGGAGAAGAAGGTTTCAATATACATGTATAATATGATGATTAAAAGCATGATTGATACTGAATAATACTCATCATGAAACACATAAAATTAAGATCAATTTTATTACTCAAAACTTGCATAAAAATAAATTTGATGAAAGTATATAAATGTTAGTTTGAGATATTGAATATGCCCTGACTACTGACATATTTGATTTGACATGTATGAAATATTTGGAATGTAAATTACATGTTGTAATGTCTGCTGCTCAGTTTCACAATAAAAATAATAATAATTGAATTCAAATATTGATTATATTATGTGGATATGCATTTATATATCACTATTTGAAATGTTTCTACTTGAATCATTGTTACAAGGTTCTAACTACTGATTAACTCTCCCCATCAAGAAGTAGGTTGTCATTTTTCCTTTGCCCTGTTTCAGAAAAGACAAATATCAATTATGAATAGAATTATAAAAATATCATAGACGGGAATATTTCTTTCAGGAGTGTACAGATTTACAAAGGTTCATTCTTTTCATAGCCTCTCTTATACTGGAAATGTAATTGTTATGGACATTTAAAGGTATTAAGCATCAATTATACTATTTGGTGTATTTCAAAGTTTAGCCACATATGAACATCATGACAAATTGAAATTATGATAGATTAAAAAGATAAGTTGCTATAAGCTATAAAAGTTGCACTCCCAGGAAAGATCTGTCTGAGCCATAAGCTACACGTGACGGGTAAACACGGGTAGCGTGAACTTTGTTTGACCTCAATTGAGGCTCAAAGTGGGGTAGCACTGTTTGACGTCATTTTGGTACTATTCAAAGGACAATACATTTCATGACGTCATAAGCATATTGCCATAATCATATGACGTCATTTTACCTTTCAGTGCCTCTATGATGACACTCCACATACAAATGACGCCAAGAAAGGAGTGTGCTTTCATCAGGGGCCTATATACTAGGGTCTTGTTCAAATAGGTTTTACAGACAATGATGGGATGCATTTTTCAAAAAATTAATAGAAATGAAAGACAAGTACATTTATCACCAATATGTGAATTTTAAACGTTTTTTTTAAAGCTCATTACTGTATGTTAATCAAATAAGGTACAATATAACATGTGAGGTTATGTGTTATATACTGTAAAGCATTAAATATTATAATCTGATATACTCTGCCTCACAGTAAAATCGTATCATAAACAAATCAAATCGGTCTGTATTAGAGAAGACACAAATAATTTTGACATTTTGACAAATATTTTACATGAAACCTTTTAATGAATAAATTTGAGACTTTATAGTTATAATGCTGCTAATGGCACCTCCTTGATCAATATATTTTTTTTAATTTGAGGATATTTAAATGATGGTGCAGTATAAAAAATGCCTCATAAACTATAAGTTAAAATCTGAGACATGACATTTTTTGGTTGTGTGCATCCTTGTGTATCTTGTTTTATGATATTTTAAATCAGAATGGCATATCTTACCTTGATATTGACAGGGCCCCTTTTTTGAGTGATAAATCCTCCTAAGCTTTGAAGTAAGTTGTTTGAAGCTTCTGACATCTGTATCTTCATTGGAAGAGAAGAGGATTCCATCCGAGAGGCTGATTGGAAGAAGTAAATAAACAATTTGGAGAACATTTCTAAAAGGGGCAAAGCAACATTTTGAGGTGCGCATACGCATATATGCTATGAAATATGTCTTCAACGAAGAGGAGATTTTCAAATTCCAATTTAACCAAAACGTTCTGCGGGGAGAAGGATAGATATTTTAAATAGACACAATTTCATGAGATATATTTTCCTCGAATGTGGAAATTAATAAACGATTTGAAATATTGACAAAAAGAGTGATAAAATATTTGGAAAGCATTATATTTTGTTTTATTCTAAATATTTGGTTATATTGCCGTGAAATTACAGCAAATGTAGCTGTACTTCTAATGTTTTTTCTTACAGATTAAATGTTTTTCCTCTCCTGATATTTAGATTTAAATAAACGACAATATCTTGCTACTAAGTATATCATAATGTATATTGGATTATGGTTTGTATTTTCATGAATTAGTCCCAATTATTGAGATCCAAATGGAATCTTTAATTCATATTCATTTATTTTTATTTTTTATTTTTTTAGATTTAGAATGTAACATTCTTTAGAGGAGGTGATGGAATACTCCGCCAACTTCCGTTCATCTGGGTTTCGGTGCTTTCACAGCTATCCACGAGCTAACACAATAGGCGGGAGTGGAACCTTTTAATCCCCCATGCTGGTTCCATACCAAAGACTTTCCTCTCAATGTTTGGTATGTTCTCTTCAGTGAATAACACGTTGATTATTGATACTGGTGCAAATAATAATGAGATCTTTTCTTTTCTTAAAATCCATTCCAGCATAGAGACACTATTAATAATATGATAAAATAAAACATTTATATCATGCTAAGTCTGCAAAATCTGCTCATGGAGCTCATTAATATAGAGTTGAAAAAATACACCTTTCAGGAGACCAGAATAAGGGTGGTTGGTTCTCACGTCATGATATATATTTTCAAAGCATGTGAAAAAAGTACCCACCAGTGTTAACTGTGTCCCCAAATAGACAGTATCTGGGCATTTTGCTGCCGACCACGCCGGCCACGACAGGCCCGGAGTGAATGCCTTCTCTCAGCCTGAGCTGCTCACCGGGCCGATGAGCAATCTGGAAGCTTTCCACGGCGCTCAGGAAATCTAGAGCCATCATCGCGATATGGTAAACGTGCATGACACCATTCCTGAAAATGGCATAATACGAATTCTGTAGGCGGTTT
Organism: Amphiduros pacificus; assembly: GCA_949316495.1. NCBI lineage: Eukaryota > Metazoa > Annelida > Polychaeta > Phyllodocida > Hesionidae > Amphiduros > Amphiduros pacificus. The sequence continues at coordinate 28,796,323 of OX439002.1, forward strand.
GTTCCTTAATTTACTTAACTAAAAGAATAGAAAGGCACAGTAATGGCCACCTGCTGTTTTACGTAATAAATATTCTATTATCCTCGATGCATAGCGGGCATAAATGTATCATAAATGATTCTTTTATATGGATAGCAATTCTGAGCATTTCTTGTGTATTAATTCTTCTATTATTTTATATTCAAGAAGCTCAGATCTCACTTGTTAGGAAGTCCTGATATGACCATATACGCATCCCCTATCGTCTCAACCTTGTAGACATCGTGGCGGTCAATAATGAGGTCAAAGGTCGTGTAAAGGTCATTCAGAAGCGTAACAATCTCTAATGGAGACGACACAGCAGATAAAGAGGTGAACCCGACTATATCTGAGAAAAATATGGTGACCAGTTCAGCTGATTCTGGTTTAACTGCTTGACCGGACGACAACCTGTTGGAAAATACCAAACATAGAGCATCCATATGAAATGAAACAAAATAATTTTTTAAGTCATATATTAAAAAAATAACCTATTTAGCATTCATTTGCGTTCATATGCAGTTTTAGGGGAAGAAGAGTAATAGCGATCATTCACATAAATACTACGGAAGAGGTGGAGATGGTAGAAGTAGCAGGAAATTAGATAGGTGTCCATTTCAAAGGAGGGAATGATGGCCTAAATACATGTTTACCAATAAGCTACCCAGAAGAAGAAATAAACCTTTAATAGACAAGGTCCTTTCAATGATATTTGTCCCTCAAATGGCCAGGTCATTCCAATGAAAGTTTACTGATATGCACAGAAGGGGGCCGTGATCTTATATACAGTTACCTGTCAGCTACAGAAGGGGGCAGTGATCTTATTTAGAGTTACCTGTTACCTAGAGAAGGGGGCCGTGATCTTATATAAAGTGACCTTTCAGCTACAGAAGGAGGCCGTGATCTTATATAGAGTGACCTGTCAGCTACAGAAGGGGGCCGTGATCTTATATAGATTTACCTGTCAGCTACAGAAGGGGGCCGTGATCTTATATAGAGTGACATGTCAGCTACAGAAGGGGTCGTGATCTTATATAGAGTGATCTGTCAGCTGCAGAAGGGGGCGGTGATCTTATATAGAGTTACCTGTCAGCTGCAGAAGGGGGCCGTGATCTTATATAGAGTTACCTGTTGGCTACAGAAGGGGGCGTTGATCTTATATAGAGTTACCTGTCAGCTGCAGAAGGGGCGGTGATCTTATATAGAGTTACCTGTCAGCTGCAGAAGGGGGCGTTGGTCTTATATAGAGTTACCTGTCAGCTACAGAGGGGGGCGGTGATCTTATATATAGTTACCTGTCAGCTACAGAAGGGGGCGTTGATCTTATATAGAGTTACCTGTCAGCTACAGAAGGGGGCGTTGATCTTATATAGAGTTACCTGTCAGCTACAGAAGGGGTCGTTGATCTTATATAGAGTTACCTGTCAGCTACAGAGGGGGGCCGTGATCTTATATAGAGTGACATGTCAGCTACAGAAGGGGGCGTTGATCTTATATAGAGTTACCTGTCAGCTACAGAAGGGGTCGTTGATCTTATATAGAGTTACCTGTCAGCTACAGAAGGGGCCGTGATCTTATATAGAGTGACATGTCAGCTACAGAAGGGGGCGTTGATCTTATATAGAGTTACCTGTCAGCTACAGAGGGGGGCAGTATCTGGTGGAGCAGCTGCTGTAGGTTGGTGTTGATAGCAGCCAGCTCAGCAGTCCTCTCCTGAACCTTATCTTCCAGTGTGTGGACATAGTGTTCAATAGCTTCCATCATGCAGTCCATGACCGACTTTCGACTGGGTTTGATACTCTGAAAGATGAATAAATCTCATTGACGCCGATATCTGGCCCGTTTTTGCCCAGCAATGCTTGTGATTTCTAAACAAATGTTGGCTCACTCTCAATGCCATTACGAAACCGTAACGAGTACAGGGACAGTGCCATGGAGAGGGAAACACAAAAACCAAATGTAGAACATGTTGCTACCTTGAAAGATTAAATCATAATCATGCAATGATAGAATAAAGTGTTCAGCACAAAAAAACATTTTAAATTCGAAGATAAACTAATTGCACATTAAAGGCACGAAGCGCATGGCTGACACAAAAATGTTACCGAAGAACACTCACATGAAGGTATTTTCTGATAAAGGTGTAGCTGGGTCTCTGTTTGGGACTTTGATGCCAGGCTTGACTGATGATATATTGAAGTTGTGAGTTGAGTTCCTTAATATTTGGTCTCACAGCTTTGTCTCTAACAGCTTCAATGATATCAAGCGGTTCCATCAGGCATTGTAGCTCACTGTACGGGTCTTCTCTAGTAAATATTTCCACAAGAATAATAGCATAACTGAAAAATATATAATTCAAAATTTATTTTGAAGGAGGAAGCTGTATTGATGCGCTCATTATAATAATTAACAGCAAACGTTTGCACCATTTTTATCTCCACTTTTATCAGAAACAGGGAAGATTATTCCTTCAAAAGACGTTTTTATTAAGTTTTAGAAAAAGGTGATGAAATGCCGACCTGTATACATCTGCCTGCTTAGTGTAGGCGGCACACGGGCTGTGGTGTGAACAAAGTATCTCCGGGGCCGTCCATAGAAGGGCACGGGCCTGGATATTCCTGTCGCTAATACTTGTCTTCTTGAAACTCAGCGGTGACACCTGTGAAATCTTTCTTCCTGTCGATTCGTAAGGTGAAGGAGAACACTTTCATTCATGAAAATATCATCAACCTAAATGGGTTATTACTTGCATTATATATATGCGATATTTGCTTTGGATTGGGAAGAAATATACTTTATTATACTCTATTCTTGCAATTCTCAATGCAAGATTGTGTGAAAGGGTATTATTAGAAAAAAAATGAATAATTTAAAATATCTAGGAGTAATGATTAATTCTAGTTTTACCCAGATGCATATATTTCGTGTGGGTTGATCGCGCCATTGTATCTAGGCAACCTCTCAAATTCTCTCAAAAAGCTTTTCAGGCAGAATATGGAAAATTAAGGCCAAATAACGGTGGTTATTATTGAAACCACTGCACAATTAGAGTATGATGCAATGACAGGGTATTTTGTTCCTTATCTCTCTGTCACATTTGACATTAATACACCTGTTTCGCAAAAGAGTTCTTTTGCACTATTACGGTGATATTGAAGAGATGGATCTTTAACTAAGCAGTGACGCATGTACCTGAATATGTAATCTCTTATTCATTAAACGAGAGAGTTTGTTCATTTATACAAACATACCTTTTACAAAAGAAATATATTTAGATATAATTTCACATGTATTCGAACCTTATGTCAGAGATTTATACATGTAATGTATGCTTATATTTCCTTCTTATTATGTTCGATGAAACTTGATGTGAGTATTTTACTTACACACTTTGTCAAAATGGCACTTGCATGTAATTGTGCTGAAGATGTCGCTAATTAATACAAACACAGAAACTGCCATTCTTTAAAGCCTTAAAAGTGGTACAATGTGACGCAGTTCTCAATAAGCCATAAATAGTTGTGTTTTTCAGTCAATCAAAAACGATGACAAATATGACGTGTTTACCTGAACTGAGTGACTGCAGCTTGTGGTATTCCCAGTCGGTGATCTTGACACCCCAGCGCCTGTCAATGGAGCAGTGTTCTGGAGTCAGCATGGCATGGATGATTCCCTGACCGTGGAGGTAGCTCATACCACTAGCAATGTCCAGGGCCAAGGAATATTTTATGTTGTCATCTATGGCATATTTCTCATTTTGAACAACATCGGAAAGTGTTCCTTTCGGACAATGTTCACTGACCAGAAATAGTTCTTTTCCGATCTCAGCGACACCACAGAATTTGGCGATATTTGCATGATGTAACCTGTGACTCATCCAGACCAAACACTTTTTTGTTTCAGAGTTCTGGACATCCAAGAAACACACCATAATTTCTCGTAGGTTTACAACTTGACCATTATACTTCCCAATTCCAGCAACATTTCCGGCTGGCGCAAAACTAGAACCGGAGATGGCTGAGAGAACAACAGAAGCCACACTTCCCGGAACGGAATTATGAGGACCCCATTTTCTGCTCCATGTTAACTTTATTTGTAAGTATGGAATTCGCCAGTCGTCGGCCTGGACAGCACGCCTCAGTTTCATGTGCTGCCAAATGACATAAGCTAGCAAACCTAGAATAAATAAGCAAACCAAAGGTGTGGCCACGAGTAGTGGAACCCGCCATGTCTGACTTGACCACCATTCTCTACTTTTCTGATCTTGTACCTTTTCATACAAATCGCTGTTTCTGCATCGCATTTTTTTGAGAATTTTTTCTGTGATATAGTCCTTGACAGATATTGGTATCGGCGCCATTCTAAAATCATTAGCCTCAAGTCGTGCAAAGGAGGACTCCATATACCACTCAATAAATCTCACCATTTCTACCGCAGACAAGCAACTAGATGTTCTGTTCATGTGAACAATGAAATAAGAATATCCAATGACTGGATATTCCCCTTTTTGTACATATTCAGCAAGATTCACATCTATGCCAAGTTGAAGATTTAATGAACTTCTCTCCATAGCATTATCTAGGATTGCACCATCTAACACCTGTTCTCTGCCTTCATCGTCAAGAATGGTGGCGAATGGCAGCTGAGCCACGACTGCATCCGCTGATGATATATAACCGATAGAGTAACTGTACGATAGTATCACACCAGACACATATCTGTTAGTATTTCCACATAGTTTGATAGCTTTTGGATTCCATGCGCTACGCCCACTGAAGTCATCACCACCGCATTGGATGCCCGTTGAGAAAACACCATAAGTGCTATTCCACTCTGGACTATAGCGAGCCAGAGCTGAGGTAAAAATTTCAGTAGACCCAGCATCATCACTTCTGGCAACTGCAAGGATTTCCCGATTTGGAAGATTAAGTGTAGGATTTGATTGAACTATCCTGCTATCATTCCAGTGCGTGATAGTGCCATTGTATATACCTACAATGGCTGACATGGTTAGTCTGAGATGATTTACTTTGTTATGGCCTGGAATATTACTCATCAAACCATTTGGGTTAAATGCCAACACTACTGCTCTGAAAGAAAAAAAAACAAAATATGTTCAGTATTGATTATAATAATTATTACAAGGAAATCAAGATGTCATGAAACAGACTCCTCTTTACCCTCCAAGAGCAGGTATTTTTCTGAGGCTCTCCGAAAATGTCAGGTTTTGGGAAGCTGTAAATACTAGATCAGTTGCATAAAAGTCGGGGTCATTGAGTGATTCCTTCATGCCAGTCTCGGTTGCTAGTTCCTCCAATGCATCCCCGCTTCCGGTAGCAAAATATTCTGCGTCTATGTCTATAAATTCTTGTCTGTAGTTCTCAAAGGCGGACATCCATGCTTCATATACCTCAGTAGGGAGGCTTGCTCCCATTCCATACAAGTGAACTTTACTGCTTCTACTCTGCTCGACTCTGAGCAGTGTCCACCATACTAACACAAGTATCAATCCCATACTTGCAGCTTCATCACCCATTAACCCAGTTCTGCTAACATTACATTGCTTCTAGTAATATAAATGCAATCTTCGACAATAATATATTCGTGAATGATTGTTTTGAGATATTCGCACTAGGAAATCATTGAGTGCCAGGTACTGATAGGCAAGCTTTTATTAATTACAACCAGTAGTTACCGAATTAATCATTGTTTGTGCAATATGAATTACTCCTTTATCCTTATCTATAGGATTATCACTGAAGGAGATAAGACGGGAAATGAGATAAGAGATTCTAACTACCAGTGAGTTGATAAACAGTGTTGCTATCTTAGAAACAACCCCACGTATTGGTCTCAGTCTTTCAATGGGACAATGTACCTATATTCAGAGATTGGTGAATACATTTGATTATGATCATTAGTTGTTTAAAGTTAAAGATTTCTTGATATGTGTAAATAACACAAAATTAAATAGTTTTGATGAAGATTTACCTTTCCACTGCTAGAGTGGCCACACCATTCCAACTGTTCAATGAAAGGCTGACCACACTCATAAGATGTAAACACATGGAACAATTATGATATTTTAATATGAATATAAATATGGTAGGAATTGTCTTATGATAAGGCTTATCGTGCTCCTGTACATTTAAAAACCAAGGGGAACGTCGATGTTAAATACAGGGTGGTTTAAACATGTGCATTTAAGAAATACATCCTTGGAGGTTTTAGAGTTCTTTTCATCTTCTTTGTCGGTGGCAAGATTTTGTAAACTGGAGGTCTCTATATAATATGTGGGTAGTCTTGTTAAGCTGCCACCTGGCGTGCATGCTCCTTTTTGATATTTCACATATTCCAAGGTACTTCACACATTGCATTGTATTTCATATTTATTGACTTAATTCTAACAGTAACAAGATATATTCAATTTACGAAGAGCACAATAATTAGTGATAATATTATTCATACATACATGTATTTATACACACATTCTTTCATATTGTGTCCATGAATACAGATGGAAAGTTCAACGATATAGTACCCTTTCTAATTTTACAGAGGAAATGTCTTTCTCTGGTATTTTTTAGGAATATTTCTAGTAATGTGCCAAAGATATAGGCTGCTTAGCTAGTCCACCTGTCCCATCAAGACTACGTGCACATTTGAAACCGCCCCCGCCTTACAATAATTGATTATATGCTATGTTTAACAACTGGAATGACTAACAGAAACAAATTTAACAAGACTAGTATGATAACATGAGAATGTATAAGCATGCAATGGAAGTAAATAAAACTGTATGAAAACATACAGATGAAAAAAAAACAATGATCTGTCTTCCCATGGCTGAATCAATTATTAGTAGACTATATTTACTCTATAGATATCGAGGTTTTTTTATCATGGTGTACCGCGAGGCGGAATTGTGAAATATTTCTGGTCATACAAACCTGATAATCAACCCAGAATACTCTTATATACATTCTACCAATATGATGCCATATAAGATTTGCGTCATATGTTACATGGTATATTTCATAATATGATAATTAATAGAAAATTTTGAGATAATAAAGTCTTCATAATATTTAAAAATAAATATGTATATATACATACATATATACATATATATATATATATATATATATATATATATATATATATATATATATATATATATATATATATATATATATATATATATATATATATATATATATATATATATATATATATATATAGAAGCTGGTTTAAAAGGTTCTTATTTTTGTATGTTTTTAACCACTTTGACTTACATGAAAAATTGTCTTCAACCATTCTTTTCTGGAAGGATCTTAAATCTAAAGAGGCATGATGCAATGGTAAATATCAATAGTGGCCCAATTAAACTTTGAAATTTAATGAAAAGTATACACATGGCACTGTATCATCGATATTTTAACAAGCTAAAATGTTGTCAATAATGAAAAGTCTGAATGAGTGTTTTCTGCCAAGACATGAATGGAAATATTCTTACAACTGTCGAGGTTAGTGACATATTCAATATATTTCCGGGTCGCAAACAAATTAGTGTTTTTCATCACTCAGTTTGGTAGTAGCCCAAAAGTTGTGAACTCCCACAAAGAGCTATTTGTGACTAAATTTAGCGACTGTCTATATTTATACTTTGTACTGGAATGAAAGCCCTTGTGTGGCGATGCCTGCATCAGAGGGCGGAGAGAATGAAGCATTACTTTGACGGAAATAGGGATGTCAATAGGTGTGGCAATTGTACTCAGCTTCACCCAATTTGTCTTGTCGTTATATTAGATTATACTAGGACCTTTTTACACTAGTTATGATTGTCTTAATAGACATTTGGATGCTCCTGCCTTTAACATAATGGACAAGAACCAGACTGATAATGACAGTTACCTTTTATGTCCTGCTACCTGCTATTCATACCACATGCTTTTTCATACCTCATGTTAAAGCTGATTAGCTCAGGGTCATGGTAGAACATGAGCAGGCCAGGGAAACTCAAGCACTATTAGTTTTCCTTGGGTAGCCAAGTTGGCATCTGCCCTCTTGTGTTAACATCAGAGGTTAAACCCCCGTCTGAAATCAAGCTATTTGTGGCTGCACTTCTGATTGGTTATTCTCACCACTACATCTATTTATGTTTGCCATCTTGATCACAGTTTCATTGATAACTTGTGCACAAAAAGAAGAAAATTAAACAGTTTTAACACACAAAATTGTTTAACACAATTGTCTAATGTGATACTGTTGTTTTTGTCCAAAGTAAAAGATAATTACCGTACTTATGACATTAAATGTGATGCTACAATTCTAATTTACATTAAGAAAGCAGCAACAGTGTTCTGTTAAATTCATCGGATAGAAAAAATAAACATATCTGCCCACTCTAATTGCTGGTTCTTATTACTTATATAAGCGGCTCAATGTAAAGACATAACCCACACGGTGGTATTCATGCATGGATGTAAAGGTTGACTATTTCGAGGTTATGACTCATATTGTTTCAATATATAAAATAGACTGTTCCCAGTGCCGTACTTCATCTTTTGAATTTGATATCACACTGAATAACACAGGTCACTGTCTCACCACTTTGACGTCAGATGTGTAGGTGTAGGGTGTAGGATAAAAAGAGATGTGATTTTGTTTTCAGGTTACATCATAAACATTTATATCTCATCTGAGTCCAAACATTGAGAGTTATACTTCTCATAGCTGCCTTAATGTTTCAAAAGGAAAAAGTGTCAGGCGAGAGTTTTACTAAAAATACTTCAAGGCACAGCAATTGTAGCTCACCTTATAACTAAGGGGACAGCAAAATTGTTTTGTATCATTTCGCCTTATGCCTTAAAAAGATTTTGAGTCGTTTTTCGCTGACTTGCAGGCTGTTTATTTATTTATTTTTTGCTATTTTCTCAAAAGGCAATAACCCGTCATGTTCTCAATGATAATATAAACGGTTTTTATGAAAAACTGGTTGATATCATTATCACCTTTCCCATGAAGAACAAGAAAAATATTGTTATAAAAGAAGATATACTGTGCTGTTAATACATTTTGCTATTTTCCCATTAATACCAGATACCAAATTAAATCTATTGACATTATTCTCGCCGGAAATTCAATTTTGCACCAAAGTGAACCAAACAATCTGGCAGCGTTTTGCACGTCAAATGTGTAAAGATTTGAACTTCCATTACCATATTTCTGAGGTATACCTTTGTGATAATAAATGAATGGTGTGCTGTTAAAGGATATTATGTCTATGAACGTGTTGATAAAAAACAGGAGTGGGGGAGATCTAAACCGCGTCATTCTGGACGCTCGCAACCAAGCTGGACTCTAAATCACAGCCAATCTGGGTGCAATCTGAGCGGTGCTTTACGGACAATGGCTAGATTGAAAACAATTGTTTTCTTTGATCTTAATATATCAACTATCATACACAAATTTTAGAGAAACTAATATGTTCACCAGAAACATATATAAGTGTATGTACTCCAGTTTAAGATTCATAACGAGGAGTACTTCCTTACCTGGGGACATATATATTACCATGAAAACTTTATAAATCTATCATAGAATTTATACTATCATTTACAAAACAGTGTTACATACTCAACTGTAATGTAAAGATTTTAATACAATTTTGATGCATTTTGTGAGAAGTAAAGAACCTTTTTATAAAAGAATCATACAGATTTGCTTCACTGTTAGTCCAAAACGGTTCAGAGCTGAATAATAAGCAAGCTAGAATGCGATGGTGTTACCATTACTTTGTTATACATCTATTTCTATTTATTGTGTTTTTTACTTTACCTTTACATGTTTATAGTATCGCGACAAGGGGATGTTTACTCATTTTACTACGCATTTCTATTACTGTGATAAACATCATGGTGATAAGAAGCCTATACTATACTACGTCAAACAAGAATGATGTGATTTCCTGTTAAACATATCGTTTAAAAACTACTTCTTCAATTGCAAAGACATCGTGTCACAATCTGAAACAAACCGGAAGCAGCTGATCGCAATCACGTGCTGAGTTGCGACCACCATATATGTGGTAATGTAATTAATTCCTCATTTCTTGTCTATTCTTCATGTTCATTTATTTCAGTTAAAGCCTCATTTGTATCAAATAAGATCACATAAAACGGTATATTTGAAGCTGAATTTTACGTTTATCACGACAGAACCACCACAAAAATTGGTGCGAAGTATGAAAGAGAGCGTAAATCATTGGTAAACATCAGCAAATGTAAAACAAATGCTTGATACATTGTAAAAACAATGTCACAATCTGAAGCTAATAGGAAGTAACTGATTTTATTCACGTGTCCACCATGTCGGGACGTACATGTAATTACATTGCAGTTCCTTATTCCTTGTCAACCTTCATGTATCACAGTTTTTGCCAGTTGTTATCACACTCTCTTTTATGTGAAAATAAAATTGCATATTTGAAGCTAAATCGGCATAAAATGGTAATTATAATAATTGCCACATCCCAATTGCTTCAGTTTGGCTATGTAACTGTTTTGAAGCCAAAATAGACCGGCTCTATCATTCTGGATCGATTTGCAAGAACCATTTTTATCATTCTTTCATGTATAAGTCTTCCACAACTTCCTCTCATCTGCGGTATTCAGCAGTGGTGTGTTGTTGCCGAATGACATGAAGTAAAAGTCGTCTGCAAACCAAAAATATCATAATCCCGCAATGGAGAGGCTTTTAAAGGTTGGATACATGTGTGCATGTTGAAGATATTGCCAAACATTTCATCTATTTTTTACTATTTTGTGTGGGGGAGGGAGGGTTTGAAAATTTAAAATATATGCAAAAAGCTAATCATTTTCAAGAAATGGGTTGTATTATGAGTAAATAAGCTGCACGTCTGACCGATCCCTTCAGCATCTGTGACCTGGGCCAGCGCTGGCACTAACCAATTAGATGGCAGTTTCCTGCTCATGATTACGTTGGCGCATCCCGTCTCCTCCTCCCTCTCCTCTCAACCAAACCTGCCACATACAGGGACAAAGATTATCGCTGATTTCACCAGGTAAGTGTTTCAGAAATCATAATATAACATATATTACCTTTACACTCTTTTGGAAGTTGATAAACGCACTGGATATATCCATTTACAGATTTAAACAAAAAAAAACTGTTGCGATTGGTTCTAAGGAATTCCATTTTCCGTAATGATGCAGGGGCATCAAAACATTAATGCATTTCTCTCTTACGGATAAATACCAAAATACAAAAGAAAATACATGTGTTATGACAGATATGCACATTGTATCAGTATACAAAATGATTGTCGTTTTCCATCACTATCCTTTGCTAATATTCTGATTTTACTGTTAACAGTCATAGGCACATAACGTGTTTGATTAATCTGAATAATGAAAAGCTCTCATTGTATGTTATTCAATCAATGGGAAGATGGTGTAACTTCATTACAATAATTTTAAAAAACAAATATGTCATGTTATTATTTGTCACGTTCGATCATTGTTCATTGAATATACTTATCAATAAATGTTCAAATTGATAGATATAAAATGTACTTCGAAAATCTTAATTTGATTTTATTTTCTGGATCATATACATATCTAAAATTGTTGTCAAATGACAACCTTCTTAGTGCGCAGCTCAGCAAAGACCTTTGCTCTTTTTCAAATGTTGGATTTGAGGGGGCTGACTATGTGTATGGTATAATGTTTATTGTGACACATCACGAGATATAGCTCTCATAAAAATACATCTCTGCTCAATAGAATAGAACTTCTTCGGTTTTGCCACTGAGCGCATATTTCAAAATACGTTTGCTGCTCTCTACAAATAACGTAAAGATAAGATAAAAACGGTCTTTTTCCGATTTATTCAAAATTAAATTTTGTCCCAGTGTGCAAAAGACTAAGTATTACTGATTAAGGAAACTGATTAAGATATTAATTAATTAAATCTCGGTAATTCTACCAATTTCAGATAAGAAGTGAATAAATGTTAAAACATTGCTTTGCATGAAGGTTTTTTTTCGCCAAAGCAGTTCAGTCGATGAATGGGAACCGGCATGACTTAATAAAATGAAAAATGTTCAAAATAAAATGTAAAATGATTCCAGGATGAAAAAGACTATATAGTGGCCGCCCAACAATACAATAAATAAAAAAGGGTTTTTTAGATATCACTGGAAGATCAAAAGTCATCTATATGAATTTTAATGAAAATGATTTACATTTCTTCATTTTTAATGTTTTAGTTAGTCTGTTGCCTTGATAAGATTTAGGTTAGTGCCACCAGTTCAATCAAACATAGGAGAAGTTGGTAAATAGGTTATACCGGGAAATAGGCAAATGTGTCCTTCCGGACTGTTCATATTTCTTACTGTATTTGGTGAAATGAGTTATCAATTTCATCTTGATTATACATGTATCCATATATATATGTCTGATTCGTTAGAAACGGAAAATTCTCTATAAACTAAATGATATATTTTAAGCGATGTAATAATACATATGAAAGCAGATATTGTAAACTCAACCACAGACTTTGGGGATGGTTGTGAATATGTGAGAACATTATCAAAAAAAGGCAAAAAGGCAGTTATACAATGTTCATGTTTTGTTAATCATGATAGAAATATAAAAAGCATAGACAGACCAGAGAACATATTTTATTTACAACACTTCATCCAGAGAAATAGTCCAACAGCTTCAAACAATCAATTACTATGGTAGTTGAGAAAGACATCCTCGTTTTGGTTATCGTCCGCAATATATCGGTTATTTCTTTAACCGATATATTGCCTAACACGGCATTTCAATACAAATCAACGTTTAGTTTATCGAAGAGATATATACGAAATGATAATTATATAAATAATTCAAATAACCAACATTTGTATACGTCCAAGTCTTCACCTACCATCAAAATGGCCGAATAAGGTAACTTTGAAAATTAAGGTATCTGTCAGGGATAATGTCTCCACATCTATTTTATTAGCTCAATAATATTGTGAGTATCTCCCCATGAGTGCATCAAAACACTACAAATGTCCAGCAAGGCACGTGAAACCTTAAGCCAAAATGAGCCTAACAACCCTCTACAACCCTTAGCAGTGCGCAAAGTATGTTCTTGGCAGATGCTACAAGTGACCATATATTTTATTTTATCATCCCAAAGTATTCATCAGGATTACTTCATCGTGGGAGCTTTCTCCTTGTATCACATCTGTTCCAAGCGTTGCCTTCAATAAGGGTGAAAGCCTCAGTGTAAAACTTCTCAGGACTTGGTGTCATACAGAGAAGGGATTACGTATTATTTTTGTTTCAACGTTTATAAATTAAAGGTGCAGCGCATGCTAGCAGGTAAGCGGTGATAATGTACAGAGTATGTACAATCAAATGGTGGTTATATACAACTGGTGAAACCCATTCAAGGTGGTGGTGATTTTGACCTGTTGCCCGATTTTGATTATTGAAAAGTTATCTTGAGAAATATTACACAGGGGACTGTTTGTGTGTATTACATAGCTAAATTTACATTCAGATTTATTTCAGTCATTACATTGGACAAGAATTGTCTCAATAATGTCACACCTATTTGACAATTATTTGACAAAGCTGTCTTTATGCTTGAAAGTGATTCTTTTAATGTCGGAAGAGGGTGTACAAGGGGTAAAGTTGCTCTTTGTCTCTCAAATTTGCAGAAGAAATTATGTGCTTGGCCCTGAAGAGGTTTTGATGTAATATTCGACCGACTCGAAGTCCCCATTTTTTTGTGCTAAGACAGCTTGCCTACAGCTATCACAAATGTTTTGACGCTAAAATAATACGTGCGAATACATTCAACGATCTCAAATAATTAACTTTTAAATCCACCACGACTGTTCCTTCCTCATGACGTGTACTTCCCTTAAGAGAAATCAAGCACTTTTCCAACCAACATTCGGCCATCTTGATTTCTGTTATGAGTGAACTCATTGAGTACATATCAACACATTAACTCCCTATGAAACTAACATCCCACCGGACTACTTTCCATATGACTTCTCCAGAAAAATGTGCACCACTCCAGTAACTGATTTTCTTTGGCTTATTACAATTCTCTGTTTTATGAGTTCGAGTTAAATATATAAAATGTGTATGGACATTATATGACACACTTCATATTCAATATAAATAACTACATGCTAACCTTATATACCTACCTACAGAGAATCAACTAGAAAATGGTTAGATTTAACTGAGAGATGAGTTATGAATATCTGTTTCTTTTGATCTATTTGCATTACTATTGTTATCATCTTAGACAAACATATTTTTGGAAAATTTTACTCTACAAATTTAACTTTGGCTGTTGTGTGAAATAGCTGAATATCCCTTCAATAAATGACTTGACAAAGTGATAAAGATGTTGACTATTTGTGTGATGTATCAGTGAGAAGGTAAAATCATACTATTCAAAATGGCTCAGTGGGTAAGACATCTGTCTCCTATGCTAAAGTTCTGGGGTTCGATTCCCGCCAGAAACAAGCATCTTTTTTTTTTTTAATTCATGCTGAAAATGAAATCTTCATTTTGAAGTTTTATTTTTGCAACATTCATATCAGAACATTTAGAATTGAAACATTGTTTGTTTTGATAGAAATTATAAAAAAATGACTTTATACAATAAACAAAAGTGAAATCTTTTTAGAGCAAAATGAAAGTCAGAACACTTAAAATGTGTTTTTGTTTTCTTTTTTTCTTTTTTTTTTTTGCAAATGGAGAAAATACCCAAAAAAAATAAAATAAAATGTCTTTATTAGCAAAGAAATGGAACAATTTCAATTTTCATACAATGCAGTGTTTTCTACAGTACTGACACAGGGTGATACATGGTTCAGTGGTTAAGCTGTCTGTCTTCTATGCTAAAGGTCCAGGGTTCGAATCCTGGTTGGGAAAAGTATTATTTTCATGTTGAAGGTGAAATCTTAATATTGGGGTTCTGTTTGAGTGATATGTTCTTCAGAAAACATAAATTGATTTGTCTATTGCAAATGCAGAAGAATATAAAATAATAAAAATGACTTGATACACCCCCCCAAAAAAATGAAATCTTGAGTTCTTATTGAGTAATTTGCATATCAGAAGAATATAGTTTTAATTATTTTATTTTGCAAACATAAACAATATGAATAATACTGACTTTATATAGTAAACAAATATAACATCTTCATACTGGGGTAATATTTGAGCAATATGCATGTCAGAACATATGGAATTGAATATGTTTTTTGCCAACATAGAAATACAGTCAGACCTCGCCGGACCGTCCCCCGATAATCCGGCATATCAATTACCGACAGTGATTTGGCTGCAACCATTCTAATCTTTCTTTATTTGTATTCATTTGATGTCCGTTTCATCAAACCGTCAGACTCGTGAAACCGGCAGAATTATGTGTGACAGACCATGACGGACTGGCGGGGCTTGACTGTATCTTAAATAGTAACTTTATGCAGAAAACAAATATGAAATCTTCATATTCCAATTTTATTTTATTTTAGACAAAAAAAAAGAATTATAACATGGATCCAATTTCAAGATTTTATCATAGACTTTAAACTTCGAATAAGTTGACCATGAGGCCAACCTTGAGCATCTATGAATATATCCAGTGCAATGCAATAGTTCCAAGTGTTTCAGCACTATCATGTGTCTCACAGGTCTGATGATATGCTTTAACCTTTTCTCATGGCAAGATTGCTCACTCAATATTTAGCCTGGATTCACATTTTAAAATAAACATGGACTGTACCTATCCAACGTGTTGTTACAATTCATCAAACCCTTAAATATACCTGCAAACAATGCTCATTCTGAAATACATTCAATCAGATTGGTATATTATATATTCCAAAACAATATTCAAGATCTTCAAAATATGGAGTTGTCAATATTTGACCATATCAGTCACTGACAGGATGGAAATCAACAGGTCACATGTCACCTGCATGTGCATTTCTCTGTTGTCCAGTGAGATCAGCCAACAATGCATGTACTCATATGTGCAGAGATCACCTCTTGGAAATGGTGTCAATGCCTCTAAAATAGTTCTCTAGTTTCACAGTTGTTTAAACACTATTAACAATAAAGAATTAGAATTTCTATATTTTAAATAAGTTCAAATATTGCAATAAAAATTGTCAAATAAAGCCACAATTTGATTAAAGAAACATGTGTAGTAATAATGCCAGATATGTGTTCAGTGATTTGCCCACTATTTTTGACATGTGAAAGTGACCACACACCCCACAAATCTGAGTACTAATCTCAGCAAGCAAGTGTTCCCAGCAGGATGCCAGCTCATATTTTTAATCTCTACCGCTGGTACCCTTACCTGAGACTTTCCTCTTTTTGTCAGGTATGTTGGCTTAAGGAAAAAACACGTAATGTTAAGTGTTTGTTTCACCACCAAGTCATGTATATTCGTTGATGGAAACGACTGCCACGTATTAAGACACCTTCAGACAGACGTATTTAGTCACCTTCTGGCATCAGAAATAGGACACCACGCTAATGAGATACCCATCATTGAGTTTCATCTGGAAAAGGCAACTTTGTTTCTCTCGTTACTTCATTTGCCAAATGAAGCAAGGTGCTGATTGCATTTGTGTCACTGTCAAGTGCGATTGATATCTGACAAACGCTTTTTATCAGGTTACATTCTTGCATTTTCTTTTCGGAATATTATTTTGAAAGTACCAACATGTAAATCGTTTACTTTCTTTTCAACCGTGAATATTTCCCAGGGTGTTCACAAGAATCATTATATAGCTGTCTTTATCTCTTTGGTCAACCGAGATTGATTTGTTTATTTGTTTGGCGGTTTACATCACTTTCAACATTATTTCAGTCATTTCGTAATGAGACCTACTTGTAGCAGATATAGTGCTGCCTCACTGAATTGTCATGTCGCAGGTCTTTGACATGACAACACACCCAGTCGCAGATTTACAAGGACAACGGGTTAACCCTACAGCACGGGCCTCAGCTCATGTGTGAAATTGAGTCATGAATTCAATCTCGGCACAGCCGGGGATCGAAAACCGAGATTGAATAACTAGCAACCATTAGATTGTCAATGAACAATTCGTAACTATACCCGTATCAGAATTTTAAAAGAATATCTATTTTCAAATGATCAATAGGTGATTTTGATCATCATGATCTTCATTAACTTGGATTATTTGACCTCAAATTATTATAATCAAAATTGTTTTTGTCTTGGAAGGTTTAAAGTACATTCGAATTTTGATTTGTTTTTATTTTGTTTGCCTTAACTATATATATATATATATATAGTTGTATATATATATATATATATATATATATATATATAGTTGTATATATAGTTGTATATATAGTTATATCCTAAAAAGAAATGGTCAAATCTCTTCTATGGAATGATTGATTCTGTCATTACAGGAATGTCTGCAAGATGCTGGGAAGTTGTGTTTCGCAGTGGAGTAATGTTGCTTCTTCTAATGGCTGTGTTGTGTACAGCAAAACCTCTGAATAAAATGGATAATCAGAAACAATACTTCCTTAATAAGCGGTTTATGCGCAATGAACAGGATAAGTGGAAACTGTGTGATGACCTTTGCAGGTAAATCAAGAACGTTTTGAATTACTTAATAATAAATAATAATTTAATCAGAAAGTGTGGTATGTACACTTAAATATATCCTGAGATTTGTGAACTGTAGGAAAATGAAGTGGATCTTGAAAATGAGGTTCCATACTAAAGACAATGTTTGTTATTTTTTTATTTTAATGGAATAACACATCCTGAGGGAATCAAACCCGAGATGTTTGCCCCGAACTTTCAATTGTTTTCTTTTTTCGATTGGTTTCTTTATTTCATTTTGGATTAGATACATTCCCCAATTAAATTTTGGGACAAGAAATGATCTGTTGTGGGATATGATATCACAGCATAAAAAATACCAAGTCCATTGTTATTTATGAAACAATGGGTATCACTTTAATGGGCATCAGAATCCACATTACTAAAATATTTAAATGCACATATTTATATCTATATTTTTTCAATACAAATGGTGAAGTAAGTGAGGAAAGGGATGGATTATATTTTCTGATTGGCAGATAGTAAAATGATATTCTGTGTGTCACGTGATATTAGTCTCAGAGGAAAATGCTCAAAGTGGGGGACAGAAGCAGAATCGTGTTCTCACTGAAGATGTTAGAGAGTGTTAGAGGCTATGTGTTAGAGAAAGTCAGAGTTTACGTGCCAGATAATAATAGAAATTAAGTGTCAGAGAATATTAGAACTTTGGTGTCAGAAAATGTTTGAGGTTAGGTGTCAGAGAATGTTTGAAATCGAAGAGATATACATTTGTGAACTGTATTAAATCATCAATTTCATATTAAAACCGTTTCCTTTTTCTAACGTTTGGTATATTGAGTTTATTGCATTCCAATGGGAAAAGAGAGGTCTTGGTTGCAGGCCTAAAACATTATACACCCCCTGTAATTAGGCAACACATTGACAGTCATGATACATGTGCTCACAGTGTGACTTTACTTACAGCGGTGGAGTCTACTGCCCAGCTCTTTGCCCTGATAACATGTTCAACGCTCTCAACGAGGTCAAGAAAAACGCCAAGAAAAGTGCAATGCCCTTTGATGATCACTTAGGAAATCTCAGGTGAGAAGGTTTAATGCTTTCAAGAAAAATATCTCCTTGAAATACTATTTACCCACAGTTTCAGCTTGTCAGCGTTAAGTTTTGGTTTGAGAACATGTCTTTGGAATGATTGATGTGTCCAGTAATTATCTTGATTTATTTTCTCAAAACAACGAGGCTTTTCTTTTCAGTTTTGAAGACTACATGTTTCTAAAGATGCTGGAAAGACCATGAGAAAAAGAAAGGGAGTTGTGAGTAAGTATCTTGAGTACTTGACGACAGGCACTTTTCATTTGAAGCAAACATCCCAAGTCTTATAATATTAATCAATAAGTCCTTTAACAGAGGACGATAAGAAAATCAATGTTGTGTAACATGTATCATTTATTATGTAACATGTGTCATTTACTTATGCCGAGCCAATGCATGGGGTAATGTATATGCTTAGAACCAATTCATGGAATGCATAGACACAATTCTAAACGGGTTAAACCTATTATGTCAAACCATACCAATCTGTGATCAATCATTTGACTTTTTATTTACAAGTTATTAATCTATGTTTTAGGTTTAACAAACCAAATAAGTTAGACACATTTCTATAACATTTTCCATTATTCAATATCTAAAATTACAGCAATATTACTATTATCTCAGAATGCACTATTCACGGACACGTATATATATATATATATATATATATATATATATATATATATATATATATATATATATATATATATATATATATATATATATATATATATATATATATATATATATATATATATATATATATATATATATATATATATATATATATATATATATATATATATATATATATATATATATATATATATATATATCTGTGTGTGTGTGTGTGTGTGTGTGATTTCATAGCTGACTGCAGCAGTCACAAATGAGTTTTACCTGTTACGCAAATGCCCCGCGGCTTCTTTCTCGATTTTTTAATTCCCATAACTGATCAGTACCTTTATGATTCACCTCCGAATTAGGCATATTCACTTATGGTCAGAAAGTCATGCTGTCGTTGATTTTAACACTGCCACAAAGCGATATTCAGCGTGTGTATTGGCATATCATTGACCCTGAATGACCACATACTGTTTTGAATAAAAAAAATGGCACAATAAATATATTCATAAATATACCCTCGATTTGGGAGTATGGTTTCGGCTAAGGGTCTTATGTTTATTTTAAGTTTCTGTTTTATTGTATAATACAAAACATAATAAATAGTTCCAAATGTCCTGGCATTCTTGATTTCTCCAATTCCATTTTCAATTTATTCTCAGCTGTAAAACAATTTATCATTCTGCGTCATTCAGCATTATCTAACTGTAAGCAGCAGCTGGAACCATATCATATTTTCTTGCTTGGTAGTGGCTATCTTAGTATTCGTAAATTTAAAGTAGGTCAATAGGTCAAGCACTGGTATGACAACTTAAAGTAAAGATGACGATTATGAATAATTGTAAATTAATGTTTACTTGCACACTTTTATGATGAATAATCCTGCAGTTACCAAAAAATAAAAGTAAAAAAGGTTGAACCACACAACATATCGACTGATTATATAATTCTTTACAATATATAGAAATATGAATATTAGCAATCCCTCCAACCAGTGTACATGTATTTTTTTTATTATTATCATTTTTTTTCTTTTTATTTTTTTTAAATTTTTTTATTTATCTTTTAGAATTGACAATTTCAGGCAACATATGACTTGTGTCCTCACAAACGTACGGCGTAATTCAACATTGCACATTCTTCACAAATATCATCACTACAATTCATTATTTACAACTGTAACAAAGAAAAAGATGGACATTACTGGAAATTAGATGATAATCTGTCATTGTAAAATCTAATCAGCGTCAATATACTACAAGGCAAGCGGAAAGTATTAAATCGATGTATATAAAATATAAAGTCATATGATGGTTTGCAATGATATCACATATATTGATGAACATGGTGGTTCATTCTACATAGTTTTAATTACAGTCAATCCTGATATTAAGGGACAAACCATCTAACTCAAATCATATGAAACACATTATCAACCCAGTGTATTTTGTAACAAAAGCATTTCAACAAGTTTCAAAATTTGAGAAAATGATAAAGACAATTGTTCGAAGAGCATCTCACTAAACATATGAGCATGTCATGTTTTTTACATGGGAGAAACCAACTAACTTTGACAGATCTGCTGATCTGTTGAGAGATTAACACTTTCAATGACATTCTAATGGTGCCCAGATAGTTGAATGGCATATTTCTCTTCAGGAAATAATAAACAAGTCATGAATAAATATGTTTCACTCTTTTCACACATGAATTCTAAACATCAAATCCTGTTTAGAATCTGGTCTAGAGCATGGCACTTACATTTTCAGAACACTAGTCACTTTTCGTGAAGAACAAACATGATTTTAATGTCATACACACACACACACACACACACATACATATACACACATACACACATTCATACACACATACATAAGACAAAACAAAAAAAGCAATGGTTATATCTTACATTTTCTATCAGTTTTTAGTTTCCTGATTCATGCAACATTCTACCCAAGGAACATATTGTATGATACTCCATGATACTGCTTCATGTAATTATCTTTGTTATTTTATCTTTGAATTCAGGTTCCTGTCCTTTTCTCTAAAATGGTTGCCTAAAATGGATCTAAAGAATAGAATAAACGTGGATTGTCCAAACGTCTGCAGGAGATAAAAATGAGAAAGTTTACATCATTTTGAGTTCACAGGAAGTATGTGGCGTGATACTTTTGAACAGTGCCACCTAGTGGAAAAATGATGTTCTCTTGTGGGACGTTTTGAATAGCTTGTCATTTTACAGTGTTTTTATTTGCACCAGTTATTATTAGGAAGATAGAATTTACAAATATTTACAATAACATACAGATTAATCAATAATGTGAAGGAAATAACTTTATAAGCAGTTTGGCCTAAGATCATGTCAAGACTTCATTAGGCTTCAGGTTAGATGGTTTTCATTATTGTATATATTGCAAACAAATATAATAATTATGCTATACACATATATACCTTCATGTAGTTACATGTGAAAATAAACAATGTTATAAAGTTAAGTGTGTTTAAGGGTATGCTTTCAATTAAATTGTAAACATACTATTTTGTACAGTTCATTCCCAATGTATACATTTCAGACATTGCCATGGATTTCTCATGAATCTAAAAGTATATAATTTCTACATCACGTCTACCTCAAAGTGTTAACAAGAAGTAAAACTAATTTCGTTATTATTTTGTACTACCTGCCATTTTGCTGGATAATTTAGAAAGAGCAAAGGTATTTTTCACTTTCGTCAATTAAAACCTTAATTATTTCAGCAGATTATTGTTTTTTCGTAGCTGACAAATAAACAAGCATTTTTGTGCATAATATGAAACGTTGTCAGAAAATATTGAGGAGCTATATAAGTTACAATTTTTCATGCAATATATCGAGATCACATCAAACTGTATTATGCACTTCCCATTATTGTAAAATGGTGACAACATCTGCAGGCTATCCCTTGTGATCACCTTCCGCTTCCGCTAATCGACTTATGTCTTATATGGAGAGTGCTTTCCACCAATGAACTCACACCATGGGCACTGAGGTCCTGGTCAGCACCTTTGTCCTGAACATTCCGTTTATTACTTAAAACAAATTGGACAATATATATATCATTTTCTGGTTTCAATTTAGCCACATTATATCAGGAAGTCAACGATTAAAAGTTACATTTTTTCATAAAGGTTCAACAAGATTTATTAGATTTGATGTAGTATTAATGTTGTTAAAGACCTGGCCCGTCCATGGTGTTGAACATATCAAATGGGCGATTTAAAAGAGTTTGTTCCATGTGAAAGCATCAATGATAAAATGGTTCAGTTTAGATATATTTGTTCAGCTATACCTCTGAATGAAAATTTCCAACTGCTGAGGTCAGATCCATGTAAGATAGACACACATTAGTGTTCCAGAATTGCATTAATAATTTATTGAAATTGCAGATGAAATAAATTAATATATCAAAGTATAATGAGATCAGATTTTTAGGCACTTTTTCCCAACCTAATATAAAGGTTTGTATCCTATACTTTGTGATCAAATATTACTTACCATCATATTTCCCCTACACAAATGTCTGTGTCATTTGGGATTAGATGGGTCTTAAGCTAAAATTATGGAATAGATGGGTCTTAATTCCAAATTATCCATTGAATTCTTTGTCAACAAACCTTGCTTGGCTGACCATCGATCTTGTGCAAACATCTGTTTGGTAAAGGTTTGCTAACAATGGGTTACTTTCAGATTGGCACACTGAAGTGATTTGGCTTACATTAGCCTGTTTGTCCATCAGTGTGTGTCCATCGGTACAGGCCTAATGCCCTTATCCCAGTTTCATTACCACATGTCGTTTAAACATACCCCAAATCTCTGGAAAATTGCCTGACCTCCATGATTTCATGACGGCTTTGGGGTTAAAATTGCAAATGAAATGACATATGAATATAATACATAACATTTGTTCATTGGTCATTTTGTCTGAAATTTGGTCACGATTCTTTTTGCATATATGGCATCGTTTAATTGAAACTTATTATTAGATGTACTAGGCGTATATTATATTCAATTGCAGATGTTAAGCACTATGTATAAGGGAAGAAGGTAATTACATGTGACATTTGACATCTTGTTTGAATTGATTGGCCAATAGGTCTATTTCAACTTAATATCTAAAACATATCAATCTATATTCATTTATAGAGAAATATTCACCACAGAAATAAAGCTAAAAAATCCTCATAAACAAAAATATTAAAAAAGGCGTCACGATGACATTTAATTCAAATGCGATCAATGAGATTCAAGTGCATTGCTCAAAATGGCGAGATCTGAATATGACTCTTTATCCAATTACTCAAAATAGTCATGATTAATCCTTATTTTCACAGGACGAGAAAATCATAATAAAATGTGAGGATCGAACTGTAATCTTATATCCAATTATTCAAAACAGTCATGATTTATCCTTGTTCGAGAAAGTAATACTGAAAGGTGAGCAATTGAAATATAATGATATAGAAATTGTTAACCTCATAGTCATAAATTGACCCATATGTTGCATGATTTGATATAGTTTGAGACTAAAGGGGTGCTCTTAAATTTAAAGATACAAACCCATGTTTTAATTCGTATGGCACTCCTGATATACAACATATTTCCTGCTAACTGTTACAAATTCTGACCAGAGGCTTCAGAGGAGAAGATCAAAGTTGACGGACAAAATGACAGAAAATTTCCCCCATCATTACAGAAGCAAAACTTCTAGAAACTATCATTGTATGTTTCTATTTTGCACTTATCTAGATATTCACATACAAAGGCAAAGAACATGGTTAAGAGTTGATAGGCACATTATATTCAAGATGATATTATCTTCCTACAATAATATATATATTCATTTATATTGGTTGCATACGACTATAAGTAGGAATAAATTTGCCATATTTTGGTATAGGTTTTGATCTTTTTTGGGCCAGGGGTGTTTTATATACGTATTTCTTTAGCAAATATTTGAATGGAGTACACTCTGAACCAATATTTGATTAAAATGGAAACAACATAAATGTTTTAAAGGGATAATAAAATTAAACCTAATGAGCTCATAACAGTGAGAAGCTCATTTGAATATATTGTACAGCAAGCAATGAAGAGACAACTTCATAACTTTGGCTTAATAATAATGAGTATACTAATATGTCGGTTAATGTTAAAGTAGTTTTCCTATTTTTTCACAAACCAAGACATCTTGGCAAATTTGTTCATAAAGTATATGTCTACAGAAAATATTTGTTATACAAATGATTTATCAACGATGGTATATTGGTTGTGCTTATATCATGTTTCCATTATTATATATTTATTACATTATTGTAACTAATGGGGCCATTGGGTTGTGTGTAATATTTAACTTTATTTTCTCATAAAATAGTTGTAGAATAGTGAATGAAATAATTTTTTTGGAGTCTTTGAGTCTTAAGTCTATATAAACAGAACGTGAAATTGCAGAACAATCATATAGACCTATCTCAGATAATAGACGTCCAAATTTTTCAATTAACTGTGTGCACTATCGCATTGTTACAGTAAATTAAGCATGAGACGTTTTGAATTGACATTTTTTTGTAATACGCAAACAAGGAACAAAGCGCTTGTTGATAGCAATCTGTGTTAATTCGCCCTTGATTGGCTGTCGTCAGCTGGTCTGGCGGGCCGTCCTCGTGCAAGCTGGTAGGTCTTGGACCAGCTCCAGCATCATAAAATAACCCGCTCACACTACACTTGTCACGCCGAGCCAACCCTAATAAGCAACATTTATATATGCGCCATAATATCATAGCCGTCCTTTTATAACGCATAGGTTTTAACAATATTAAGACACCAAGCAGCTTATTTTTTATTTTAGGTGCTCCTGGTTTAAACCAGGAATATTAATAATTTGTACAGCAAAAAAAAGGAGAGAATATTTTAATTAGATCCATAGATTTTAATTTTTTAGTGATGTGACTAATTCCATTTTTTGATGAAACCAAATCCCACAAAGTTACTACCGCTTTTGATATATCCCGAATATATTACCATAGATTTTATCTACAGACTATAATATGAGCATCAGATGAATCCCATTCAAAGCTACAAAGAGATCCAATATTCCTTGTTAGGGAAGGATCGGTGGGCGCCCAGATAAGGGCCGAGTTGGATGCATATATATATGCCTTAAACACGGGTATGCATCCCATGGCTTTCCCATATATGCGTGTACCAGAGTAGCAATGTGCTCAGATGTGTAGACCAGAGCCGATGATAGCAGATGATGGCTTGAGATATCTCATGCGGTAGCCTTGCCAAACCTTTGATGAGCACATAAAGCAGTGAAGGCAGCGGCGATGGTTTCATCATCAGGATATTGATCCGCGAAGCATAAGAGCATACGGCGTCCGCCAGGTAGGCTCCACACCGCGGATACCAGTGTAAGGCTTGGCTTGGGGCACGCTCCAGGGTCACAGTCCTCTTGTAGCTGCCTGAGCAGCTCAACTAAAGAAGAAGAAAAAAAAACATCAACAACATAAACATACTGGGAGAACGCTGCTGACCTTATTTAACGTTCTGCACCATACATATCAGGATTGATTGATCCTTTCCTCCCGGGA
Source organism: Amphiduros pacificus (assembly GCA_949316495.1). NCBI lineage: Eukaryota > Metazoa > Annelida > Polychaeta > Phyllodocida > Hesionidae > Amphiduros > Amphiduros pacificus. The sequence goes on from OX439002.1 coordinate 28,822,357, forward strand.
TTTCATTTTTTTATGTTCTACATCCTGCGCAGTTTGAACGAGTCTTGGGAACTGACCTCTGGTGAGTTTAACTGAAATACACTCCTTTGAGGGGATACTTTTCCAGAAAAATACAAGACTGAATATCTAATCAACGCACAAAGCTAACCCTTTACAGCGTGCCTAGAGAGGACTTTTCTGGTGGAAAGTGTGTATCTATTGGCTGGCTATAAAGACAGTCATCTACTCTAAGGCGGTGATTTACTGTCAACACGCTGCGCAATACGGAGCAGTAAAAAGACACACCGGGTGTGGTGTGTGCTGCAAACCCACGTGGCTGAACCCAGCAGAGGAGACGCCAGGCATTGCCGTGTACTGCCACTCTCGTCCTGGCGGTCATTGAACCCTTATTATGAAAACATCAAAGCAACCCAGAGAGGAAACAATCGATTCACATTGGAATGACAACATTACAGTATTGAGTTAGTGCAAAATCAAATCAATGCCATATCTGACCTACATTCGACATAAGGGTTTTACACTCAGGTCATGTTTAATATAATGACAGTCTTTGACATTTTGAGCTAATTAAACAAGTGGATTGATAGGACATCATCAGACCCGGCATAAATTCTTTATCAGGTAAGACATGAATATAACGTCAATATTATTATCGAGCCACTACAATGATGCGAGTTCTGTTTAAATGAAATATGAGATAATTATCTATCAAAGCATGAGTCATCATAGTAAATGATCTACTACTGCATGTGACACGAAGTATTGCCTGCTTCTCCGTACTTTTTATACCTTATATCTTCGTGTCCTCTTCTTTTTGTTGCATTGAATGCTCCCATCGGCAGAACACCAGGCAATCAGGCTAATAGCCTCTTAACATAACTGCCACTGAAGAAGGCTTGATGAAATTTAAACCTGCTGAACTAATTACATGTGTGGCAATGACTGCAAATACAGATTATCAGAATTTAACGCGCCTCGTTTGGGTATCTCATTGTCAGAACTCTTTGATTTATTAACCAATTCAAACACTTGATTGCACAGGAAAAATCCCTCAAACAAATTACTAAGATTACATTTGCCAAAAGTAAATTTAGAGAAGAGACGAGAACAATTATTTTTTACATTTTGGGATGTGGCTGGTTTCCTAAATATATTATGTATGTTATCTTACAATATTAAAACAAATAATAATCTACCTACAGCCTGATTTCATTGTGCGTCATGATGTATTTTAAATGAATGACATTTATCATGCTTTAGGTCTTGGAGCTGTACGTGTTTAAACCAATAATGGCGTCCGTTAAGACAAGTCTACACGACCTTGCGGAATGCCCCGTATGTAAGACCACAGATGGGGAACCAAAGCGTCTACCATGTGACCATACATGCTGTCTGAACTGTGTGTCGTCAATGCTGAATAGCATCAGGGACACGGCTCAGAAGCAGGGAAGAATTCCATCAAATGAGATTGCTTGTCCCCTATGTAGAAAGCCTGTGTATCTGCTTGGGGCAAGACCGGACAGACTTCCAACTAATCTGCTTGCCAAGCAACTTCAGGAAATGGTGAAAAAAGTCGATGAAATATCAGAATCAACAACATGTCAAGTATGTAAAATAGAGAAAAAAGCCGCCGATAATTTCTGCAAAGAATGTAAAGTGTATATGTGCGCAAATTGTGCAGGAAAACATAAAAATAGAGAAGCATTCAAAGACCATTCTCTTGTGTCTAAAGCGTTGGTGCTATGCGACAGACACGACACTCAGTCTCACTACCTCTGTACAGACTGTAACAAGTTCCTGTGTCTGACATGTGTTAATGATGGACTATGCGAAGACCACCAGATCAAGCAACTCTCTGAATCAGTTCAGATGAAGTTAGAAGAAATAGAATCTCTAATTGCAAAAGTAGAACTCAACATAGAGTGCAACTGTGGAGGAACTGGACAGGGTATTATGCAGATTCTCACCACCTCACAAAGTAGGCTAACTCAAGCGGAAGAGGTTAAGGCTACAATAAAGGAAAGATCTGAGAAGCTCCAGGAAGGAATCAAACAAGAAGAGCAACAATTACTTCTTGAAGTTGAAAAATGGGAAAAGATTTTCATGAATGTACATGAGAACTTCACTGATCACATGAACGCTTTAAAAGAACTGCTGATAGCTGCAACTGAGGCAAAGACCAAGGGTGTTCAGCAAATGATTCTAGCAATGCCAGCAATAAGAAGTCAGATGCCAAAAACGCCTAAACTTCCATCACCGGAGACCATGAACACAGAGGTCAAATTCATGCCACAACCGACGCAAAAACTGGGAGATGTGCAGTTTTCCAAATCTGCCGCTCCCACTACTCCAAGCTTGTCGGAAACCTGGAAGAAGGATGGGATTTCCGGTGGAAGAAGTGTAGTGTTTACTCCCAATGGATGCATTGCAGTCTGTGACTATGGAGAAAAGAACGTGTTGTTGTATAATCCAGATGGGGATGTCATAGCCAATGCTATTGAGAATAGAATCACTTTCTTAGATGCGCCCCAGGGGATTTCTCATCACCCAATAGAACCGCTGATACTAATAGCGGAGGGTACAGCTGGGCTGCTGTTCCTGGACGATCAGGACCTGAACTTCAAGCGAAGGATAAAGCTAGAAGGGGAACTGACTACTCTGTGTGTTGCGGTGTTGACCAAGGGCACGCTGGTAGTAGGGACAAGGAACCCTCCCACCATCAGCCTCCATGATGAACAGGGAAAGCTTGTCAGAAGGATAACCACATTTGGAAGTTCCAAACTTAAGATTATGGACCCATACCACATTAATGTCACCTCAAATGATATTATAGTGGCCTCAATGCGAGGAAACAACAAAGTAGTGTACTTCTCTGCGAAGGGGGAAACACTAAGGGTTGTTGATGTCAGTCGCTATGGATACCCCTGTGGATTGGCTGAGGACCCGTGGGGGGACCTTTTGGTTGCCTGTGGAATATGGCTGGGGTCGAATCACGTGGTGCGCTTCCACGGCGAGATCACTGGACAGATCCAAGGTGACGTCTCGTTGCAGTTCACGCAGCAAGACATGAAGCCGCTAGGGGGCGTACAATCTGTGGCTGTCAAGGGATTTAATCTAGCCGTTCTTTTCAGCAGGACATTAGCACTCTATCAGTGGGCCTCTAGCTAGACTCACTCCAATCAGCAGGTAATGCGTGGTAATGCCCAGTGCATTTATTTTCAATCTACCGCAGTCTGGGTAGTAAAACGTTGGTACACTAAGGGGTTAGAGTTCTAATTCTCTTATTTGGATTCCAAGCCTCACAATTCAAGGCACGGCTCCAAAGGTATATCAGTCTGTATCTCTTATTGTAGAACATCAATATAATGGTGCTGTATTATTGTTTAAGGTGAGCAATATCCTACTCTGAAATAGGACATACTGACATAAAATATATATCCTAAAATTCAATACATATTGTGTAAATATATATCATGTATATTTGTGTGAGTCAAATACTCAATTTAAAGGGCATTTATGCTTATGTAGATTAGCATAAACATAGAAAATAAAGAAATATATTCATGTTAACATTGGCGCTACATATCCATGCTTTGCCAAATCAATTGAAAAGTACCCATATCCCTATGGAACCATAAACTACCATATACCGCCTTAATTATTTAAAACCACTTCATCATATTCCAGCTTTATCTAATGTTTCTTTGATATAAACAGTGAATATTAGATACATTATAGCTCACAAATATATTTTGGTAGGGCATATTTGGTCTGTTCCAATCATGGGTGCAACTAATCATACAAACGCAAGGCAAACATCCCCTAGTTCTGAACTGGTTATCCCAGTTTGACTTGTCTGAATAACGCGGAGAGTTTTATTGCTCCGTGCTGTGAGCAGAAGGCCATAAATGAAGCTTTATGACCAGGGAGGGCCGGTGGAAATTGGGTTTCTTTCTGCAGCAGCGTTAGCCCTAAAAGCAGCAGAGCCTAATACACATGCAGGGTTCAAGTGTGCATTAATATTTTAAAGGGCATATATTGTAGGTTAGATCAAGAATGTGTACTACCAGCCACCTCAACATGACACTTATGTAGAAAACGCAGACCACCATGATGGACAATCTGTCCATATATGAGTGTGCGGCTTGGGAGATCCACGATTCTCTTTTATGTGGAATCAATGCTTCATGAGATAGCACAGAGGTCGGTCTAGGCAGGATATTCTAGCAGTCTGGTCAGTCCACCAATAAGCAGAGCGCTATTGATGTTCCTGTCTGTGCCCCCACCAATCTGTAAGACTGACCCCACAGGTCACTGACTGCTATTCTTCTTCCGGTTTTTATTTCTGACTGATGTGAAAGTCAAAATTTTATGATTGATGAGTTGTTTTACCATGAAATAATTGCTTTTTATATTTTTTCAACTCATTTTTTCACATTTAAAATCAATTTGCCACTCTCTTCATGGCTACAAGTTTAAATTACCCGGAATTTATTTCATATGAATCACAAATAGCTCTTTATATTCATGTTTTCAAGACAGATGCATATTATGGCATGATGCAAATTACTGATATACATATCCAATTCAGTAATCAAAGTAAGATCCCAATATCACCTTTGAAACCGTTTGTTGTTATTGGCAGGGACTGCAATCGCTGTCCAGTTCATCTTTAGGACCTTTGCCATATTCCCAATATTACCTATACTTGCATTGACATGACTTTAAAACACTTCTCGGAATAATCTTAAATTACATAATGTTTTTTATTCTTCTGAATAACATATATTGAGCTACGGTGAACCCAAATTTACCTATTAAATAAATATTTGCAGATCTTAAAATTTGAAAATGATAATATATTTAAATGAGCATCATATAATAAAAACCATGCCTTGTACACTTGTAGTTAGCCATTTTATCAGTACATCCTGTATATTGTGAACATGAAGTAAGCATTAGTGTCACAATTAACTGGTACATAACCACCAAGAAAACCACAAATGCACCATGTCAAAGCCCACCTTACAATCTCAACTGATATGGAAATCGATGATGATTGTCAGAGTGAAATGTTACCTGTGCTTACATGCAAAAACCTAATAAATTGACCCAGTACACGCCCCCTTGTGGGTGCCTCATGTACTGCGGCGATAATCGGCTCGGCCTCTCACGGAGGGCTCAGGTGTTGAACACCCTATGTCGTGCACACCTTCACTCCCTAGCGTGCGGACCCGTGATTATCATTATCTTTATTATTACTTCTCACCAGTACTTGAATTTTGTAATAATATTATTATGAATCAGATTTATTTTCACATCAAACACAATATTAAAGCTAATATTAATTCTTAGGGTTTAAGTTATGTGTGATATTTGAGCGCTTTGAACATTGTCTGATATCAGTGTTAAATCAATTTCATTATTATTATTATTTAATTATATAATGAATACATTTATTCATGGACACAATAGTATCAACCATCTCTTACGATGTCATTATTATTTCAATATGCAAAAGTTTGGTGTTTATAGATTTGTGGTTTGAATGACTAAGAAATTTAAAGGAATGCTGAGAAGGAATATTTATACAATTTCAACAACAGCCAATTCGACATTCATTGTATCTATTCTCTCCCTTAATGTCGGTAATGAGACCTCACTGAATGGCAACGTCAATGAGGATATACACAGAAATATACTGAATTAGTGAACTGTGAGGCTGGAAATATCTCCCATAAACGGACAAGCACGGTCTGCATTGTCTGATAACTGTCCAATATCATGTTATCGTTCATCCCGAGGATGAATCACCGTAGTTGATATTAAAATAACAATCCCATAAGCCATGCGTCAACATATGGAAGATACCTGCAATCATGGCATTCACATATTGTCATGATCAGCTGCCAATAGTTTGGACACAGCTTAGAAAAGGTAAAATCTGATTAAGAAAATATTGGTTACGCATAACAAAAATAAAAATATTATCATTACTTTAAATTGCAAAAGATGAATATTTCAAAACTAAGAATAAATAAATGGATCAGGTGGGGATTAGGAGAGTTCAAAGCACATTTGGAATGGTCCTCCTGTCATGGTACATCAATTACCGAAATGAAAGATGAGATATGTACATTTAGTAACATGGAAATCTTTTTTTAAACTATTATTTTTTGTTCCTATTATTTGTTCATGTGATCCCTATTAACACATCATGTTAACAAAACAAGGATATTTACTTTATTTCCTTTTTTACCTCTTTCGCAAGCGCATAGCATTCTCTTAGGAATCCACTCCCTGACGGTGCTTAAATTTTAGCATTTCTCATTTGGTAACTTGGAGTTGGGCCATGCTGTTTAATTAATTGGCCAGGCAGCAGTATGACTATATCCCAAGATATATGGCGGGGGTTGCCTTATATGGGATGCTTATATGTTCTCAAACACTTATATTCCAGACGTATTGTAAGGTTACCTTAAAAATAACACAATCAAATCAAAATGTCCAAATATGACATTTTGTCAGATATTCATTCCAATGATAATAATCAATTCCAACTATCAGCTGATTTAGTGTTTTTTTGGATGGCGGACATCATAAGGACAATGTGTTACGAGTGATGTTTCCATTGTTCTCACTGCACGAAGATAATTCTCCCATAGCATTCGATCATAACACGAATGACATTTTAAGAGGATAATAGGTTGAGCCTAATCTGGATAATAACATCCTGTAGATGTTTATTAAGTGGGGTATTTGATAGTTTGTTCCATGAGGTGACTGGCATGAAGATATCTTAATCGCGACTAAAACTCAATAAATTTATTTGATTACATTTACTATGAATTATCTATTTATGATATGATATAAAAATGCTTAATAGTACATCCGCTATTTCAAAGAATTCCGTACCTCGTATATATTGGACGTGATCATGGAAAACATAATATCCCATTTTATTTTCCAATTTTCTATATCAATTGGGGTCTACAATGACCTATTGTCATAAAGTGTATGTAAACACTATTTTCCTTGGCCCTTCACCTGATGTGCATTTAACCAACAAATATATCGATGTCTATAGCAAGCCCTTTAAGATATATGCTTAAGGGATATAATACTTGTGTAACCAAATGCTCCTGTCAATTGGCTATGTCATAAATTATACATATATCTGATAAAATGATGGAATATATCGCAATATAAAACACATATTTGTATGATGATGTAAAGGATTCGTTCTATCGCTGGATTTAAGCATTTTATAAAGACCATCATAAAGAAAGCTAGGGAATAGGGTACATTTTAGAACTAGAAATAGGGTAAATCATCAGTTTCCTCTGCAATATACTGATTTCATATCAAAGAAAAACAAAATTACTTTTTTATGAAAAAAAATCAACCATAGATTTTTATCAGTGATTCACGTCGTAGTCTTTATACAATGTATGAAAAACAGAATTTTATTATAATATATTGACTTCCTGACCACACTGTAAAACGGTACTGTTGATTCGCAAAAAGAAGCTGCTGTTAATTTACAGCAAAAGTTGCTGATAACTGTACTGTCAGAAACATTTGCATTTAAATTAACAGTTATTGCTGCAACAACTATTTACAGTGTACACATATACAAAATTACCTCTTTGTCATTAGTATTATACTTTGTATCAGGGATTTGGTATGCTGAATATCAAGACATAATAGTCTTATGGTACTAACTATCCACCTCAGGATAACAAAAGTGTCTGTGTGTTCCTTTACACTTATCTTTTATATTTTGGATTTTACAATAACCGCACATCTTTTTCATATGTATTCAGGAGTTTAACATGGGTGAAACCAAGTATTACGTACATTGTGATTGAACAGGACAAAACCGGGGTTTTAATTTTATATGATGATATATACAAAGCAAATGTAAGTCATCTTGATATAACATTTATATATTACTCAGGATATACCGCAAAATGGGCATTGGTAATTACTATTGATAGAAGATTGTACTATGGCATGCATAACATAGAAAACATGCGGTGTTTGCGGTCTTAATTCTGTATGAAATTATGTACTGATTCTATATTCAATCATTCATATTAGATTCTATATTCAACCATTCATAATAGAGCAATCTCATAATATCATAAGGCTATAACATTTAACATAACATAAGTAGTCGCATCTCGTGTTTAATATGTTATTCATTACATCTTCAAATAATTCAAATAATACATAATATGATCAAGATATTTTGTGTGTATATATATAAATATGTATATTATATGTAAATATATGTGTGTATATATATATATATATATATATATATATATATATATATATATATATATATATATATATATATATATATATATATATATATATATATATATATTAACGACGTGTGTATACTGTCTCCATGTCATTTTATGATTACACTGAATGTTAATCAATAAGGATATGTTAAATGTGTGTAGACTATGGTATAAACTTGCTGACATTTTCAAGTGAGGGGATATTGTATGTCATTTTTGTTAAATATACCCAAGATAGGCTGTCATCACGTGTTTGAGAAAACAGTATGGTGATGTTTAACGTATGTCTTACACAGTGAAGGATGATGTTTTTCTTCTGCTACATGAAAACGAATATGGAATATTTTTGTGCAAATTATATGCAGGCAGTATTTTGTTCCTTAATGTTACTTGATTAAGCTATGCAATACACTGGATTTGTGCATGCTTCGTGTGCTTATATATTATATCACTGTGATCATGGTGCACACAATATTGATCTTGATATTAATTGAAATTAAATCGTCGTGATCGATGACTTCAAAATGAATTAAGGTTTGGATGTGTGTATATCATATACCATTGTATCTATCACCTCAATATGTTTCAATGAATATTTGCCATAAGCAGTCAACTATATGCCTGAGATTTCTATTTTGCTATTATGTAATGTGAGTATTTTATAACAAAATGGTTTTTAAAAATGCACGTTCTGTAGCCACATTTAGCTGCTAATCTTTGCAAACAAACACTTTAATGTCAACAATTTGTTATCCCACAATTCGTTGCTAAGCACGGGGGAAATTGTGATTCATGTTATTCTTGCCAAATAAAATGATTTATTTAGAAATCTGATAGTTGTTTTGAGTTCGGTGTCTCTTCGGGGTGAACCAGCCAGAGAGCATTATAATACACACCCCAAAGAGAACCTCTATCTGTGCCATACGATTCTTCGTGTCTGAAGCAATCATCTTCAGGATCAGGTGAGATCATAATGTAAATACTTACAGCAATTACTCCAATGTAAATATGACATTTAAATTAGATAAAAAAATGATTATATAATTATATGAAATGGAAAACATCTTTACATAAAAACCGACTTCTATGGTCAATGATATACTGGCTTTGTTTATTTCTTTTATATTCATTACATACATGCACATTTCAGATCACAAATTATTTTATCCCAGAAGATTGAAAGAAAATATATACCATTTTCCCCGGATTTCCCCTAAGATTGCCTTCTGGGATTGCATTGAAATCCTTTAATTTAAAAAACACAGATCTTTTGTGCCTTTTTACTGTTTTATAAAGTTAACAGACATATTTGAGCCTTACTAGAGATGTTGATACGGCATGATGAGTGTGACAAATTGCGTATTTCATCAGAATATGGAACGCCATATTTGACAAGTCAATATATCCAATGACATTATCATCCCAAGTTATCAAATGCAATTGAGATTTTTGAAAATTTGCCAAGGTCCTATTCTAAGCAGTTACATTTCTGCAAAATTCTTAATGATATCATGAATTTATGTTTCTAATGTAACAATGAAAATGAATAGATATCGACATTTTCTTTGACATGCTGCCAATTTTTCTTTCTTCGAGTATTTCTAATAGATAGTTTAAAATAGCTCCATAACCATACAGTGTATATACTACAAATATAAAAGACAAAGTGAATTCTTAAGCTGCTGATGGTTTACAGTTAAATGCAAACAAAAAAATCCCCTAATAGTTCTCCTTTGAATAGTAACAATACTGGCAATAAAATTCTGTTGAGATATGTGTGTTACTACGTAAAAGTGAGCATGACATGTTAACCTAATCTAGCATGGCCCTTTTATACAATAAAATACTGACAATGAGACAAAAATGGATGATATGGCAATGGTTGAATATAGAAAGGTTTAATGGTCGTAAATCACGTGTTTCCACCCCGATATGACGGCGGATTGTTGCCTATCGTGCCGCGGCGGCTGGGTCAACATTTACCGCAGTGCATCAGGGTCGTCATTGCGCTCCACTAAGGGCCATTTTGGCGTAGACCCTACTGCTGGCATGTCAAAGGCCAACAAACTGCTACAGTTATTCACTTTATTATAAATCTTCATCAGGTACGAAAGTAGCTTAATTTCCAATCTGTTATATTAAATGACCAGAAGTAAAAATATAACATGCCATATCATATTTATCAGCTGCCTTATTATAAATCACCGTTATAGTTGCAAGTGAAATTGATGATAGAAATATTGCTGTAAACTTTGGTATGTCATGCCTGAATATAATGGGAATTTCCCAAGTGGCATATAAACCGCTACATGATGACTTGATAACAGAACTTTGTGCCCCTATATAGTTTGGGTCACTGGTTAAGCCAACAAACATGTCTCTTTAACATCACCATGAACATGTCGACCCTTGCATCCCTTTGTATCTTTACTTTGAAGAATAACAGGCGGATGTCTGATAGGGGTATTCTTAGAACTTGCCAATTTTGTGTTGACACGCACATGATAATTCCTAAAAGGCTGAGTATTATCAATATTTTAACTTATTACAACTTAACATATATACCCAGTTCAGCCCGAAGAAGTCCCTTGAAGGACTGAAACATATCGCAATAAAAGGTGACAAAGCACTATGAAGAGTGGGGTATTTTATATGTCTCGCAGTACGTCAATGCTCCACAAGCCAAAACCCATATACAATCTCTTTCTATGATATATTATATATAGATATATATATATATATTATATATATATATATATATATATTATATATATATATATATATATATTATATATATATATATATATATATATATATATATATATATATATATATATATATATATATATATATATATATATATATATATATATATATATATATATATATATATATATATATATATATATGTATATATATGTATATATATATTTTTATATATATATATATAAAGAGATTGTATATGGGTGTTGGCTTGTTATATATTTTGGCTTGTTATATATATATAACCTTCATATATATATATATATATATATATATATATGCTGCCATGCCTCTGTGAAATAAATCGCATGAATTCTACAGATCAATAAAGATTAATATATCTTGTACACTCATGCTAATGAAGCATTGGGTTGAAAAAGAAAAGAAATTTTTGTGAATATTTGATTCTTTAGTCATGCTATGCTACCGAAACTTTAAAATACTAAGTTATAAAACAAGTCAAGGTCAATGTCATTTGTCAAGAACCCAAGGGGTGAATAAAAAAAATATAAAATATATTCCCATTTCATATTGTAATATGTCGTTCATCTTCTATACATTTTAAGGGTAATGTAACCTTCATCCCTTGCTGAAAGATACCGTTTTTAATCATATCGAAAAAAGGTGTTATCGTTCGCCATAAAAAGGGTGCAAAATCACCTTATCCATTTTTCACATCAGAACATGAATAAAAGATCAAAGAAGCACCCATAATTCAGCAAGTAATTTCTTGAATGATTAAAAAGTTGTTCAGTCACTGTGCCATCCATTTAAATCTTCACAACTTTGTGAACTAACTCAGAGCAAAGTGGCAAAATGTTAACAGAACTGTGAGCAACAGGCTTTTGTTGGGATGACTATGATCGTTATAGAATTACATCATTTAATGAATTTTTCATGGGTATAAAGGACTTATTATATAGCATGTCAGTGAACCTTTTGAGGATCCAAGAAAACAATTTTCAGGTCATTCTTAAAGAAAATGATCCACTCTTACATAAAACGTTTTGCAGTTAATGGATCACCATGTTTTTGAAGACAAACATGTTTTCCCTAGGTTAGTTATTGGTTCCAAACACAAAGTTCAAAGTATCCATGTTTTCTCAAAATGTAAAATGTACTCCAATCATTCATGCTGAACACCTTTATGGAGAGCTTGAAAAAAGTTGAAAGCAGAGACCATTTCAGCTCCAGGCCAAAACACGTCAACATGGATAAGATAACCCGGTTCAGTTATTTCAATCACGTGCTCCCGGTATTTCTGCCATGTGCTTACCATATCTTGGCCAAAATAGCTCAAGCGGTAAGGTACTGGCCTTGAGATTCAGGGTATCCCGGTTCAGAACCTGGCCTGTCCCTATCAACCGCTATGAGCAGAAATTGTCTGGAATCAGCGGTATATAAATGTCAGCTTTACTTGTTTTACTTCCCTTTCAATCTCAAATGCAAGATTTCAGATGGCGGCACCAGTCAAACATCGAAGAAAAGTAATGAACAACTCATGAACGTCTCTCCACAAAGTAAATAACTCAAATACATCAGTGGAAAGACAGGCCATTCAACATTGAATTGCTTCCATCTTGTAAAATTCCTTTACTGAGATAAAGAAAGAGTATACATAAGAGAGTATACATAACACTTGTCCTGATTACTTCGGTGCTAAATACAGGTTCTAGAAGCCATTTTTCATCACATTCTGTCTCACGTTTCGCCACTTTGATTGACGACATTTCCCTGAAGGCAAAAACAAAATGGCGGGAAAAATAACAATTTCACAACATTTCCATGGTTTGCGAAATTCAACGCAGGCAGAATATCATTAATTCAGATAGTTGCTTGAAATGTTTGGTATTGCTCTCTGATATCAACTCAAACATAAATAATGTTAGGTCAATCACCACCCTGCTGCCGTCTTGTCAACTTTCGTCAATCAAAGTTATTTTTCCTTCACTGTGACCAAGAGGGTGTTAGTATACAGAGTGAGTTATATAGAGTTATGAGTAAGGTGAAGGTCTTTCATAAGTGAGTTTAAATACTACTTTGATCACACCAAAAATGGAGAAAAAAATATATTTTCTTCATTTGTAAAAAACAATTGAAAGCTATATGCTTATCTATGTGTTAAAGGGTCTGCCAGTTGGTGACAATGACATCCAATTTCCGCAGGCTGTTATGATGTGTATATTCCTCACATAAAGTATACAATTATTATATTTAATATTTTCTACATTTGCAAAAAACAGTGCCATTCTATATGTTATTTGTGTTTGTAGGGGTCTGCCAGTCTGTGACAATGCCCAGATATGAAGATATTCGGTGCAATTCGTATTTTATCTAACTTACAATGCATTCATCAAAACGAAAACAACTGTGTGATGGGACAATAGGAAACTAAATCAGTTCGTTTTTTACATTCTATATATATATATATAGAATGTAAAAAACGAACTGATTTAGTTTCCTATTGTATATTTCCTATTGTATATATATATATATATATATATATATATATTTGAGCTCAAACACGTTTGCAAAGAAAGTATAACCTGGAGAGTAAAACGCTAACGTTTCAAGATTTAAGCATGGAATTTGAGCTTCGAGTATGATGGCCACGAGGCTAACCTTGAGCATGTGTCATAAAACAGTTTTCCACCAGGTGCCTCAGGTATCAATATCTAGTGCTATTTCTGTTTTTGAAAGGATGATTGCATTTGGGTGCCATCTGTTGGGAGTTTTTGTGGGACACGACAACCTTTCGTGGGGAGAAGTGGTGAAGTTGTCTTAAGTTAGAGAGAAATACTGAGAGTTGTAGTGAAGTGGATAGAATAAAAGCTCAGATATTTAAAATATGGCATTTTGGATTTTGTTCTCTTTTTCAGGAACGACATTCTGTTATGGGAAAACATCTTGTTGTCAAATAGTCAAAACAAATAACATTTTTAAAAAAGAAGGGATTTTTAGACAAATAATTTGATGGTACGTGTCCTCAGATTGGATGCCATTCAGTGTATGGCCAAATGCTAGACTCCAGAATTGATGCGATTTTGCTCCAGCTTTGGGTAAGTGTCCGGACGAGCTTGAAATATATGGCTTAGTTCAATGTATTTGACCGGCTCTTGCATTCAGCAGTAATGTATTCATCGCAATTTAAAGAATAAAACCACAAAATCATAATTCATAAACTTCAAGTGAGTTTTCCTCCAACGTTTCCCTGAGACAAACCTTGAATGTGTACAAAAAGGAGGTGGAGATTATTGAATCCAAATCTCTCTTTCCTTTTTATTCGAAAGACTGGTGAAGAGTTTTGTAAAACAACTATTTGGCACTTCTAAAGATTAATCTATGCAGTGGCGACATCTATTGATATACTCTGTCCTCCAAGGTGTCGCTATTTCAGCTGTAACTCCGAAGCCCCATGCTGATGTTTTGTCTTCAAAAATTTAGTTTTATCGAGAACCTGTCATACATGCTGTTTACTGAAATCACTTTTGATTAGATCACTATTAAAATACCACAGCTATTTTGCAACTAATTCAAATCTTTAAGCATCCTATATGGGTGTTTACTTCGTCCTAATGATACAATATTACATATTTGTTGAATGTCCTTCACGAACAAAGTCATTTGTCTGTGAAATATTACGAAGAAAATGCAACATTCTTTAACATAAGATATAGTTTGCCTATATGACACCTTCTGGAAAGGCCTAGATGTCTACGTCAATATCAAATTCATTGTCAGATATAGGAGAAATCAAAGGAACCAGAACCTTAAAATTATAATAATGATAATGGTAATAAAAATAATAATAAAATAAAAAATATCCAGACATTTCTCACGTTTCGATTATCTACAGCTATCTGGTGTTATGTGACAATGATTCCATGTTATTTAGAGATAAATCAGTCTTCAAACACCGAGTTGAAACAGTAAAAGGCATATCAATTATTTGTAAATCTTGAGAAAATCTTGAGAAAATCTTGAATGTTTTGTAATAATCTAAAAAGCAATTAATCAATTAATATTGTATTTGTTTATGATGATCACCAGGTATTAATTAGAATAACAACACAAATCCCATCAAAGAGACTATGACTGAAGATTCCAATTAACTTTACTTTATACCTTTATCCTTTATATCATATATCTATAGATTTCGTTTTGCAGTTTTGAATATCATGTTGATACACAGTATACTGTGCAGGCCACCGACTGTGGCACAGTTGGTTAGACCGTAAGTGATGATCCAATGGTTGTAGGTTCGATTCCCGACCATGCCTAGGTTGCAACCTTGTTATAATTTCACAAATTTTACCAGTAGGCCCGTTGAGGCCTATACTTGGGGGTTGTTATGTTCTCATAAATCTGCGACACGGATAGCATAACTCACTGAAACAACACTTTATCTGCTACATGGGACATGGGACCTCGAAACCCAGATGGGTACCAACTCCCCCTTGTTGGCACAGCCCTATGTGGAATTTGAAGTTGATGATTAATGTCAAATTGACCACATTATGGCTCACATTCAACATTGTACCTTTTTTGCTACCATGTTTACACTGCTGTAAAATAAGTAGACGCAATGTCATGCCATTGGTGACAAGGGAAATACATTTATGTGACTCCTCCTCGCCATGCAGAGTAGTGCAGTCCATGATTATATATATTTTGAATGGGTGAATATATATGCATATAGTTTGACCAGTGAGGCACAAGCTTTATGATTTAACCACAGGAAATGTTGTATTACATAGGACATACTACTAAATCATATGTTGTCAATTACAAAATCAATTTAAGGGAAATCATTTCTGACTCTGGTGCTTTTCATTTTTGTGTACCTCTTGGACGACTATCTCTATATGTTCAGCTTGGCATCATTATGTATTTAACTCAAGTTAAAATAGGGCCTCTGTCCGGTGTCAATTTACCCGCTTCGTAGCACAAGATTTACTAAAAAATAGAAATAAATATAAAACATTCCAAGGAATTCACATTTTGAAGTTAAAGTATTTCGGTCAAGTCATGAAGTGGATTGAATTCGACAATACTGTGCAATATTCAACGTACGATTCAATTTCCTCGAGATGAGAAGCCCTCTGAGCAGGTCAGAACAGAGTTAACTGATTAGAATAATAATGTCAACTGTCTATGCCAACTGAGACGTGTGCTGATAGTATAATTGATAATTGTGTGCAAATTCTAAATTTGGCATTTAGATAACATAAAATCCTCGCCAGAAAGGCATCATTACTTCTGGTGTTATATACGTGAAAGAGATGTGGAATAAATACGGCTATAATGATATACGAAACCTCTAGAACAGCTGATTATGCAACTATTAACTAAGAGGAGATGTTTGTGACAAGATCCTATTTACTAACAGTATGTGACCTTTTGACCATTTCTTTTTATCATTATTGGTAATATTCCCTTTCATTGTATTGTGATATCAAGCAAACTTCTTTATGAACATCATATCTTTGTCTTCTCTGACACTTGAAAAACAAATCCATTGTTGTAGGGTGTAATATCCTAATTAGCGAACATATATGAATCAACCGTATGATGTCAGCAGGTCTCTCATACCTCCAGGCAAAGTATTTTGACACATTGTTTTGTGTTCAATATCTATATAAATTGGTCAACTTGAATGGGCAATGTTTGTAATTGGCATTACCATGTCTTTATACCTTTACTATTCCTCAATATAATTAGGCCTTGGAAAATATGCAATGAAGTCCCAGATATTTGGCACATCAGAGTATGTGCCTCAATGAGTAAGCATAGAATTCTCAAACACCTTTTGAACGCCAACCATATTTTGATAGCTTATTGCGACAAATGGACAGGTAAGGGTTCGCTTTCTGTTCGACACAGTCTTGGATTTCAGGTCGTCGAGTGATAGCTTGCCACAGAGATCCAATGCCCGATCCTTTAATATCAATTGGGATCGTTTTCTGCAATATCGTTTTTTCTGTTCATGGAATAAGTTAGAATAAAATCCGGTCATACAGTAAGATAGGGGAAGCCAGGAGAAGTCAGGGGAAGTTCATTGTCGCACCGATGGCAGTTTAAGGAGGGTTATTTGAATTACCCCTTCATCATGATCTCACCTGTCAATCAATCAAGTCTGTATCGAATGGGTCATATTTGAGAAAAATATGTGAGTTTCAATATATTTTTGGTTTATCAAATGCTGACATGAGTTACGAGTTTAATTATTCCGTGATGTTTTAAATGCCACGATTGAGAGCCATTTATGACGATTAATAGCCATTTATGCCATTTATGACGTCTGAATATTATATTTTAGTATTCAATATATGGGTATCAAACACGTGTACTGCCTTCTATTATGTTTCAACACTTATTTGGAAACATGGATATTCGAAACATAATTCTAATTGCAGACATACTCCAATAACAAATGATAATTAGCCAAAACTGGGAAAAAGAATCAAAAGTTCTATTTTCAATCCAAAACTAGCAGTGTACATCTTTTACACGAAGAAACTTATTCAATTGATTAATGCCAATTAAGAGGAAAGAGTAAATGACTGCTGCAACAATGTTTGTATAGTCCTTAGTCGGTTTGTCTACTAAAGAGGTGGTTTAAAAAACTCTGAGTCTACGCATTTGAAAAGCTTTAACTTGTTCCACACAGCAATTAAGTCTTCTGGTAAATCATATTTCAATGAGCTGTATTTGTACAAAAGGAAATAATGGCTGCTCAAACTCACACTTAATGATGCATTATTAAAAGGTTACTGTGGAAAATATCCTTGTGATACATTTTGTGATACATTTTTATCAAAGATCATTCTTCATTTCCAATGGTATTGCATTTTTGGTTACTTATGTAATGTTTTTTTATGGCACAGACTTCAGGGATTTCATCTGTTTGTTTATACCTGTGTGGGTGAACATTCTGATGACAGATTAGTGCAGCTTGGCATGTGTTTAGATATAGACAACTGTTTACATAGCAGTACATAGCTTTGAGTTACTGCCGAGATCGTAAATTTATATACTCATTCAAACCAGAATAATATTTTGTTTGGGGATGAAATATGAAATCCCAACTTTATAACATGGGTTGACATATGATAATATAAAGGAACATGAATATGGCGCACAGTGTAAATATGCAAAATAATATAATCTTCTCAGTCAGACATATTACACTATTCTTCAGGTTCATGTTTCAATAGATTCTTATTGTAAGTGAGCTGAGCCATTTAAGAATATATTGATCAAGGTTTTTTGTTGTAAAATAATTTAATCGGTCATTTTTGGTAAAACAAAAAGACATGGCAAGAATGCGTAAAAGACTAGTATATAAATAATAAATATGGCAATACATATAGTTGGAGTCATTTAGATTAACATCTTACAATTAATATGACGAGATGGGTCACCTCCGTAATAAATGTTGTAGTCGTTTGTGTGCGTGCTTATTAGTAACAGTTCTTCTGTGATCCATACAAGGTTGTGTTTTCAGCTTTCTAGTTGTATATATGAGAGAGGAGAGAATTTACATCGTCTTGGTCAAACAATTCCGGCACTGTCTTAGTTTTTTAGATTCCCTGTGAGCTTCGGTGCCAGTTTAGCTGCAATATCATTACCATTATTGTTACTTGGACTATCAGATAGTAAAAGAGGAGAATAGAGGAGACAAAAAGGAGATATCAGTTGCTTTTGATATATGTATGTTTATTACCTGAGTTTCATATTGATGTATGACAAATAATGTTGATTTATAACATATCATATTAAGTCCACAAATAAACTTATGTGAGATGACATAAAATGAAATTGAGCTAGAACTTTTTCAAGAGTTAGTCACTTTGGTATTTTCAATGCTAACAGCGGGTGTCTTAGTTCATTGGAAGTGACCATTGTCTGGTAAGACTCAAAACGAAAGACTCAAAACGAAAGACTCAAAATGAAAGACTCAAAATGAAAGACTCAAAATGAAAGACTTAAAATGAAAGACCTAAAATGAAAGACTCAAAATGAAAGACTCAAAATGAAAGACTCATAATGAAAGACTCAAAATGAAAGGCTCAAAATGAAAGACTCAAAATAAAAGACTTCAAATGATAGACTCAACATGAAAGACTCAAAATGAAAGACTCAAAATGAAAGACTCAAAATGGGATAGCCATCTCAATATATGTGTATCTCTTTCACTGCTAGATGTTGCTTCTGCTGCTGCAGGGGATTGTGCCAATAGCAAAGGGTGGTGTGAGGTGGCTGATCCTTCCATCACACAAATTAGTTCCAGTATCAATTATACATTTACTTCTAAACAATGACTTATTGAAAAACTTGTAGGTCTTGATAAATCATTGTACAATGACATGAAAAAAAGACTTGACATGAATAAATATTGCAAGTTATATCATACAAAATATTTTTGGAAAACTTAGGCTGCTGTGAGAAATTACTGAATATCCCTTGAAAAAACAAATGGATAAAGTGATAAAGATGTTGACTAATCAGACAAAAGAAATTATAACATGGATATTTTTTTCAAGATTTTATCATAGACTTTAAACTTCGAGTTAGTTGATCATGAGGCCAACCTTGAGCATCTATGAATATATCCAGTGCAATGTAATCGTTCGAAATGTTTTAGCACTAGCATGTGTCTCACAGGTTTGATGATATGCTTTGACCTTTTCGCATGGCAAGATTGCTCACTGAACATTTTGCCTGGATCCACATATAAAACTGTACCTATCCAAGGTGTTATAACAATTCATCAATCCTTGACACATACCTCCGAACAATGTTCATTCTTAAATACATCCCATCAGATTGTTATATTATTTATTCATAAACAATATTCAAGATCTTCAAAATGTGGAGTTGTCAATATTTGACAACATAAGTCATGATGGAAATCAACAGGTCACATGTCACTTGTATGTGTATTTCTCTGTTTTCCAGTGAGAGCAGCCAACAATATGCAAAGATCACCTCTTGGAAATGGTGTCAATTCCTCCAAAATAGTTCTCTAGTTTCAATTGTTTGAACGCTATTAACAATATAGAACTAGGCTTTCTATATTAAAAAAATAATGATTAAATATTGCAATCATTATTTTAATTGTCAAATAAAATCACAATTTGAAGAAAGAAATATGTGTAGAAATACTGCTGAGATGTGTGTGCAGTAACTTGCCCTCTATTTTAGGCATGTGAAAGTGACCACACACCCCACTAATCTGAGTACTAATCTCAGCAAGCAAGCATTCTCAGCATGATATCACATTTTTAATCTCTACCCCTGGTACCCTGACCTGAGACTTTCCTCTTTTTGTCAGGTATGTTGGCTTAAGGGAGAAACACGTAATGAAAACGTTTAACTAATATGATCATCAATTAGGATCAATATGCACGGAGAACCACAAGGTTCGAGAATCACAAGGTTCGAGATTCAGACCGATTACCTCTGTAACGTATTGTAATATCACCTCATATTTCGTCCGTTCACAAGAATGTACATTTTAAAAACTTAAACCCAACTTACAAAATGTTCTCTTCTGTTTAAAATATCATTTCCCCAGACAATTCCAAAATTAATTTTTTACGTACTATAAAAGTCCTAATGATTATTACCTTATAACTGACACAACAAAAATACACAATTATTAGAATATAATGTTAAATGAATGAAAATATCTCATAAGTGAGATTCACAAGTCTAAAATGATATATTTGTTAATTACCGAATCATTACTCTCTACACAACATATCAATCATATCATAGAAACTTATCGGTTTGGCAAAACAACGCAATAATATAGGCAATGGAATGTATATGAGGATATAAATGAAAACATACTAAGCAGAGCCAGGATAATTACACTGACCTCATTCAAGGTCAAGTCAAGCCACTCTAAAGGTCGAATCTATTACAACCCTGAATGATAGTTTAATTTCCTGATCATATCACCACAAAGCCTTGATTCATTCTTAAAATTGGGTAATATTGATTTTGTAAAAAGCCGAAAAAAGATCTCAACACCCCCAGGACTCTTTCAAAAAGATACAGGATTTGATGTCTAAATAATCCTCAATACATAGCTCTGGATACAATAAGTTTGAGATATATCGAATATGACTTTTCTGTATTTTCTATGAAAAATGATTGTAGGAAAAATATCATATCAATATATCATATAAGGATCACAATTCAAGTAGAGAACTTTTTTTGACAACTTTAAATCTGAGATTTAAGGGTACATGGGTTTGTTTACGTGTTTGCACTTATTTTCAATATATATATATTAGGAATTTGATTAAGTTAACTCATGGATTTCCTTTAATTCAACACACCCGTTTTCTCAATAATTACCCTAAACATATCATTTGAATAATATTTCATGCATGGCAGACATATATTGAAACAAATAAGATTTGCTTTGACATTCACCCATTTAGCCATTTTGGAGAAGATCTATTTCTGGACGAGAAGATTGAAAAAGTCCAAATCATTATTCTCTTCAGGGCTGTGTGATTACAAGGTCCTGTCACTTTACGCAATATTCGCTGATTTGAGTGGTTGGACATGCTGTGCAGACATCTGCAAACCAGGGTGGCATACAAGTATTAGAGGAATAATTACTTCGTGAGGAAGCATCGCTCTCCACTCAAATTGCGATGTTATTACCAGTACTGTTTGACCTTTTTGTACTTTGTTAATTAGCCGTAGAGCTTTGTTTTCTATCATTCTACTATTGTTCAAAGGGATACAGGTCCGTTTTATCTTTACATTCCAATATCAGGGCACTGTTTTAGTAATTCGCCACCAGATAACGTTTAGCCTGCCAGTGCGTACAGCCAAATACACAGGAACTTGAGTAGAATTTTTACCCTGACACTTTAAAGATTCCTACATTGTCTAATCTGTGATAATTTTGACAAATGTATAACGAGTACAAGCACAAGTATTGTTCAGTGAAAATATGACATTCTGTCTGTTGTCTATGTCATGGGTCGCCGCCATTACAGCCAATAAGGCCAATGTGGTTGTCTCCGTGAACATGAATTGTAAACATTACATTATATGATATTATGTGATATATTATATTTAATTATATGGTCAAACAATTGATATTTGAGTTTGATTTTGAGTTTGAGTCTACAAACACGTTTCTGATGAATGTTGTGGGAGTGGATCCATAGCGCCTTAAGCATGATGATAAGGCCAATCTCTCCCACCTCTCCCAGTGATGCGACGGCATCCATCACGCCTCAGCCTCCTGTGATCACAGCACCGTGCTGATTTTATTGATCAGAGAAAGATGACAAGAGATTATAACATCATGATAGTGATTTGGAGATAAGATGAATGTGCTGTCATAATGCTAATAATCTGCTGTGGTATAAACACAGAGCACTATAATATCAATACTTCCATGCCAATTGTAGGCTTTCAACACCTATAAAGGTCCCACACAACTTCCTCCTACTGCATATTAGCAGCGAAACATCTGTCAATGTCACATAACTAAAGAGCACAAAGTTGTAATTTGGATGACTTTACTAGATATATTTTTATCAAAATATTTTCATATCAAATTAAATACATTCACCCAATTATGATAAAGATAATGTAAAATAGTGTCATTATATAGCGGTGATTATAGGCAATGTTTGTCCATGGCGTTAGATAATAACTAGCTGGGATTCCCACCGGCATTACAAGATCTTAAGGCGAACACTCTACCTTATGAGCTATTTCGGCCAGTATCACTGTCAACTTGACTGATGTTTCATCGATTTGTTCGGATGTATAACGCCAACACTGATTATGACAACAGAAAATAGCCTCTAACTATCATAAAGATCTCACATGCAGTGTGAAGGATACACACATGTGGGTCAGACTCTGGACATTGCAGATAGATTACTAGATAGAAAGTCAAAGTTGGAATATAAACTGCAGAAATATAGATCAGGGATGAGATAGAAATATATCATATATCGTAAACACAACCAGACAAAGATTTGTGATAGCCACTGACGAAAGGCATATAAGAGACCAATCCTCTCATAGAAAATTTATTTTATATGATTTCAGAATTGCTGTAGACATAGTTTAGATCAGAAACAGGTTGTACTTCCCACCCAACCCATCCTAAAGAACTCGGCTTAACAGAGGTTGCCGGGTCGTTCGCAGACTAATCTTGAGGTTGAATATTTTGTACTTTTTTGTTTGGTCATTTTACATATTGAATGTACATTACAATAAATACTCTGAAATCATGCATTTTTATATGTGTATGGGCCTCCCTCTCAATTCCCGTTAATAAAAGAGAACACCTCAAAAGCCTTAGGAATGGAGCTTTTAGTATTTCGGTAAGGTCTGTATATAATAACAAGTATACCTGAGAATATCTTGATAAAAATACATTTTATCAAGAGAATTGCAATATTTTATTTTTTAACCTGTCTTTAACGGTACAATGGAATGTATTATGCGGGACAGTAACATTGAAATAAAATGAAAATATGTCACGTTATTTTCACATTTAGAATGATGACATTTTGATTAAAAGAATCAGAACCGATCAAATTCCTTTTCATATCACCGGGGGCGTGTATCAGTCTTCAAATTTACATGTATGATTTTGCCTTTGGAGACATATATGATTCAAAAATGACATTTGTCCATACAAAAAACAAAGCATTCATGTTACTAATTGACGGTTTTAGAAACATCGGCATTGTGTAAAAATTAAAATGTTTGAATCATAAGCTTCAGATTTCTTTGATTGATTGAAAAAAAACATTTACTTAATACAAGAAATATTAATCCTTTATTATGAGTCATTTATATCATACATAGATCTGAGATAATAAACAACATTAAGATGGCATGAGGACGGGACCATTAAACATGAATTAATTCTTACATCTCAGATAGTTTCACACACTATCTTCCAAAACACATCATTAAGAAATAATATGATTATCACTGACATCTCACAGATAATTAACAAATCTTAACACAGACAAAACAATTATGCTTCTTTAATCCATATTTAATTCACATATAATGTTAATATTTCCTCCACATGACATCTTTCTCCCACAAAATAGCATCATCCTGAGCTTGTAATTCATAAGGGAAATAAACCTTTTGGTTACTGCCTGAAGGAGAGAATTCATTAAATAAAAGAAGATTTATTCAATAATAGAATATTTACACATTACTCTGTCGCATAGGAAAATATACAATAATGCAATATTGACTTTATTTACACAGCATAAATAGAGTAAAACATAACGATGCTAATGATTGAGATTTATCATTAATTCAAAAAAAGTTCAAATGTAGTGAATGTTACCATCTTTGAATCTCAGATTTAAACACAAGATCTTGCAGTGGCCTGACACAGGGTGGTCTGCATAGATTGTATCTTCCAAGTATTCATTGCAAATGTGTCTTTTTTACTTATTTTTTTTTTTTCAAGAGTATAATTCTCTAGAAGATGTTGAATTGTCTAAATCGCTATCTTTTCACATGTCTTTTCTTCCATTAAAAAGATATTCAAAATTGCAAACTAATCGTTCTTCTTTTAAATATAAATCATTATGATGCCCTAGTTTGCATATTGCGGTCTTTGATAATATTCCTTCCTTGTGATACTGCCCTGAAGTATTTAGACTCAATGCCAGGACCGCATGGTGGAATCTGACGTCATAGCCCCTTATGTTCTGCAATACATACAAATATATACTTAATAATATACTTTTATAAAAAATAATTGTTTTAAAAAAATCTGATTTATCTTATTCCTTACTCGGTCAGATATAAAAGACATCCAATTTATTTGGTGATAAATAAGATATAGCTTACCTATGTAAACTTTTATTATGGTGAATTCTCACATTAAAGGAAATGTGTGTATTTGTGTTTTGGTACTCCTCCTCCCCCTGACAGCGTGGAACCCGGATGGTGGCTGACGTTTATTCATCTCACCAAGCTGGCCTGAATTGATAAAAAGACCAATTCAATAATCGCAAACTTGTTTGGTCTTGAGTAGTAGATGGCTGCATGTGTAATCTCGGTAATTTTAATAATTTCAGAATAAAAGATAAAACACATTTCTTACACTTTGAAACACCTTTTATAGTAAAGCGTTTATAGTAAAAGAAGAGAATAAATAGTCTGTATCACTGTTGATATATAAACAGACTGTAGGGATATAAAAGGAACCTTTAAATTATTATCTAGCACTAATTAGTGTCATAAAATTGGCATTTTCGACACATCAAAGTCCATTTCCGAATATAAACATTATTGTCATATCACTTTATTTACCACATTTTCTTATATATCGGCTTAATACCGAGCAAATATAGCCAATTAGCCAGTAATTAGATTTTCTTTTAATTTAATCAAAGTCGACCTAGATGAGTATGTTGAAACTTCTGTGGGGCTTGTGCATCATCCAGGTTAGATGTACGGACACCCCATTCACGATTCATACATGTTATCTTAACAATACAGGAACGGTTTAATGTAATTAAAAGATACCAACTGCAAACGTAGATAATTAGTGCGTTATGCTCACAATACAATGTGATTAAATATTGAAATCTATGATTGTAAACCAACATAATGAGTGAGATACCCTAACTCGGCACTAATGACCATTAATTCATTTGTTCTGTTTGGTTTCTCACCTATTCTTTTATTGTGGAGATAATTGAAATAGTGCACCAAGTCAACCAAGTTCTGTTTCTGGTCATCAACTGCTTCACTGTCTCCTCGCTTTCCTCTCATTCCAAAGAACTGTGATGGTTTGACTCTCTTCTCCTCCTCTTGGCTTTCCATAGTCCCCTCTGTTTCATCAACAAGATAATCCTGCAAAACAAGGTGTACGAAGATTACAGACATTTCCTAATTCTCTCATTAATTCTCCAAATCATGCTATATTGTTTGCTGTCTGCGATAAAACACTCAGACAAAATACTCTTATTTTGTGAAGAATAAATGAAAATTGTATATTGGGACACTCCTAATTGGCAAGTCAGGTATTCAATTCAGTCTGTGTAGAAATACAGTGGCTCAATTTTCCTTTCATTTTGTATTTTTGGTGAATATCACTGATCCTTTGAAATATGAGTAAAAGCCGCTCTCCTGTTACAAGAATGGATATGAATATGCCCATGATTTGGGATAATGACAAATAAAAATCACAAAAGCCTCTCTTCTCTTTCATGGGATCTGAGAACTTCTAGTTCCGATCCCTTTGTTTCGCTCAACTATTTACTCTATGCACTCGTTGTAGTGGCATATACATGTATTCCATATATGGACACTTGAATTAGTAAACGTCATTAGGTACACCCAAGAGTAATATAGGAATTGACATTTATGTGTTAGAAGAGACACAAATATAAAGTAGCAAAGAACGAAGAACTGACATTTTTAATATTAAAATTAAAGTTTAAAGATGATCTTTTCTTTTGGAACTCGTAATTACTGCATACAGTTCTCTCGTTACTCACAATGGAGATAAACATTTTCAGACAATGTCTACTTGACTTTCTTATGTTAAAGACGCCTACATATTTCAGAATTGAGATTACTGTAGGTCTTAGTTCTATTCCCCTGTTTGAGGTCAATAATACACTCACGATGTGATGTTTTTCAGACATAACAGACTAAATATAATCCCTTGACCTTCATGTTGTGTGTGATGTCTTGGTGATGTCTATCTTGGTGATGTCTATCAATGTAACCATACATTTTCATGTTCATACATATTGCTGTTCAGACTTGGACTAGATGACATCGCACAAGTGTCACTTTATAAGAAACAAAAATATGATATCACCCAGACTTTTCTTTTTTAGACTCAAAGTCACAAAGGTCACAATGTAGCAGGTGTCAAAATTCAGATCAGATTAATCTAGATATTATTTCAACTGTTTCATGCAAAATCACATTGAAAAATTCCTGGAAAATATTAACTTTAGGCACCGGTTCACCGATTGGCTCTGACAATGTTCTTTGGGCAATTTTCTTGATGGAACCGCACATTTCACAACTCGATGGCAAACTGTTTGAGCATTTCTAATTAGAGGTTAGAACTCATGATATCTGGATCACGAGGACAAACATTTTACAAAACCACTGGAAAGATCTCGTCAAGTTGCTACACACTCACATAGATTGATGGCATTGGGGTTTATCATATATTGTTAAATCACAATGAAAAAGAAACTAAAATGGGCACACGTATAGCACATCATATTTATTTTAAATTACGCATGCTTCACCCTATCTTTTCTTTATAACTTTGATGTAGTCTCAGGAAGCAGGCATTTGCAACAGAAAAAATAGCCAATGTCAAGTTTTTATTCTTTATAATCAAGAAACACAAATCTGCTCACATATTTCCTTTACAATGTCCACAATATGTCAGTCAACATCCTATGCAAGGAATATGCTTTCCTGCTTTACATTGGATCTATAGGGAAACGTCAAGGAAGCGATTCGCTATTCATCGTCTCGCTTTCCTGCCTCACATTACAAACACATCATGACCGTGGGGTAGAATTTCAAATCAGTATCATAAACGGGAAGTAGAACACACATTGATTTGAAATTCTGTATCACAGTTATG
Organism: Amphiduros pacificus; assembly: GCA_949316495.1. Classification (NCBI taxonomy): domain Eukaryota; kingdom Metazoa; phylum Annelida; class Polychaeta; order Phyllodocida; family Hesionidae; genus Amphiduros; species Amphiduros pacificus. The sequence goes on from OX439002.1 coordinate 28,850,095, forward strand.
GCATTCTGATATTTTTCACATCCCACCCGTTGAAGCAAAATGAATATTCAATGACTGTAGACATCGCTCATTTGTATGTATATATGGAGAAGAATACTGCCTAATATGCATATAAGACACACTTGAATATTCATTTAAAACAGACATAATGTTGCAATGGTCACACTGGTCACTGAGTTGTATTGGTTGTTTATTTTCAGTATCAAATAGTAAGTGGCATTTCTTACTGATTTTATTTTTTCGAATATTATTTATCAGATCTCATATCCGAGTTTAAAAAATATCATTCCAATACGTGAATTGTGAATGTTTCTAGTTTATATTCTGCGACATTAATTTTACCATTGAAATAGTTATGAAGACGATTTCCCTTTGGCCAAATCACTATAACACTGGGCAAACCTTGTAGAGACTCCTTAACTGGATGTAGAATTGTTGTGTCTGAGGCCCAGCGGCGGAGAGAGCAGTCATTCTTGCCTAGATCCCGAATACGTGTCATTATCAACTAAGGCCTGTCTATCTGAGGGGTTTTCCCTTTAGAAATGTGATAATGCAAAACATGCGCTACAATATGTCAAAATGATTATTGGTTATTTATGAGTATACAATGTTATAATGCTTTTAGAATTATAGTTTTGATGAATAACTTGAAAAAAGAAAACCTGATCAGTAAGCGGGTTTGAAAATCAAATGTGCTCATACATCTAGTATGCTCGCACAATGATACTCTGTGAAGCTACAGAAGGTTACTCATTTGGATAGAGTAATCTTTCGTCCACATTGAGCCACTCAGTATTAGTTCCTCCTCAATAACACAGTCACATTATGGTCTACATTTTATAATATTTTCCTGAATGTTTATTGGAGATAATAAATCCACTGTTAATGCGATCTCCTTTCCAAAATAGCTTGAGGGTCATTAACCCGTGACGCATTTTCTCCTGAAGAGAAACTTCCTGACTAGGGAGAGATCTAATTGGAAATGGCATACAGTGCGGGGGATTAAAATGATGAAAAGCGTTGTGTTTGGAGTGCGTTCACACATTCGTCTGTATGGGGAAATCGAATGTTACTATGAAAGCAAAGTTGTAGATTCTGTGAAACCATTATCACTGAAAGGAAACTGAATCCATATCTTTTCTGAATGTATATTTGTACCTTCGCAAACTTCTTTGTACCTTCATGACAGACTTTTGTACTTTCGTAAAAAGACAAAGATTTCTAACAGCTATTGCCATTGTCTGATAATGATAAAAATTAATCTTATATTATCCTGATATGTTATGCTGATATTCTCCTAAGATTCAATCTATAGGGCAAATACAAGGGAATAAGTTACTGGTTCTTTTAAAGTATCTTGCTTTGACATTTAACCAACTATCTGTTTGATGGCATTCAGGTTTCTACGGCTAGTACGTTTCTTTAAAGTATACATCGTACGCTCTTTCCCATCAGGCTATCCAATTAGGGACAAATCAAATTAGGCACTTTAATTAAAAGAAATAACCTGAAGAAATATTTTATCCTCTAAAGCTTTCAAACTTTAATGTGAAAATTGAAATAAGCTGTCCCACATCACTGACTGATCATGTAATAATACGATAAAGATGCATCATTATTATAGCCTTTTATGAATAAGGAATGGAGTAGGCATTTGTTGTTAACCCCTAAGGACATTCAAGCAATGCACCCCAGATATCAGTATATCCAGTCAGCAGTGTAACCTTTTAACAGATTTATCCGATTTGGTGTCCTTGTTAGGGGGCAGAGCAACCCAAAAGCCCATTGGACAATGTGTTTGTATTGATAGAAGGCATCAATACATTCTACATCAAAGCATTTCAGACATCAATATCATGCACTACTAACTTACTATGGAATATTAAGTGGAATAGTCAAATACACGCATACATTTCAATAGTCAATGTTAATGGCTCACAAAGTGCACGCTATTTGCTCTCAAATTTCATATCAGTGAACGACGAAATCATGACAAATGGGGTACTGTCACGTATATCATATTTTTATATGTTTATTTTGTCACTTTATTAAAGCTTTATTGAAATTCTCATGTTATCAATTATCATATATTTAGAACAAAAAGTCTCTGTATGTATGCATTGCAAATAGTATTCAATAGATAAAGCACATCTTGTCTTATCTTATCCTACATGTATGGAGAATGAGATATAATGATTTGTATTGAATATAAGGAATACAATATTCTGTCAAAGGTAATGGCACATAAACACGATGAAAATCGTCTCCGATGGTGTTGGATACCGTATTTCTCCTCTACTGCTGGTACTATGGACAGGAATTATGCCCATTGTACACTCATACACCACCTCTAATTATCACAGGATCTTATTACCATGGACAGACTTTGCAACAGATGGTTGAAATATAGAGCTGCATACAAGTACCTAGGTCAGGCGTGATCTCAGCTCAACACACATTACAATTTGAGTATGGGCGGCAATATGGAATGGGAGGCGATACGTACATAATAGAGTCTACAGATTAAAATATATACATATAGAGAGACATATGTACATGTATAACAACTTTAAATGTGGCAGGTATCAAACAAAAAATGTTATTAGTGTCTAAGCTACCATTCTATCAAGATTTAATCAAATTAGCTTTTAAGCATATCAAAACAGTTGGCTCTAATTCTGTGCTTATTAAGACCTTCTTCAATTATCCAATTTAATGAAAACCATATCTAATCTTGAATCTAATATGTAAAGGTATCAGTCATTGTAAAATAACGACATATTTTTGTTCGTATCATGAATTGTTACCTGGTTACCTGTGTAAGCAAATTAAAAAGGACATAGACAATCAAGAGGTTATTTATACATTATGTTGTTGATATTTATTTTTTGCAACTATTTTTGTTCTTTATATCAATTTACTCTGTATTATCCGGCAGATGATATCCGATAAAACCATAAAACAGTAAGCCCAAAATAAAACGTTATTTACGCTATGTTAAGAAATTTGAATCTTTGTTGCGTCTCAGTATACCAGTATGAATTGTTCTTGTAAATATTCATTTTTATTTAAGATTTCTTATACCAACATGTGATATCCCTTTCAAATAAAAACAAAATGTATTCATAATTAAAATCTTATTCAAGGTGATAAATATAGGTTCTTAATAATATATTGAATTTATGTTAAAATAGGAAAACAAAACTTCATCAAAAAACGACATTGATGTGAATCACCAGAGAATATATATATAAATATATATATATATATATATATATATATATATATATATATATATATATATATATATATATATATATATATATATATATATATATATATATATATATATATCACTTTGATTAAAAAACCTTCTTTCTTAAACCAGTATAACCCTTTTAAGATAAATATCAATGACAGTTCTCTTAAAACAGAACTACAGAAATCAAATTAAATCCTAATCTTTGAAGGTTAGGTAAATCTTGCTCCTGTCCTTATCGACCGTCTACTTTCTGCGTCTTATTAGGGTTTGGTTAACCCATCCTTCTACAGTTTGATTACCAATATTCTGAGAGAAGATCGGACGAAAACAACCATCTCTGTCTCACTGCAATATCCCACTTTGACAAATGGCTTCATCACGACGCTTAATATTAAATGTGAGTAAAATATAATGCTTGTTGATTAGATTTGAATGCATGCCGATCATATTGTTGAAGCTCCATTATAGATTAATTGAAGCGATGAAAACGTCTGGCGTATTTGTTTGTAGAAAAAATGAATTTAGGCAAACAATACTAACACAGTCTCTGTCACATATAAAGATTTAAATTACATGAAGTAATTAAATCATAATCACTCTCATAATTTGCAGGGAAAACGAGAAATGAATATAATCTCATTTGGATACAACATCACTTGATTTCTGTCTTTTCTGTCTTGATAAATTGTCTACTGTGCATTTCTTTGATCAGTAAATGATAATGTGGGAATATAACATTTTGAACACAATACCATTTGAATTTGGATTTTGTTACACCAGATTCTTATATCATTTTGTCTGTTTTATATTCTTTTGTCTCAATGTCTGCCCTAAACAGGCTTTGTCATATCAAGTGCCATGCCTTTAGTCCAGGCTCACTACCCATGCCGCGACCGCTCCAGCCAAATGCTATCGTCTTTCATCATATTCCATTCACAAACCCATATAAAGGAGACACATATCTTCGCTTTATATTACTTTTTCCTGCATTTCCAAAATATTTCACTCTCCTTGTCATATAGAGATTTATCCGCAGCCTTGATCCAAACCCATACAAGAGAGATATCGTCCCTTTGCCCCTTGCTTAATATGATAAACCACCCTATTGTCAATACTTTCAGTATATGAGCTTGAAATGGAAAGAACTCTAACCTTTACAAGAAATATAATAGTATTGTGCCCACTGTCTGAAAAAAGAGGTACCTATATATACCAAGTGGTCATTTATCAATTCAATTCAATATACATCTTTTAATTCATTCCTACTAAGAAAGACCAATGCCCATCCGCCCAAATAAGACATAACAGTGCCCAGGACCGGTGTCCTCTCGTCCGAACCAGATATATCAGATTCATGCTACTTTGTCCATGATAGATATCAGCTTGGACCTCTGCTCAGCATGCATCAAAGATCAGTCCATAGTGCTATTTGTAAGAAACAGATTCATATATGCCAATACAAAAAGATCAGCCAGGTGCCATTTTCCAATGCAACTAAAATCAATTGACTGTCGTCCTGCCGATGCAATAAAAATCAGTCAAGTGCCCCTAAAGCGCTTTCCTGTCAATGCTTGGTTCAGTGTCCTTGTGCCCATGTGATAAAGATTTTTTCCTAATATTGCAACAAAAAAGGGTTTAGTACCTTCTTACCCATGTTGGAATAATCGGTCTAGTGCCCTTCAGATCAGCATTTAGCCCTTCTGTCAGTGACATTTTTCCTACCTGTTATATCTAGTTATTATATTCATGACCCGAGAGCTCCGATGTGGTAGGGCGCAAGCATTGCCTTCGTGTATATGAAATATGTAGTTTAATATGTCATCGTAGACAATTGTATTCATGACACTAGATCTGGGTCAAATGTAATAGAATTATCTTTAATTCAATTTCAATGTTTAGTGCTGTGATGATGTTCAATGTCTTGTGCTGTGATGAAAGTGAGCAAAAGGTCTCATATTCCGTACAATAACAACATTCTGTACCTCTATTAACACAAAGGAGATATCAACTTACTGCCTCTCTGTCAATACAAAGGAAAATATTGCAATCCCTTGTTCATATGATAAAAATCGTACTGCTTCATTCAGTTCTGACACAATAAAGATCCACAAACTGCATCCTGGGCAATACAAAAACGTTTTCCCCTCTGTTTTAGGGCAATACAATAACTTTCAACTATCTGTTTCCCAGGCAACACATGAAAATCTACCATTTGCTTCCTTTCAATACAAGAATGATCTTCTGTTTCCATGGTTATATAAGAACTATCTATAAACTGCCTGGAACGTGCAACAAATACACTAAACAGCTGCCTTCTTGCCATAACAAGAAACCAGTGATACGATAAATATTTATCTAATATTCCGGAAGTATACATAAACAAGCTGTCTGCTGCTTAAGGTGTTACTTGAGAGGCATCAGTCAACTACCTGTCCCAATATTCATACAAGAGAGACACTGCTCTAGCTTTCTTTGCTGTGTTAAAAACAAAAGAGAAGTAACCTGACTTATGTCGATCTGATCAGGTGAGGGGTTCAAGGTTTCAGCTAAATACTCATGGTACTCTTCTAAGGGACTAAATTTGCTCCTCTTTAGAAATTAACACGTCATGTCATATCTATATAACATCTACGCCTACATGCTGAGTACTGACCAGAACAGAAGCATCATTTTCTCCCTTTACACTCAAAATCTAGTAAACTGTCATTTCCTAGTAACAATGAGTTGCCACAAGCTAAACCTTCTTCTCGAACATCGATGTTATTCATTTCACTCATCCGGTTTGTTCATCCCAAAACGAAATGAATTACTTTAATCTTGAAATGTCTGCTGCTAGCTATTACCCAATCAAATTACTTAATTTAGTTCGCTAATCCCCCTAAGCAGTTGTTATCAACAATGGAGACACACCCATCCTAATCACATCCTCCTGTTTTCCTTTAGAAACATCTGTTTGGACGGACACCTACATTATTTTTCAGCCTTCTGAGCTTTCTTCTCGCCATACCTGACAGCAATATAATCATATTAACCGGATCATCTCACGTTGATCTTTATATTTTGACATTTAGGAATGCGTCATTCTTTATTAAGGGGGTATGGAGAACAACCTTTTTTCTTCAGAAAATCAAATCCAAATATTGTTTCCTTTCACATAAAACACACAGAGAAAAATGTGTTCCTACCAATCAGAAAGATCTTAAATTTGTTAATTCGAGTGTTGTCTATATGATCTTTATCACTATAATTTCTCGGCCATTTTCTCCTCGCCCCCCTTGAATGAATATTGTGCAATCCCTTATGAGTAATCCTGTGTATCAGGTCCATTTATGTCCCTCGGTCGCTTTCTCAGACTGCATCCATAGTACTTTCTCGTCCAATAGAGGGCTGATAACACTCACTGTGAACAAAGCTTTTACCTTGTCCAGTCATCGTGTTATCTGACCGCTTCCTCTCGCACACAGTTAATGCACTCCTATGGCATTCTATGAACTAAAAACTTGACATAGCACAGTAATATTCTGATATAAACCTAACCTGCCTGGAGACGTTTCATTAAATATTAATTTCATTAGGTTTTTATTATTACCATTTTAATTAGTATTTCTCTGTGCAATTATATTTACTCCCAACATTTTCCTAAATATTAGATATCATCTGTTTTTTTGTGAGTGGTACGTTTTCAGATAGTGTTACAGATTGGGTTACAAAATTATCTATTTTTTGTTCGGAAAAAGTACATGTCGTATACTTCACTTTTGCAATTTTATAAACGTCTGATCTCCGAGATTATCCTTTTTAGATGGATCCCCAATAGCCTCTCAGACACTCTCCTTTTCAATGGATAACACTATTAATGTAGCAAGATGTCAATATTACAACAAGCTTCTTCGTGCAATATACATATGCTCATCATCGTAGAATTGAATGGATTCATCTGGTACTCAAACACCTTCAGCTTTCTCTGTGATATTTGAAAACTAATACTTACAAAGTAGGGACATACAAGATTTAGCCTAAAACATATCATAACCCTCATATCATCAAAGAGATTCAGTTTTCACCAATACTGAAAAGATAAAAAACGGAAATATGACAGTATGAAAACACTGAGATGAATATATTCCTTTTCATGATTTTGTCTACCTAAATAGTGAGTAATATGTGGACGAAGTGGATCGTCTATAGAAGTGATCATAACGCAAGCATTCATTAGTTCCCATGGTAACCATTCTTCACACATTGACTGCAGGAATATGTGTGAGGTAGGTTTCAAAAGTCTTCAGTCAACAGCCCACTGCTTATGGCACAGTGTACCCTTCTATCCTATTGAACGACCCTTAATGAGCTAATGCACCTGGCTCTGTGTAACAAAAAAGACACCATAGCAATCAAGTCACTGCACGGGAAAAGACTGAACCCTTTCATAACTGCCTTAGCACCTTATTTAATAGTCTTGGAGAATCTCAACCAACATCATAGCCGTTCACGTTGATGTTTACCCACCACACTCATTCGAATATAGTAGTACACAATGCTTATCTCCCATGTGGCTTAAATTTGCGCTGGCGTATCGAGTCCCGTATCGAGTCCCGAATGTGGACATATATATATATATATATATATATATATATATATATATATATATATATATATATATATATATATATATATATATATATATATATATATATATATATATATATATATATATATATACAGTAATGATTGACAAGTGCTATATTCCTCACGTGCCCTGACACCTTTAAGTATTTGTCCCTCAGCTTCTGAACCTGCCTCAGTATTGACAGCTGGATAAATCTGCTGTGTGCTGTAATCATCCTTATTCTGTGAGCACACTTTAAACACAAAGCCTCTGGAGTCATCCGCCGGTTTCTGATTTCACACCATGTACGCATTCTGTTAATTTGGAAACCCACACTTTTATAACACCCAGAAGGCCAACTATAACGCGTGCAGTGATCAATGGAAGCTTTTTTTTCTTTCGGCCTCATTACGTTTTATATATTGTTTACAAGTCCGACCAGGAAGGGACTAAAAGATGGCCATGGAACCACGTTAAGCACCTTAGTGGAAAACGGATGCGTACTGTATGAAGGATGTGGTTTGCATTTATAACATGTATGAAAGAAAATCAGCGAATATTCATATCTGACAGGGAAACTATATTTGGATCAACGATTCTTTGAGTATACGTTGGTTGAAAATTCTGAAAGGATTTTTGTAAATTTTCTAATTATCCGTTAACGAATGAGGGCACAGGGCCACTGCTCTACCAACTGTGCTAGTGTTGTCGGTTACGTTTATTTGAAATGATGGAGGTATCTAATTGAGAATAGTGATTAAAATGACGGTCAATACTTCCATGGCTCGGTTCGTCAGAGCGCAAGCTCATTGACGCCCAACTCCTCTATAGTGATTCGAAAGTCGTTGGTTCAATCCCGACCGTGCCGAAATTGAAATCAGGATACAAGTCAGCATGTGCACTGAGGCCCGTGCCTGAAGGGTTAACCTATTGTCCTTACAAATCTGTGACTGGGTGCATTGTCCTATCAAGGGCCTGCGACGTGAGATATATGCTACAAGTTGGTCTCATCAAGAAAAAGACAGAAATAATGATGAAAGCGAAGTAAAGTCCCAAACAAACAAACAAAAAATCTATATCTTTAATTTAATAAGGCAACGTTTTCAAACAGGTATGATGAACGTTTTGCATCTGTTTCAGGTAAATAAATAATTGTTTCCAGGTACATTCTGTGATTCATCCACCTCGAGAATAGCACGATCTAGAAGTGTATCAGAAACTCTCTCTACAAACAGGTTCACAAAAACTACATTTAGACTGTTCCATCAAATCTATTGACAAGATGGCATATTTATTTTTACACAGTCCCTTTACTCAAGCAGAATGATCCGGGAGCTCAACATTAGGACCGTTAATGGCATACTTGCGTCCAAGACTGACGCTAAGCTGCCCTGAGTGTTATGAAGCACTCTGTCTTTGACACCGACATCTCGTCATGTGACCGCGAGATCTGTCTGCCATTTTGAATGACTAAAAACATGACTTGAGGTGTCATGGCGAACTGCATAGGAAAGAAAGTGATTGAGAATTATCCCAACATACAGTGTCAGGTAAAGTTCTTTATTGAGTTTTCTCACGAGACCAAATACAATAACATGAAGACTAACAAAATGCACGATTCTAAGATAAAGCTGTTATGTCCTTTTTTGTTTTTCTCAATTTCCTGTTTTTTTTTACTCTAGTTATGAAAAACATACTAAAGAGGAAAAAAAATAATTTATAGAATATCTTTAAATTTATCTCTTAGACTAGAATATTTTTTAAAAGTTACTAAATAACATAAACTTGGTGAAGACAAAGGATTGAGGTTGTCTTTCTTAGACAGTAGCATTTGTCGTTCGGAAGATGAAAATGTTTTCAATGTGTGATATCGACTTTCAGTATTTTTCTCGGCAAATACACTTGATCATGTTACATGCCATCACGCCAAGTAAAATTTCTGTAGAAATTCTCTACAATTCAAACAATCGTTTCACTTCAAATGAACATGTACATCAAATATCATAGTCACTTATGCCTGAGTCACATTTGCTCTATGCGAGGGCCAGGAAGTAAGAATTGGCCCGACATCCGGGTGTCACAGGAGTTTATCAGTGATAACTGAGATATGCCGTGGCGTGGGTGTGGTCACATTATGATACAATGCATTTGACAACCCTAAGATAATCTTGCGATATGCCTATGAGTTTTGGTCAGAAAATATTGTGAAAACGCCAACAAATTCAATGTTGCGGCAAAACCCGTACGACATCTTAGAATTGACCGATAGTGGCCGATAATCCGCCGGTGTCCTCACAACTCGTTGGCTTGTAAGTTTGTAAAAAAAAGCCATTGCCCGGACACCTTTACTAATATCGGCACAAACGTGATTGTTAAGGAACAATGCTTCATCTACCTTAATTTGAATACATATAAATCCTGCATTGCGAAACAGAAGTGACAGCATTACCTCGCTCAGTGCATTTTCCTTGAAAGTGAATATAATCTTATGTCTGATACAGATGTTATTGTCTGTGTCGGGTAAAATATAGTGTAAAACAATACCTTCATGCACATCAAGAAAAATACAACATTGGGACCTAAATAAAAAAAAATCGCCATAAAAATGACATGGAATATAAAATAAGGCTACATACTTTTGTTATTTGAGGGTAATGGATATCTGACTTTCTAAAACATTTTTCGGATTTTCCAAATCTTGAATCAGACTGATGTGGATTATTTTTTTTTTTAAAGTAAATTAGTTACCTGACCTCGTGCTTGCAATATTTCAAATTGATAGAAGCTATGAAGAGGGGAAATCATTGTACTGGGTGACTGTGTTTTAATTTCATCATAGGCTATATAGACGTGTACAGACGTCTCCATATATATGTGAACTGATGACATCACACTGGTGCAAGATGTGACCAAATATCATTAATACGAAGCTTAACTAGAAGATCCCGGATTTACGTTTTGAGGATAGATCATTTACTGTGACATGAAATAGAATTGTCTGATAATGGTTCATAGGAATGAGCTTTATATAGATGCATTTATGTTAGATGAGACTGAAGTCATCAGAGAACTAATTACTCACAGTACTTTGGACTTAAATTCCGTGCATACCGGATAGGCATAAAACAAGTATTTATCTGATGGATCATTTGGTGAAGCGAACGTCCTAATGAAGTGAAGGTATTCAAGAATTAATGATTATTAAAATTGCAGAGATTAATAAAAATTGTTCTAGTTTAGGTCTTCTTTAAGACCAATTCTAAAAGGTCAACAAATTCAACATATATTTCATATCTCTGTTTTGTCTGAAATTTCCATGATTTACAAGATAGTGTGGATCACAATAGGTAGAGTAAAAAACATTCAAGCTGTTAACAATCTCACCATCTCAACACCATCCCTGAAGGTTTTGCTTATCTAAATGTATTTCTATTTTACCCATTATATCCATACTAAAGGCATTGCGGGATTTTTTGCATAAGAGAAACAACCACATTTGCAGAGTCTTATTATTACTCCAAGGTCTAATCAAGTCACCAGCCAATCTAGAGGAGAAACCTTTCCAATTATATTCTGAAAGTGCACTAGACTTAGAATATTAGATCACACATTTTTCCAGTGATTCAAATTGTGATATATTTGGAATACTTTGGTGCCATGATATTCACAGATAACCTGGCATATTACCCAAGAACAAAAGAGTCCAGTGACTTCTTGTTCTTATTATAGATGATATCTTTCCTATGCAGTGACTTCACTTATTCAGGACCTGAAGCAATGGCTCAGTAAATATGTTTCTTCTTCCAGGCCATTAAGGGATTCATCGCAACCATCTCTCTCTCTCCATCACCCAATCGTCTTAATAACATCTACCTCTTTCATGACATCAACAATAAGCTGTTGTGTCTTCCTGAAGTGTAATGGGACCTCATACTGTTAAGCAGCTTGTTATTCCTCCTCCGGGAGCGTGACTTGTGATTCTCACTGTTTAACCTTTGCTAGATTAAGTGACAAAAACGAGTGCAATATTGTGAGCGGATTGCTTTAGATGATTCTTCAGCAATTAAAACCTAATTTAAACCAATACGATTTTTCTTTGTGAAATATCTTGAAGACAGAGTTAAGAATGAACGATAATTTTCTGTGAAGAACCATACAAGAAACTCTTCGGGATTTTATTCATGTACTGAACCAATTATATGATAAATTGTCATTCTGAGAAATATTATGAGCATTAGACATTGCCCTTCTCAATATATCCAAAGATATGCAAATTGGTAAAAAAAATAGGACAGACCATTCTGATGTATAGCCTGTAGCGCCCCCTGTTAATAGAGGATCTATTTGCATAAATTACGTTGCAATCATTGGCGTATTACTCTCACGGCAAAATGCTTAACGTTAAACCATCCCTCCATCTTGGCTTCTCCCTCAAATGCACTGCGATATAAAATGCTCATACATTCAGACTAGACATAATGTCTGTTTTTTTGCTGAGAATAACTAGGAATGAGATATGTTAAATAATATTACAGGTTTTACTTGTAAAAAGTAATTGTTAACATATTAAACGAGTGGGAAGATTTAGTATTCATCAGTTAAACAGGGAGACACTTTGTATTTAAACCTTTTAAATCAAATAAAATTCAAATGCAAAACATTGTGAAATGATAAAATATAATATAATATAATATCTTCAAAACTTCTGAACTTCTGAATTTCTGATATAACATAGCATCGCTATTTTTTTTAAATATTTTAACCGATGCAAACAAAATATGTGTCACAATACACTTCGAAGAATATGCGTATCATCTAACCAATACTTTAAGCCATGATCACATGATACCACTGTCTGTGGAAAAAAGTTTACAAGTTCTCAGGAATTTCAAAGAATGATGGTGTGTTTGTTTTTACCTTAAGAGAACCTGTGTTACTAGCCGCTAACAAAACTGAACGAGCTTGTGTTAGCAGCGCCTTTATGTGTTGCTTTATTTTTTATATATAATTTATTTGTTGAGTCAGGTATATTCTGATTGAGTGAACCCGTTTGTTTTTGTAGTTTTGAAATCAAGGTGGCAGAGACAATATTTTATGCTCTTAAGATATATTGATGCAATATTCGACCAACTTGGAGCCACAGTGATTTCATAGCTTGGCTAGAGCTACTCTAAAGTTTTCCAGTAACACGATATAAATAGATGTGAATGCTAACGCTGCTCACCTCTATTCAACTTTGTGATTCCCCAAGATTGTTCCCTACTCCAGTGTTACACCTCCAGGTATATTTGCTAATGACAAAAATAATCCATGATTCGACACTTATCCCTATATCTCTTGTGGACGCTAATATTTAATACATATTCAAATACTAAAAATTTATAGTTTTTAAAGTAACGCTTTTGTCCTGATCCTCACTGTTACATCAACTGCATGCATCTAGGTCACATCCATTGGCGATTCTGGTTTTCTTATAACTCATACAGATCTCGTATTTTGTCCAATATTTCAAACGAATGTCTTGGAAGTGATATTCAAAATCCTCCAATGAAACTTTAAATAAAGATAAAATGTCATTGAACTGACGATGTATATCATCATGTGATTGAAATCCTTATTCCATGTAAGCAATACTCTGTTGTGCCTTTTTGTCATATCAAATCAGAAACAGGTCTATCTAAACACGGGTCCTCGCCTGTCAGTACGGCGACCATAGTGTTATTCCATAGGGTTGTTTGAACTTGACAAAGGAGAAAACGACATGTCTTTTTATGCAAATCTACGAATCTACAAATTCCTTGAACCCCAACGCATATAGATGTTCTCCTTGTATCCTCCCCAGAAGAAGTAATGTTTACCTGAATAATCATATACCCCTGTGCATACTACAAGTAAACGTTTGCAATTTGTATCTATCATTATGACATCGGCACCACAACTGTTTCAATCAATCTGCACCCCATGAAAACTAAATGCAAAACTACTAGTGCAATCATATCGCCACGTGTAATTATCCACTCCTTTGCATTTTAAGAGAAACTGTCACATTGTAAATAATAACTAAAATCATGCAGATTTCATACAAATGCAAATTTGAATTCAATTCTGAGCAGAATATCAAAAGTGATAAATGAGATGTTGTTGTGGCATTAAAAGTCACATCCAGTTCTTTTCACATTGATCACCTCATTACAGATACAAAGTAGGGTCTCGCTTGTTGACTTATTTTGCTCAACATTCAACATTCTGATGCATTTCCTCCACAACTTACATTTATCTCTAGAGATATTCAAGGCATGGTTATTCACTGAGATGAGGTGTTTGTCCTTGATACTTGTACCAAGGTACACTAAAAGGAATCATTTACCAACTAGTCATCATAATCCAATCAATAATATCTGCTCCATCAATCACAATCACTCCATATTTTTGTCAAAACCGTTTCATAGTGTTCATGAAGTTCATCACTGATACAAATATCATTCGTCAAGTTGCATAACCCAACCAATATTATCTGCAACACTTATCATAATCAAAGAATAATGTAATGTTGTTTACTTGTTTACTCTGGAATGACTAGTCACTGAGACATGAGTTGTGACAGCTCACTAAATATCCATCAAGATGTATCAGCCCACAACATTTAATAAAATTCCTTCTGTTATGGCCAATTTATAATGTCTATGTCAAAACTCTATCTGAATTGGTCACTGATGAGTGATTGTTCATACAAGCACAATATTCGTTACTGATACCAATATTGTTAGTGTGGTTGAATCAATGCCAAGAATGATAGCTCAAACACTTAATATCAAATTCAAAGTTTTAATATTCACAGAGGCATAATTGCTCACTTAAGAGATAACAATAAATGAAGCATGAATTTCGTCTTGATTACCAATCATATCCATTAATATGTATCAACCTACAACAATATGGCTCTATCAATAAAAGCCACTGAATGAAATTCTTGTAAATGTTTGCTGAAGCGTGACTGCTTACCCAAGCATAGATGTCATCATTGATACCAATACTATAAATCAACAATCCCATCATGTTTTCAACCTTAAATGTGGTATAATAGTTGAGATAAAAGACACATCAAATTTTCTTATCCATATTTATATAATGATAATAATATTATATAACAATAATAATAATAATAATAATAATAATAATAATAATAATAATAATAATAATAATAATAATAATAATAATAATAATAATAATAATAATAATAATAATAATAAATAATAATAATAATAATAATAATAATAATAATAATAATAATAATAATAATAATAATAATAATAATAATAATAAAATAATAAAAATAACAACAACAACAACAAACAACAACAACAACAACAACAACAACAATAATAATAATAATAATAATAATAATAATAATAATAATAATAATAATAATAATAATAATAATAATAATAATAATAATAATAATAATAATAATAATAATAATAATAATAATAATAATAATAATAATAATAATAATAATAATAATAATAATAATAATAATAATAATAATAATAATAAAAATAAAAATAATGATATTCGTGATGAGACCTACTTGTAGCATTGTAGCAGATATAGTGCTGCCTAACTGAATTGTCATGTCGCAGGTCCTTGACATGACAACCCACCCGGTCACAGATTTACAAGGACAACGGGTTAACCCTTTGGCACAGGCCTCAGCTCATGTGGGAATTTGTATCATGAGTTCAATCCCGGCAAGGCCGGGGTTCAAACCCACGACCTTTGGATCACCACAGAGGAACTGGTGCTAATAAGCTGGCGCCCTACCGGTGGAAAAACCATAATTATGATAATTGCAATCAATCTTACTCTTTCAAAGATTATGGAGTATTATTGTCTCCAAGTGATTTTAATTGTAAACAGCACAATTCAATTCACCTGTGTCAAAGACTCAACGAGTTCATAGTAATAATAATGATAATGATGAGGACCCAGTAATAATAATGATGATCAGCTCCCAGTAATAATAATGATGATGAGTTCTCAGTAATAATAATGATGATGGTGAGGCCCCAGTAATAATAATGATGATGGCGAGGCCCCAGTAATAATAATGATGATGGCGAGGCTCCAGTAATAATGATGAAGATAAGGTCCCAGTAATAATAATGATGATAGCGAGGCCCCAGTAATAATAATGATGAAGATAAGGTCCCAGTAATAATGATGATGATAGCGAGGCCCCAGTAATAAGAATGATGAAGATGATGCTCGAAAGTCGACCCGACATGGCCATAGCTGCTGAAAGGGCCATAAAACACCATTTCACAAATTTCATAGGACTAATACCAGACAACCTCTGTTCATTGCGCTAAATGACAATGTCTGTTCTATCCAATCAGACCTCAATATACCGTGCAGTAATGTAATGGGGGTTGTCTGGTCAAGAAGTGCCTCCAGGGCAATATAGATGATTTCCCATTCTATGGTATTGTTTGCCTTAATACTGAGGTACAAGCACAGAACTCTTGTAATCCTCTGTCAACCTTATCAATATAAGAATATAAAGAACTACTGTCCTGTGACCGTGTTTCTAGTGCAATGTGGCAATCGATATTCACCTCAATTTGTAGGGATGTGTCATATTATTTGTCTATATTTATGTAAAGGAATGTGTCCTTTTAAAAATAATAGTTCTCCCTGTCAACATTTACATATTAATGACAATATATCAAAAGCAAAATGGCAGTATATGATATCAACCTTGTTATGCAAAGTGAGTGGATATAGTATCAGCCCACAACGATGCATCAAGATCAAAGTAGCAGTATGCAACAAAGAACTACCAGAATTCCGGGAACACAGTGACTGTGCGTGTATATATAACGTTTATAAAACGATCTGTCCTTTACAAAATGGTAGTATCTACTTTCAAACTGTGCAGAGTGCGACTGTGTAATGTACATCGTTAATACCGTGTCAGTTACAAATGAGCAAGATTACATAAACATGTATCTGTTAAGACTATGATACCACTATGCCCGTACAATGCGACAATTCCTATGTAGATTTTAGTGTCATCGACAGGTGCAAAGTGCAAAGTGACACTCCTTAAGACTAGTTATTTTTGCCAAGCAAGCAACCTGAGACAGTACCTGTAGGAATGTAGCTGTAGAAATTGTGGTAGTGAGATTAACCTAAAAGATTAGTGACTGTAGTGACTAAGGTTTTTTCTGAGAAGTCAGTTGATGGCAGGTTTAGTAGGTGTATCTGGTCGGCCACGTGTAAGCATACATTGTCTGCGTGTGTTCTTCTGGAGAGGGGAGTGTATTGAGCAGGGCATCATAATTGAAGATGGCTTTGATTCACTGGGTACTGGGGCTTGCTTCTGGTACAATTCGCCACTTTATTCGGTGCAAAAGCTCAATGCGAAACGAATTCGGCTTAATATGTGTAATTACCTCAGATTGCTTCAAAACAGTAATAAAGCAATGTTTTTCCCTTGCTGCTGTTCCATTCCCATGCAGAGAGCACCTAGCTGACATTCCCCCTCAAGACATATTGATGTGCCTTTGAGAACCGCCCCCAATACTACTGTGAAAATCCGATCACATTCACACAGAAAGGAATTTACCTGGAATTCACTAGAATCCTATTTCCTAATCAGTGTCTTGACCGTATAATCACATTACCTTCTTATGGTAAATTTCCATTAAATCTCATTTTTTCAGATGTTTGAATTAATATCATTCATTTTCGTGAAGGAAGAGTACTATTTCCACATATTATCTGCTGCTCTAAAATGTAAATAGGTGTTTTATTACACCTCCTGTCCACTTGTGTATTCCTGTTACAAAACTGGTTTAGAAGTAAAAATAACTTAGAAATTTACCCAGCTTGAAAAAGGCAGCAAACTTGTGGAATGATATTCTTCCCTATTCAAGGATTTATACGATGTGCAAGATCTGCAATTATCCCAAGTATCTTATTAGATGCATCTCACTCAATATGATCAGTCCTGGGCACATCTGAGCAACTTATACAAAGCGTATTGTGTGCCAGGCCATGAAACATAACGTCATATATTATATAAAGTAAGTGTAATGTTTCTCTATTCCACATTCAAAAGCCAAACCCTATTTTCACTCTTTAAAGATAAACAAAGGTTTTCATTACAGACATGTGTATATAATTAATTTAAAACTTGATTATATTTCGATTTTGTAAGATTACATGGACATCATACTAGAGATGTTCTGATTATATTAAACCATATGACATATCAATTATGTGAGGTCACATGACACATCAGCCCACCGATTTTGGAAATCAATGTGCGCGAAATTAGAAGAATGCAGAGAACTGTTATCTTTCCTAAAGGTCTTGTAAAGGGAAATACAAGCAAGAAAACCATTACAAATACTGCTTTTGGACTGATTGGTGCGATTTGAACCTTTCAATCAAGGTAAGATGACGAAGAACCCTTTCAAGTTATTGGCTTACAAATGCAAGTAGCACTGCTCTATCCACCGTAACTGCCTGCTTGTTGTGACTCATTCGAGTAAAGAGTAAAGGCCCGAATTGTACAGATATATATATATATAGAAAAGTTGAATATTCTCCATATTTGAGGTATCTATCGTTCGTCTTTAACGGTAGCAGGTTGATTGATGCATTACGTGTTTTTCATGTGCGAATACACCTGGCTTTAGCGGTGAAACATCGGGGTATAGAAAAGGTTTGGGGGGTAAAAAAGGGGGAGGCGATTGGCGAAAACATTTGCACCCTTTGTTTTACCGGGGAAATCATTTGTGATTGTTGTAGCCAAGTTGTAAAAACACCAAAACAAAGATAGCCGAAGGTTGCTAAAAGTGAGCCTAAATGATACCATCAGTACGGTGATCTTTAACCATTTTGTGTTTCTAAATGTATTACAGAATATATATATTTAAGTTTTAGTACTTGATATTTTGTTTACTTTTGCTTACAGAGGATAATGAAGGTATTTTCATGGTAAGTTGAGGTGTGAATCATAGGGCGTATGATGAGTCAATTGATTGTGAGAAATGCCGGATCCTTTCTTCTTGATCCAAAATGATCTTATCAAAACATTTCGATATTTATTATGGAAATATTATTAAAGTTATTTTCATGAATGTTTTGAAAACTGTTCAAATGGTCACATTTCATAGACATGAGATTTATTTGTATTATGCTATCAATTTATTTAATGTGATTAAAATCCACTGATTTTCTGAATCAACAAGAAGCTGTTACTTTATCTATCATGTGTAAAGATAGTAAATCCCCTGATCGGTTAATTGCTGAATATTTGATTAGTTTTATTTAAGACTCCTATCAGTCTCCTTGCAGGGAAAATGGCCTGTATTATTGTTGACAAATATACCTGAAAATCTTAAATCTACTTAGCCAATTTTGAAGGATATTTAATGGCATTTTCTGATTTATTAGCTTAGTGTGTGAGTGGGAGTTATAAACGGGATTAGAAAAAGATAAAATGATAATCGCTTACTTGAAAATAATTGAATGTCTTTCAGCCCATTTTAGGTAAAAGTGCTGGAAAAACTCTATTCTTTTCTGTTCTAAATGAAATCTAAATGTCTTCATTCTACAGTTTCTAGTCTCAAATGTCAACTCTTATTCATTCCTGAGAAAATAGACAGAAATATATAAAAGAACAAAAGCTTTGAAGAATTATTAGAAATAATTGCATGGAAACTATATTTTTTTCTTTTCATACAATCCAGTTGATAAGCTATTGTTAAATCTTTGTGCTCATGCACATTTGAGAGTAGTGTATATTGTTGGCATTACACGAAATAACTATTATAACAAAGCCATGTTTATCAAACCAACAACAATGGACTGCTTTTTTTCTGAATCAAAGTTCAAATCAAATGAGCGCGGCTAGATGTATCATTAGAGATTACCCATAGTTCTCTTGGATCATCATTCATTAATCATTAACCACTGTCAACTGAGAATTACTACAAAATTAGAGTTTGATTAATCGTGGGAAGCTATCAATGACATACGACACACTTAGAACTATCTAAAAAGTAAGTTTCAAGCACAATTCTTACCCTAAGATTGCGTAGGTATCTGTCTAGTGCCGCCACCTGTTGGGGATCTGGAGCATCGTCTGGCAGGTTATTATAGTCTATGGAGGAGAGGCTGCGCGCCTCGGAGATCGAGCACAGCGTCCACAAACCAACGGCCAGCACACTAGCCACAAGGTTAATCCAAGCTGCCATATAGTTCGTAAGGTAGGCTCCTGCCTTGTCACCCCTCGACTCTGTAATATACAATATCATCCACACACTCAGTTATCAGTTTTGCGACCATGCTGATATGTCGCGGAATATATTTTTAACAATTTAGGACACGATGATATTAACTGAAGTTCCTTATTTACTGCTTGCGGACTCTCCTGATTGCATTCGCCATTTTTATGATATAATGATATATAATTTGCATTACTTCTATCAATTTTCAAAAGGTCATAAAGGATGGATGGATGGACGGACGGGCGGATTTGTATATTTTAGCATCCTCACTTTCTTTCAGCATTAACCCTCAAACCTTTTGTGCCTTTAATTATGTAGCATACAAGACAAAACCTATTTTGTGCATATCAAACTGCAGGCTTCTAATATTTAAGATTGATATCATGTGAAATAATAAAGAGAAATGGGCTTTTAATTGAAAAGATTCTGAAGTTTAAGATAAATTATCGCCTCAGGTCAGAATGTTTGATGTGTATAATGGTTGAGTGACGTATTGAAATATCAGGATGACGTCGATAATGTTTGAGGGTGACTTAAAAAAAGGGTGGATATCAATTAACAATTTGACAAGTTCTTGTTCAGATTCTTATGAAATTGTCATTTTAAGTACTCCATGCTGTTGAACACAGCATGAAAAAAATATTTGTGAAAGTTTCCAACACAGTTGTGACAATAACATTTAAGAATGTGCAGAAATTCAACTAATGGCTGAAATTCACAGACTTCTACTGTTAGCTTTTGTAATATTATACCCTACAGACGAATGAGTAGGCATATATGCATGTGTATGTTCATTTACATTGAGAGCAGATTAAGAATATGTTTCAACACCGAGATTGGATAAATCTCTCTTAAGATAATTGTCTACAGCATGATAACTCTCTTACACATGTATAACTATCTGAACAACTATGTGAGATAAATCTCTAAGATAACTATCTGAGATAACTATCTGAGATAACTATCTGAGATAATTATCTGAGATAACTATCTTAGATAACTATCTGAGATAACTATCTGAGATAACTATCTGAGATAACTATCTGAGATAACTATCTGAGATAACTATCTGAGATAACTATCTGAGATAACTCTCAGATGCCTTTCTGAGATAACGTTCTCAGATAACTCTCTAAAATAACTCCCTGGTATATATCCCTTAACCTTCTGAGACAGCTCGAATATAACTAACTTATATAACTAAAACACCTAAGCTCTCTGAAATAACTATCTTAGATAACTCTCTTAAAATAACTTTCTGATGTACTTCTCTTGGATAAATCTCTGAGATAATTTCTGAGATCTCTCTGAGATAATTTCTGAGATAACTCTCTCAAATATCTCTGAGATAATTATCTGATATCTGATAAATCTCTGAGATACCTATCTGATACAACTCTCAGAGATATTTCTAAGAGATAATTATATGAGATAGTTATATGAGATAATTATATGAGATATTTCTATGCGATAATTATATGAGATAGTTATATTAGATAGTTATATGAGATAGTTATATGAGATAGTTATATGAGATAATGATATGAGATAGTTATATGAGATTATCACACATAAGCTCAGGATTGAACTAGGTGCACCGGCTTTCCGCAATGATGTGGGTGTGTTCTCCATCATAATGTTACACATCAGAAGCATTATCTGAATACAAAAATGCCTCCAATCTCCAACTTGCAAGCTTAAGCATAACAGTAATGTACAGCAGTCTTGAGTAACTGTTGGAGAACTGTTTAGCATTGCATTATGACTGATTAGAATAGAAAATATCTTACTTATTTCAAAGAGCTTAATTAACAATTGTTGTCACAGTGCTATTGTATAAAGTATGCCTTGTATGTATGTATGTATGTATGTATGTATGTATGTATGTATGTATGTATGTATGTATGTATGTATGTATGTATGTATGTATGTATGTATGTATGTATGTATGTATGTATGTATGTATGTATGTATGTATGTATGTATGTATGTATGTATGTATGTATGTATGTATGTATGTATGTATGTATGTATGTCTGTATGTATGTATGTATGTATGCATGCATGCGTGTGTGTGTGTGTGTATGTATGTATGTATGTATGTATGTATGTATGTATGTATGTATGTATGTATGTATGTATGTATGTATGTATGTATGTATGTATGTATGTATGTATGTATGTATGTATGTATGTATGTATGTATGTATGTATGTATGTATGTATGTATGTATGTATGTATGTATGTATGTATGTATGTATGTATGTATGTATGTATGTATGTATGTATGTATGTATGTATGTATGTATGTATGTATGTATGTATGTATGTATGCTTTTTCGACTCTTAAATCTCCCCGCCCCACACCCTCGAGAATATTC
Source organism: Amphiduros pacificus (assembly GCA_949316495.1). Lineage (NCBI taxonomy): Eukaryota > Metazoa > Annelida > Polychaeta > Phyllodocida > Hesionidae > Amphiduros > Amphiduros pacificus. The sequence goes on from OX439002.1 coordinate 28,872,647, forward strand.
TTTTTGTCTCGTATTTTACAAGATATATTCTCGTTTGGGAAAGCCTCGTCATCATACATTAAAGACTCATTATAATAATGTTATCATACTTGAAGCAGGCAGCAAAAACCAGCATAATTAAAGGGTGGGGTTGCAATGTAATTAATGCTCCCATTTACACATTTTATCCTAGTTGTGATAATATGATGGATATTTACACTATAAGACCAACTGAAATATAGAAACAGATAGCCAAGGCTGTGCAAAGCTATAACACACTGCGGGATGTGACTTGACGCTGGTAGTGTCAAATAGTCCAAATGCCAAAATATGATACACTAGATGTACAAAAGGACATCCTTTTCACGCCCGTACAAATATTTACCTATACTCATTAACTAATGGCACGAAAATCAAATGTTGGAATGGTGGAATGTTTTGTCGAGTGATATTTCACTCTCATGGTACGGCGGCGTGGCTTCGTGCATGTGATGTGGAGGGAAACCTATTTTGTCTCTGATATATTGAATCACTATCACTTAACTTGGTCTATCTATAACACGGCTACAATCCTTTCAGCAATGACAATACACCACGCAATATAATTAGTCAATAGTCATTTGGCACAAACGATTGACATATTAACAGCTCTATGTTTTCACGGGAATTGGTCACTCAGAATGATTCTTGGCATCCAGCATCCAATGTATACTGAAGATAGTTTACACGCCTACATGTATTTGAGCCAAATGGCTTCATTGTCTGGCGTGGCCTTGTTGTGACTATATCCAATTCTGGACAGTTCTTTAAGTCTGAGGTACAATTTATTTTAGACTTGCAAGGTGGAAACCACGACTCGGAGAGGCAGGTTTTTTTTTTCATTACAGACAGTTAACTAGAGAGCAAGTCCATTACCGCAAACGCCATTATTGAACTGTTGACACCAGTGAGATGAGACATAGCTCGCCATACATTGTCTAAACTTCTGTGCTTCAGGGAGATGTCATTTTGTTTATCATATTCAATTCAAATTATTTTACCATACCAACAAGGCATTATCTTGCATAGATGCTTTACTATATAAGTGAATCTGACCGCACCCGATTTGTCAGCCCTGATATGTGGGCCTATGGGACGTCTCTCCTGTATTCTTATTGGCTAAATATATTTTTTTTCAATTTTGTAGATTTGAAAAATTCAATGTTTAGAACCAAAAACTAACTGATAGGAGAACTTTGATAATTGGGTGAACTGATTTAAGATCCAAAATGTGATTGCATGTGCGCAAAGGTGGGCAGGAATATTTGTGGAATCTGTAGCTCACTCAGTGCAGGTAATAACGGAACACTCCACCTCGTTATGCTCAACAATAATATCATAATACTGTAATACAAAGTTATTATCATTACATCATAATATCATCATAAATATCATCATTATTTCTTTATCATCTCGCTGCCACTTACGGCCGCCATGTCTTATGTCCTTTCCCAGCTTGGCTTCCAGTGTCACATATGAACACCACATATGTGAATGCATTCGCCGCTATGCCTATTCAATTTTTCAAGCTACCACACTGGCGTCATGCCAAAACCTTTCCTTTTAAAATTTTGTATTTGTTCGTGTCACCAATCTTGGTGACACCAACTTTTGCGATAGGAGAATGTGTGTTTTAGTAAACTCACCTGTTATGATATTCAATTAGTTTTACCTTATTGTATTTAGGACTGGAAACGGTGTGTTTGACTCACACTGCAGTCGGTATTACTTTCACACTGGTTAAAAGACATGAAAGTCGATATTGCCATTGTTACATAAATTATTGTGTTTTTTTCTGCATAACTGTATATTAAAATGATAATGTTTTTAATATGACCATAAACATATTGTACACAGATCTCCAAGTCCACACAAATCATGATTCAGCAAGTTTGGTATATCTTCACACAATCATCACACAATCACATATAATTGAATCATTTCAGCACCAAAAGTACGTCATATCTATCTATATATTATGCATCTCTCTCTGTCTCTCTCTATCTCTCTCTATCTCTATCTGTCTCTATCTGTCTCTATCTGTCTCTCATTTCTTTATAGAGAGATTTTATGGAATCACATTTATCAATTTAGGAGATGCATTGTTATTTTGACTAAATTAAAGTTAATTCTTTATCATTTCTAAGCATAACACCTTTCATTAATATTAAACACATATTCACTAGTAAAATGTAAAAGATACTTCGTTTGCAAAGGCGTAGTGAGAAGTGAATATTATATCCGATTACAGCCTGTATTGCAGAATCCATTAGAAGTTGTATGGGACAACCTTTTGGGACGGGATATTGCATTCATCTGATATATTGACACGTCTTAATATTCACTTGAAACTTTAAAATCCATTCCATCTATGACAGGAAATATACCTTTGAAAAACAGGCTTCTCCTTATTTGTTGAAAACTGCTTGAAACTTATTTCATATTTCCCCAGAGAGAATGAATGTTTCCAATAACATTCGCGTTCTAAGATATTTTTATCGTATCAATTTTTAGTATTTCCATCAGAGATAATAATATTTTTTGTACTCAATACCGTTCTATGTAATTGCATATTGAACTTGTGACTGACCTTACTGTATGTTACCTCTTCTCGCACTTAGGAAATGTATGTACACTCGACTCGTGATACTTGGCAGTTGAGTCCGTGGAACCCGTCTTCTCGTCTCCGCACAGTGAAAGATTGGTACAGGTCTTTATACGTGTGTCTGTGTCTACAACCTTCTCCCAACTATGGCATGTCCATGTTCACACACGGGGGAGGTGTGTGTGTATCGGGAGAGGGGGGGATATGTGTGTGTGAGTGCGGGGGAGAGAGGTATGTGTATGTGTGTATGTGTGGGGGGGAGACCCTGGTACGCAGGCTAACACGCAGGTTGGTACGCAGGCAGGTAAGTAAACCTCCCCCAACACTTGCTGGCTGCTTCAACATACCGTCGCTATGAGGCCGAGAAAGCCACGCAATGTTATCACAGTCTCTAATGTGTTTACTTTTGCTATCACGTCCTAGTTGACAGCGATACCTTACAATAATTGTTGAAGGTTCTGGTATATACTTTAAAGTGGTTCGGGCTAACTGTTCGATATCACCCGAAAGCCAACCTCTTATGCTTCATGATACACCCAATAGAGAAACCTGTCATTTTAATTAATTGACACTGCCAAAATTGTACTAAAATTAGCCTATCAATTTCATCATATCTGTACGATATTTGTATTCTCTTCGAACACAATATTTTTAATTAATTAGTGAGCTGCATATATGGCAATGTGTCCACGATATTACATACAAACTTCGTACAACTAAATGCATACTCTGTATAAATATGTACATATTACTTAAATTAACCTTTTTTGTGTTGATTTCAATTCTGTATGAAATGATGACTCATATGATATCTGTGTTTACCATGTTTTGATAAATCGTGTATTTTGAGCAGGTAAACCAAATTTGGAAACAAGCTGGAAAATGTGTAATTTAATCAATTTAACTAAGCGATGTTTAACAATGAAGCCCGTCGACAGTTAGTATATTCAATAGATCACTATGCTGAGCATCCAGCAAAGTCTTAGATGAAAATATATTGCAAGTACTTCTAACTCACCAATGTGATTATGAATATGCTCACACAAAATATCTTAAAATTTCAATGAAATATCAAAGTATAATTCAATCAGTGAATGTTGATAATGAATATTTACTGGTCACATTAGATCTCCAAAATAATATTGCGTAATCTTAGTGTTCTGTTCCATTGAAAATAGATTTGTGTGGAATAAGTACAACATCTTGCCTAATAATTGCTAAAAGCGCCAACCAGTAGTTTCAGAGGAGAAGATCAAAGTTGACGGACAGACAGAATGACAGAAAATTCCCCCTCATTCCAGATAAATATAAGGATTATGAGGTGTAAAAAGTCAATTGAAATGGTTGTCTAACGAGGGTGAAAGATTGGTGAAGGTAAGGTACAGCTGAAATATTCAACGATGTGATAAAAACATCTAAACGCAATGTTAAGGGCTTTGCTATAAGACAATTGTTATGTGTTTAAACATTATCAAATCGCCTGTGGGTGCAAGCATTAAATAATGGCCCCCAGCATGAAGACTAAATAAAGGGACATTCTGTCTGGCGTTGGATACGGCAGACAGACAAGGAACTAGTTTGCCAGGAATGCCGGTGCAGTTGCAACACTCTTGTCCTGGTTCCAGATGTTGAGGCAGATCAGATTAGCCCCAGGTCTCAGATAAATGACTCGGTGGACTTCTTTCCTGTATTCTTAGTTTTGATTATTTCGGTTAAATATCATGTTTAGTTTTGTGGATTCGAAATATTCCAATGTTCAGAATCTAGGACTAACTGAAGGGAGAATGCTGATGATTGGGTGAACTGAGGGACAAATGTAAGATCCAAAAATGTGGATTTTTTTTCTTTCTTTGAATATCTCCTCATGGCACCAGGCCTTGACGATACGGGTCCCAAAAGGTGACCCCCTTTTGGCTCTGTGGTGGGTAGGAGATCTAATTGATGGAAATAAGGGAAATATAGTAACAAAACAAACATAAAAGACAATGAAATGAGATTGTTTATTGTTTTGTTTTTGTTTTGGGATCTTGAGCAATTTCAACATTATTTCAGTTATTTCATGATGAGATCTACTTGTAGCAGATACAGTGCTGCCTCACTGAACTGTCATCGTAGGTCCTTGACGTGACCACCCATCCAGTCACAGACTTACAATGGCTACGGGTTAACAAGCACAGGCCTCAACTAACATGAACAATTGTATCATGAATTGATATCATGGCATGGAATCGAACCCACAACACAGAAAACTTGTGCCATTATGCTTGGGCTCTAACCAATTGTGTTATTGTCCTTGATAAATGAGATTGACAGCAACAATGATTCAAATAGAACAGAAAAATGGCCTCAATTCATTCTTTCATAAAGCTCCGATTTAGAAGAGGAGATAATGGATGAACCTAATGATCAGGATTTTATCATTTACAAATGACTTTTCATTAAATGTATGTCATAAGATCTCCAATCAATACATTTATTCTGAAATTGAGTCTGACATTTAAAGGAAAATAAGCTTAAAGATAATGTCATAACATTTTGTGTCTTTCACAAAATTGGTTCAATTGAGGCAATTAATGAAAAGAGCCCATGGCACAGTTTTTATTTTTGGTAATTCGTGTATACGCCAATGCAAAATTACATTAAATACAAATTTACAAGCTTTTGTGGTTAGGATTACTGTGCACAATACTTTCACGATATGTTTAATATATCTACTACCAAGTGAACCAATATAGTTTTCACACTTTAGATATTAATTAAATAGCCATATTTCAATATCCAGATTCACCTTTATAAATCTATGCACCTTTAATTGTCATTATAATTGTCAGAATCAAGTGAACACTCCTCATATCAACCCATTTACATTAAACCTTGTGGAGAAGTAAAATCTTTTCTTGCTTTGTATCAATTTGTACACACTGATGGATCGTTCAATAAGGACAAGGCTGCTGCAGTTCCTGTTATTAAAGACAATCACATCTATTCTGAGCACCTTACAAGCAAAGCACCAATTCATTCAGCTGAGTTCTATGCAATTTATTTGGCACTAGATCATATGGAGATATGTCCTTCATAAACGTGTTCAAAATTATCTTATTTTTTGTCTAGATCACAAGCAGTCAAATTAAAGTATTGGAGAAAGATCCATCTCCTGACTGAGTCCCCAAAGCAGGATTGTATAAATGTTCAATAGATATGTTTATTTCATATACAGAATTATCTGTGACCTCCATGATTTCATGAAAGCTTTCACTACATTTCATGTTGCAATCCTCTTAATACTAAAATAACAATGTACATTTTTGAGAACTTTTTTAATGTTATCGGCATAAAAAGTGTAGAAATGAAGGCGCTTTACTCTTCTGCACTCTATTGTAAAACATGTACCTTTATATATTATTTTCAGTATACGATACTTCTGGAAAACAACTGGATTCCACATAAAACATTTGTAATAAGTAGTTCGTCTGGGGAGGACAATGTGATGAAGGTTGTATCAAAGACAAGCCTACTTCACACCTTCTTGCATACAAAACATGTCTGTTATAACAAGGAAGAGACGTATATTGTCCTAATCTTTGAGGGACATTGCCTGATGCGGTAACAATGTGACCAGTTACTGTCAGAATATAATAATAGAACTGATGCTACATATTGTCATCTCAGATAATTTTCACCCTCTGACATTTCCAAGCACAACATATTAACATTACGTTTATTCACTTGGCAGCTTTGTTTTCACATGGCAGCGAATTGCTTTAGTACGTGGGAGAAGAGTGTAAGTTTAAATTTACTTATTTCTGTTATTTGAGTACACAATCATGAGGGGGAACTTTGAAATTTGGAAGCTATATTTAGCATACCTAAATGACGTTCTGTATCAAAGTACCATTATTTCAGGCTTGAAGTAATTACTCCAATGTCCAGGCTAGCAGCTTATTTATGTCACTTTAAACAATAATTGAATGCATGCATAACAGTATTTACATGCATGAAAATATTTAGATGCATAACAATACTTTAATGCAAGAAATGTGTTGAATACAAATCAACCTTTTTAAGAAACAGTATTGTAGGCATGAGAAGGGAATGCATTTGATGGTATATTGCCTCTGTTTAAACGGTCATTAGTTGCAAAGGCTTTGATTGTAGTTGCAAAATAAATGAATCAATCAATACAAGAATGAAAGGAATTTTCAACCTCGGCTAATGTGTCTGTATCTAGTAATATATTAACAAAATGTACTCTTGTTCTTCAAAAAAAAAACATATCTGGTAATTGAAATCATTGCTCTTTATTTTATTCGATTGGTGTGTATCTTGTGGTATGTAAATTGTACATTACTATTCAAAATATTAGATAAGATTGAGTTTTATTGTTTTAAACACGAATTATACCCAAATAATAAATTATTATTTATATTGCTTTTTCAATGTCAAAAAATACTTTTATACTTGGTTGGTGTGGTTCCGGTTCTGATGTGGTTCTGTATTAAATGTTTCTTGGTTCATGACAAAAAAGGCTTGTTTAAAGCAGACATTCTAACAAATATACGAATTCATCCAACAAAATAATTGTTATAAAGTCCTGTTGTCTGGCCGCTGTTTTAATTTGCTATTCATAGGTTCTAATGAATGTTCCCTTGGTTAAAATGTCTGGCAATTGCAAAAACTTGATATTTCTGTTTTGAGTAATTAATATGAGGTATGTCATACAATGTAGGCAACCATTTTCTTATTATCTGCAGGGATCTGTGGCATCATATGTTCGACATTTAATACAGATATATTAAAGCAGCGAATGCATTATCGATGTGTAATTAATACCTGTTGTAGTTGACACAGTAGACGCTTACCTCCTTGCCACCGGAAGTCATGTGTCATTCTCACTTGTCACATGCTCCTTGATTTGGTAATGCATTCTGCTCATGCGCGACGGAAGCTCAGTCCGGACGAAGCAGTCTACTGTGGAAATGGACACAACGTTAGATGTTTGTATAAGTGTCGTCTGCCAGACTGAAGGTATCGTCTGCTCACTTATATAAGGTAGAATGACACTATACCGCAAACATAGATTACGATTCACTTCTGAATACTAATGACTAGTTTCTAAATCTTGAATTCAGACATAAGAATCTTTTCTACTGCATTATGGCATCCAAGGATGATCTTTGATACTTTCAATTTGTTAAATGTAAAAGTATGGATCACAGACTTATGACGCTGTCCCTTGAAATATATATGGTTTAATAATTTGTATTTCTTCACAAGGATGTCGCTTATTACCCTTGAATATTAATTACTTTCATAAAAAATAGGAAATGATTAAGCATTTAGAGCTGGATTATAGCAGAGTGAGTTAGCAATTAGACACCAACCTGGACCTCTCTATCCATTTCTTGTCTTCAGACCTTATGGAAAGAAACTATTGTTGGCAAAAAAGCACTAATGAGACCAATTCTCATTCAGATGTATATCTTTGTACACATGACACACACCAACATTTGGTGCAATAGGAATTGTCGGAAGCGAACCCTTCTTCACTCTACAATGGAACAATGAATTGTGGTCACGTGACTTCCGCAACTAATCATCAGCATTAGCAGCGATTCGAACTGGTCAATACCGATGTCAAAATGCTGCCAAAGGTGACGCGTACAATTCATATTCATGTCGCAAACGAAATGGGATAGCCATGTCACATGACTGTGTGAAGAAGATGTGCAAGACTAATTTTCAATCGATTTTGATAAAGTGCTGATTGTTATTTTATGTCATTATTTAGATTGGTATTCTCAGCACTACGGACAAAAACACTTTATAAAATCGGGACATCTTTCTTAAGTAAATGTATTACCGTTCACTAAGAGGGTGATATGGACAAATATGGACATATTCAGTCGTTCAACTGCATTAACTAAAAACACTTTTGTTTTGAATCATTCTTTTACTAATGTTAGCATCCACGAAAATGAGTTTGGTATCCAGTGTTTTGAAACTGATGTAATTCTATGCTAGGAATATATTTCTTTATCATAAAGTCCAAAGGAAAAACCGGCTTGATCTTGGGCTCATTGGAAAGAAAAGGATGAAATATTAATTCCTTTTATTATTAGTCAAAATAGCCAAAAACTGGTATTTCAAGCAGCACAGAGGGAGGAACTTACATAAAGGTATTCTACAAGATCATATTAGCATAATTTATGATGTTACCATGACGTCACTATGTTGACAGTTCCATGTTTGATGTCACTATGACAACACTTTCCCGTCTGACGTCACTATGATGGCACTTTCCTGTATGACGTCATCATGTTTATTTTACTTGCACTGTCAAGAGGACTTCACTCCAGGTTAAATCATCTTTCTACACCAATTATTGACGAAACTGTGGTCATTTGAGTATACGATATTCAGTGGAATATTCATGTGCATCTCGTAGCGCAACTGTGTTTACCTTGCTCGCAATGGCAAGAGGACTTCACTCCAGGTTAAATCATCTTTCTACTCCAATGGCATTATTGACGATATAATGCCCTGTTTGATAGCCTCATGCAACTGGCTTTACCTTGCTCGCAATAACAAGACAGTTTCACTAAATTATCTGTCTCCAATTTTTAACAATATGTATAATATGAAATAATAGTGCCCTGTTTCATATTATTGTCGGTTCACTTGTAATAATAAAAATAATAATAATAATAATAATAATAATAATAATAATAATAATAATAATAATAATAATAATAATAATAATAATGATAATTAATAATAATAATAATAATAATAATAATAATAATAATAATAATAATAATAATAAAAATAATAATAATAATAATAATAATAATAATAATAATAATAATAATAATAATAATAATAATAGTGAAATGGTGTTATTACCACCCTTTCAGCAACAATGGCCATATCAGATATTTTAACAAGTTTGAAAGTAATACTGCCAGCAGTAGGATTCGAACCCATGACCTCCCATTCTCTTGTATCACCCGCTTGTATAACCAAGTTAGGTAATGATCCATTGTTCTTGCAACTATGCTGGTGGGACAGATCCATATGTAAAGTAAACAAATTATTTATGTAACTAAGATGTACCAAATACAACTTGGAAATCACATTGAAATGGTAGTTTGGTTACGTGTTTGCAATGCCTTACTTTACCTTGCAATGGGCGTCAGACCAGTGCAAAAGTAACCTTTTTTTCGTCCATTATACGGCTTTCATTTATGCCACTTTGTGTCACCTGTTGTCTCGGTGCACACTGTCCACCAGAGGCACACGCAAACTATTACCTCTTGCCAACCCAGATTAGTATTCATCTGGTCCTACTTTGATAGGCCATGTGCTCATGAACTGTCAAACTTATATAAATATGACTAACATTCTGACATCTTTTAATATCAAATAAAATATAGATAAGACTGACAGTTACATGAAAATTGATGGATGTGGTGAGCCAGCACCAAAAGGCACCTTGTACAGAGGTTGATGATGATGATGTAGATTTGTGGGGATAATTTAGAACCCACGAGGGCCGTAGCCAGATCTGGCGGCCCTCCAAAGTGGTGCTACTAGAGCACTAGCGGTTAAAATTTGTGCCGAAGCACTAGTGTGCCGAAGCACTTGACCTGACATCTTTTAATATCAAATAAAATATAGATAAGACTGACAGTTACATGAAAATTGGTGGATGTGGTGAGCCAGCACCAAAAGGCACCTTGTACAGAGGTTGATGATGATGATGTAGATTTGTGGGGATAATTTAGAACCCACGAGGGCCGTAGCCAGATCTGGCGGCCCTCCAAAGTGGTGCTACTAGAGCACTAGCACTAGCGTGGGAGAAGAGTGTAAGTTTAAATTTACTTATTTCTGTTATTTGAGTACACAATCATGAGGGGGAACTTTGAAATTTGGAAGCTATATTTAGCATACCTAAATGACGTTCTGTATCAAAGTACCATTATTTCAGGCTTGAAGTAATTACTCCAATGTCCAGGCTAGCAGCTTATTTATGTCACTTTAAACAATAATTGAATGCATGCATAACAGTATTTACATGCATGAAAATATTTAGATGCATAACAATACTTTAATGCAAGAAATGTGTTGAATACAAATCAACCTTTTTAAGAAACAGAATTGTAGGCATGAGAAGGGAATGCATTTGATGGTATATTGCCTCTGTTTAAACGGTCATTAGTTGCAAAGGCTTTGATTGTAGTTGCAAAATAAATGAATCAATCAATACAAGAATGAAAGGAATTTTCAACCTCGGCTAATGTGTCTGTATCTAGTAATATATTAACAAAATGTACTCTTGTTCTTCAAAAAAAAAACATATCTGGTAATTGAAATCATTGCTCTTTATTTTATTCGATTGGTGTGTATCTTGTGGTATGTAAATTGTACATTACTATTCAAAATATTAGATAAGATTGAGTTTTATTGTTTTAAACACGAATTATACCCAAATAATAAATTATTATTTATATTGCTTTTTCAATGTCAAAAAATACTTTTATACTTGGTTGGTGTGGTTCCGGTTCTGATGTGGTTCTGTATTAAATGTTTCTTGGTTCATGACAAAAAAGGCTTGTTTAAAGCAGACATTCTAACAAATATACGAATTCATCCAACAAAATAATTGTTATAAAGTCCTGTTGTCTGGCCGCTGTTTTAATTTGCTATTCATAGGTTCTAATGAATGTTCCCTTGGTTAAAATGTCTGGCAATTGCAAAAACTTGATATTTCTGTTTTGAGTAATTAATATGAGGTATGTCATACAATGTAGGCAACCATTTTCTTATTATCTGCAGGGATCTGTGGCATCATATGTTCGACATTTAATACAGATATATTAAAGCAGCGAATGCATTATCGATGTGTAATTAATACCTGTTGTAGTTGACACAGTAGACGCTTACCTCCTTGCCACCGGAAGTCATGTGTCATTCTCACTTGTCACATGCTCCTTGATTTGGTAATGCATTCTGCTCATGCGCGACGGAAGCTCAGTCCGGACGAAGCAGTCTACTGTGGAAATGGACACAACGTTAGATGTTTGTATAAGTGTCGTCTGCCAGACTGAAGGTATCGTCTGCTCACTTATATAAGGTAGAATGACACTATACCGCAAACATAGATTACGATTCACTTCTGAATACTAATGACTAGTTTCTAAATCTTGAATTCAGACATAAGAATCTTTTCTACTGCATTATGGCATCCAAGGATGATCTTTGATACTTTCAATTTGTTAAATGTAAAAGTATGGATCACAGACTTATGACGCTATCCCTTGAAATATATATGGTTTAATAATTTGTATTTCTTCACAAGGATGTCGCTTATTACCCTTGAATATTAATTACTTTCATAAAAAATAGGAAATGATTAAGCATTTAGAGCTGGATTATAGCAGAGTGAGTTAGCAATTAGACACCAACCTGGACCTCTCTATCCATTTCTTGTCTTCAGACCTTATGGAAAGAAACTATTGTTGGCAAAAAAGCACTAATGAGACCAATTCTCATTCAGATGTATATCTTTGTACACATGACACACACCAACATTTGGTGCAATAGGAATTGTCGGAAGCGAACCCTTCTTCACTCTACAATGGAACAATGAATTGTGGTCACGTGACTTCCGCAACTAATCATCAGCATTAGCAGCGATTCGAACTGGTCAATACCGATGTCAAAATGCTGCCAAAGGTGACGCGTACAATTCATATTCATGTCGCAAACGAAATGGGATAGCCATGTCACATGACTGTGTGAAGAAGATGTGCAAGACTAATTTTCAATCGATTTTGATAAAGTGCTGATTGTTATTTTATGTCATTATTTAGATTGGTATTCTCAGCACTACGGACAAAAACACTTTATAAAATCGGGACATCTTTCTTAAGTAAATGTATTACCGTTCACTAAGAGGGTGATATGGACAAATATGGACATATTCAGTCGTTCAACTGCATTAACTAAAAACACTTTTGTTTTGAATCATTCTTTTACTAATGTTAGCATCCACGAAAATGAGTTTGGTATCCAGTGTTTTGAAACTGATGTAATTCTATGCTAGGAATATATTTCTTTATCATAAAGTCCAAAGGAAAAACCGGCTTGATCTTGGGCTCATTGGAAAGAAAAGGATGAAATATTAATTCCTTTTATTATTAGTCAAAATAGCCAAAAACTGGTATTTCAAGCAGCACAGAGGGAGGAACTTACATAAAGGTATTCTACAAGATCATATTAGCATAATTTATGATGTTACCATGACGTCACTATGTTGACAGTTCCATGTTTGATGTCACTATGACAACACTTTCCCGTCTGACGTCACTATGATGGCACTTTCCTGTATGACGTCATCATGTTTATTTTACTTGCACTGTCAAGAGGACTTCACTCCAGGTTAAATCATCTTTCTACACCAATTATTGACGAAACTGTGGTCATTTGAGTATACGATATTCAGTGGAATATTCATGTGCATCTCGTAGCGCAACTGTGTTTACCTTGCTCGCAATGGCAAGAGGACTTCACTCCAGGTTAAATCATCTTTCTACTCCAATGGCATTATTGACGATATAATGCCCTGTTTGATAGCCTCATGCAACTGGCTTTACCTTGCTCGCAATAACAAGACAGTTTCACTAAATTATCTGTCTCCAATTTTTAACAATATGTATAATATGAAATAATAGTGCCCTGTTTCATATTATTGTCGGTTCACTTGTAATAATAAAAATAATAATAATAATAATAATAATAATAATAATAATAATAATAATAATAATAATAATAATAATAATAATAATAATAATGATAATTAATAATAATAATAATAATAATAATAATAATAATAATAATAATAATAATAATAATAATAATAATAATAATAATAATAATAATAAAAATAATAATAATAATAATAATAATAATAATAATAATAATAATAATAATAATAATAATAATAATAGTGAAATGGTGTTATTACCACCCTTTCAGCAACAATGGCCATATCAGATATTTTAACAAGTTTGAAAGTAATACTGCCAGCAGTAGGATTCGAACCCATGACCTCCCATTCTCTTGTATCACCCGCTTGTATAACCAAGTTAGGTAATGATCCATTGTTCTTGCAACTATGCTGGTGGGACAGATCCATATGTAAAGTAAACAAATTATTTATGTAACTAAGATGTACCAAATACAACTTGGAAATCACATTGAAATGGTAGTTTGGTTACGTGTTTGCAATGCCTTACTTTACCTTGCAATGGGCGTCAGACCAGTGCAAAAGGTTATATATAATAACAATGTAAAACATTTATCGATAATCTCTGGAGTCTGGGATATTTTAGAGCCAGCCGTGAGTCAATAAATTGTCCACAATATAGATATTAGGGCCAGAAAGAAACTCTCACAGCTCTCACAGCTATTTCAAAGTATCTTGTCTAATTGGATTAAATTGAATTTGAAGAAAAAGATGCATTGTATTTGAAATTCCCTCTTAATATTAAAATCGGCACGTACATGCGCTTCTGATTTAAGGTACATTCTCTTAAATGTTAAACACGTCATCTTTCAGAGAGATGCGGTTTTAGACGGCCCTCCTGGGAACCACTCCTTATCTATCATCCCTTAATTATATACAGTGTAATCAATGTGTGTGTCCCTTTGCAGAAAATTAATAAAGCTACTGCTTATATATGTTACATTAATTAGTTTTTCCAAAGGATTTGCTAAATGACTGTCAAGTCTACTTTTATCCGATTAGATGAAGAGAAGACGCCAGATCTTGACTTTAAAATCCTTCTTCGCGGAAGGCCTGCGTCTTTTTAAATCTGCATCGTACTGATTGGCTTCAAAGAAATCTCCTCAGTGGGTTCATGGACTGACCTTCAGTTTATTTATTCGGTACAATTCACTTCGTCCTTGGAAATTTTTATCGAAAGGTGTAATTTTGAAATAAATAATGATATTTTGAACAAACAGCATTAAAATATTTAGACTTAAAAAGTCAGAATATATATATATATAAATTTGGATTGTTTTCTGTCTGATGTGCTTGAACTGCTATATCAGATCAGATAGAAACCTGTCGCTGGGATTCAATTCGTACTTTTTTGTAAGAGTGAATAAGGATCTTTCTTAAACATTATCATATAGACATGGTATCAAAATTCTACCTTTGATAATCAGTCAGGGAGCACTGACTAGAATGGGAAATAACTCAGTACAGTTACTCAACTTCAAAGCAGTAAAGTTACTCAGCTTTAAAACTGGCAACAATAAGGTTACTCAGACTACCTGCCAAAAGAAAGGTTACTCGATTTAAAACTGTCACCAGTTTGTGCATATATAACTAATTTGTGAGTAAAATATTTCGAAATTGTTTGAAATATTGCAATCATATGAATAATTTGTGCCATTGCTCATGTGTGAGCGACGCAATAATGTTTAATAATAATACTAGTTATTAGTTATCAAAAACATTTTAATATCCCATATCTTAATACGTCAATCTCTCAGATAGATTACGCCTTTAATTCATCTTGAGGCAATTTTGAACTAGTTTTCAACTATCTTGGTTTCTATGCTTTCACAACTTGGTTATCACAATCACAAATTATTTTGCCTCTACACTATACCTATAAATGCACTCTAGATTGAACACTATTCAATGTTTTATTCCCCCACACCTGATCTTCACTCCAGTAAGGACTTCCAAAATGGTCTCTACAGGGGAAACACGGTGACGTACCTTATTCTCACGATAGTAATGCGATGGGTTACGATAAAAGGTGGGTTCTCACTCTGCTTATGGGATTCTGTCCCCAAAAAGTAGAGAAACATTGATAAAGGTTCTGTTGTGTTAACTCTCTCAGACGACATCCGGCATATTGATTTTTGGAAAATCTAATGGAAACACTTGACATTGATCCTCGAAAAACATTTCTTTGTGCACTTCTTTTTATCAATTATAGTTATTGCAATAGATGTCTCTCGTGCTTGGACAAATATTATAAGGTAAGCTAGACAACTTATAAGTTTAACTTAAATCTATCTACATAACAAAATCAACGTGTAGAATGAAACAAAACATGCGGGATCGTTATTCTTTGAGCACTGAGGTTCATATAATGTTAAATAAGAAATAATCTTAAGAATGAGAAATAAATTTTTAACTTGTACTTAAGTAATATGTACTTGCATACATTGTACAGAAAAAAGAGGTATTGTTTTCATACAGATCATTAAGTAAAGTGTGTAAACGGAGAAAGAACAATGAAAAGTTGTAGGTTGGGTACATTGTGGGAATTCAAGATAAATGATCTGGCTTTCTGGGTTTCAAACTCAACTATATAGTATCCAATAGCTTTAGATAATATCTATATTACTAACACGATATCTACTGTGTCAAATACGATACAAAATATTCATTTGTAAAAGATTTCAAATTTCATGTCGCTTTGTCAGAATTTACCAGAAGGAATATCAATACAATGCATTCTACAGTTTCCTATGGGCATATCATTTTGGTATATATTTCCATAACTATTGCTGCAATGATGAGACGTATCCCTTGTTGGTATGGTCCCTCTGATCCTCAGAGTCTAATGATTGTGGATATATTTATTAATAGCTATTATGGGTCACATGGCCTGTTTCAATATAATGTGCTCTGTGATGCTTTGTGATGACGTATGTATCTATCCGTAGCATTAATTATATATTGATTCACATACATGCAATTTACAAGTGATGCATTAGGGATATTTATCTTATGAAATGTCACGTTCCATTAAGCTTTTTTCACATAATATGATGTTTTTTTTTCCTTCAGCGAATTATACTGCTTTCGGTTTAACAGTATAGTGTGAACAAGTTATTTTACCGTGAAAGTATTATGTAAAATCAAGCACCGAAAACAAGATGACCGAAAGTTGGTCGAAGATTGCATTTAATTCCTTAAGGGCCCAATACCTAATGCAACAGATGAATACTTTATCCATTTGTTTTGTAGAATTTCGCTTAATTTCTCACTTAATTCATAACTGAACATCTCATCCATTACCTTAATGATAACGTTTCTTGACCTATTTCAAAACCCACGTGACAAGTAGGTCTCACCAAGATATGACTGAAATAATGGTGAAAGTGATCTAATAAAACCTCAAACCTCAAACCAAAAATCACATTAGTTTATATGCCTCACAAATCTAACATTCATATCAATGGTGGTAATGTCATTATCCACCACCAGGACATTTATTACTACCTGTGACCTGTTGCCCTATGAAAAGTGGGGTATTATAAATGCCTCACAGTTCGTCAGTGCTCCTACTTACATATTACAATAGATTGTTAAATTACTATAATATCAGAGCCTCATCTGGCGTGGTTTAATAATAATACACCAGGTCCTGTCCCGTGTCTGTTGACTGCATTTGATACGAGGTTGTACAAAAGGTAAATTTTGCATATGATTATCATAAGATGTAAGGTTTTCAACAAATTAGATTTAGTATGATTAACTTCCGGGAAATGCCCAGTTTCAATTATAACAAAAAAAAGTCTACCAGAATATTGCATTTCACAGTCTATATTCCAAATGGAACAGAACGAACATCGAGTTATAACGAACATTGTCTCTGACATGGGCTGACGGCATGAGTGTTGATTTCATCTCCGCGTCAATTTCATAAGGGACTTTAACGGAAATAATTGAATGGAAATACTCACGTTTGTGATGATATCCAGATGATATCCAGAAAAAAATCTTATCTATCAGATATCTTCATCATTAACAGAATGCATCAGAGAATGACATGTACACAGAAATCTCTGACGTATACGCATCAGCCCTCATAATCTCAATTTGTTACAATGTAGTTTATATTATTAAATGAGAAATTAAGGCAACTTCATTTCATTTTGTTAATAGAGCATGCAATACGGGTCGGCAGGGGGGTGAAGTCTGGAAGAAGGGCGGGGGCTTTGTGCACTTCAAAAATTAACGCTAGGTGGCAGGGTTACAGTCACGTGACGTGTTATGCAACTGACCACGTGACGACGCCATCTTGTAAAAAAAAAATACGGACATTTCAAAACAAAGTTTTAAGGTCATTAACCTGCTTATATCCTACGTTTCTGGGAAAAGTATTGTCGAAGGTATGTATCGGAGTTGCCAGTGGTTCTATTGATGGTTTCTTTTGTCACTTGACGTCCGTTTTTCGTCCATTATACGGCTTTCATTTATGCCACTTTGTGTCACCTGTTGTCTCGGTGCACACTGTCCACCAGAGGCACACGCAAACTATTACCTCTTGCCAACCCAGATTCCCAGCAAACACAAGACGTCTACAAAACGTTTTGGTTTGGTCTTGGATTGGCTAGGCTATAAAATACGTCTTGTAAACGTTTTGAAAACGTTTTTTCAAAAACATCTTGGAATCGTCTTGATAAAACATATACAAAACGTTTTGATTTGGTCTTGGTTTGGCTTAGCTTCAGAAATTATGGTTGGTAAATGTTTTAATAATGTTGGACACTAATTATGGAAAGTGACATTATGAAACTGGCATGAAATAGTTTAACTGAATGTTTTGGTGTTATTTGGTGAGGTCATAATCACATTTTTTATTGTTTTAAGAATAACACATGTAGGTAATGTTAAGAAAACATGACAACAATGTTTGACCTTGATGTAATATTTTCATATATTATACTGAATCCTTCCAACAACTTACAAAGTTGTCCATTTGACAGTTATTTCAAACCAATGTACACATGACTGGGTTAGTTGGTTATTAATAGTCCCTCCACCTCCATGAGATGGAGTCCTACTCCACACCCCTGCACATATTATTTTCGTATTCTTACTGCATATTAGAATTAGAAAAATAGGTTAACACTACTAAATTTGCTGTTATTTTACATGATGATATGATTAATAATTATACCATTCAGGTCAGGTAATATACATACACCTGTATAAGAAATAACTGCCAATACAGAATGTTTGAATTATAAGTGTATGTAATGCTGACTCTGTCACCACTCAAATTTGAAAAGTGAAGACTTGGTTCTCCAACAGCAAACATCGACTCAAGGCCACATCTTTGTTTTAGAGCTACAATTCGGGAATTAAGGTATGTACATGAGTGTGTTAATTATTGTGAGACTTATGGCATGAACATTCATGAATATATATTTAAATGCTGAGTTAAGACATTGAGTATTTATCTTTTACATGTGCATCTAATTTGGCTTAGTCAATTGACCCAATTACATAAGGGAGGGTTGCACCTTGTGCCCTCACCAGGCCTGTATGACCCCAGTTAGGCCAACAAGCTGTGACCCACATGTGGCTATTTCTGTACTGGCCTGCCAACCCCAACATGCACTCAAGCTTCTGTGAAGTGTGATAAATATAGGAAAAATCAATTCACAAATCTATGCATATCCTCACATACAATGTTTGGCACAATTAAAGAATTCTGGGCTCTATTATTTTTTATCATTATACATCTGTCTCTAAAAGTTTATGACTTAATCGAGTCACTGAATTTGACTTAATTTATACTTAAACCACATGTTTTCAGATTGTGTAATTTATTTTTTTTATATTCATATCTTATGGCTTAAATGATATGTTTGTATTGTTTATGAAGACGTTTTAAATCTTTGAATTTAATAATTGCAGGAGCATGTCGAAGGATTTATCTGAAACAACATGAAGGACAATAGCCATTTTGGGGCAAAGCCTAAGAACAATGAAGAATGCCCCAAACTTGAACCAAGTTGGAGGGGCAAAATATCAGGTAGGATATTTTAGAATATCTGTACAAAATCGGCTTTTTTTTTTGGGGGGGGGGGGTTGTTTGGTGAATATGGTATGTTAAATATTTAAAGGAATATTTCTTATGGTATCAAAAGTTTGACAATGAATCTTAAAAAAATGTTATTTCTGTTTCAGAAAGGTGCAGCAAAGAGAGGGTCTGCTCCCAGCACACCAGCTTCCTCATGTCTGGACTCATCTGAAGAGGACTCCTCACAAACTCCACACTATCAGAAATCATGGAGATTTTCAACAATTATCAGATATATGTAGAAATACATTGTAACATTGAGTTAGAAACTAAAATGATAATAAATATTTAAAAAAAAAACGAAAATTAATGTTTTTTCTATGTTCTTTTTGTACAAATTTAGAGGTAAGATGAAAATATATTGTTATGACTTGTGGGAAATTCTCAAAAAGGTTGTAGGAAGGTCTCAGAAAGGTTTAATGAATATCTTAAGAAGGTCCTATCAAAACGTTTCCAAGAGGTTTTGTAAAAAACGTTTCCAAGATGTTTTGTCAAAACGTTTCCTAGAGGTTTTGCCAAAACGTTTCCAAGAGGTTTTGCCAAAACGTTTCCTAGAGGTTTTGCCAAAACGTTTTCAAGAGGTTTTGCCAAAACGTTTTCAAGAGGTTTTGTCAAAACGTTTTCAAGAGGTTTTGTCAAAACGTTTTGAAAACGTTTTGGAGTGTCTACACAATTACGTTTTCAAAACGTTTTGTCAAAACGTTTTGGAAACCAAACCAAAACGTTTTCAAGACGTTTTCAAAACGTATAATTGTTTGCTGGGTTAGTATTCATCTGGTCCTACTTTGATAGGCCATGTGCTCATGAACTGTCAAACTTATATAAATATGACTAACATTCTGACATCTTTTAATATCAAATAAAATATAGATAAGACTGACAGTTACATGAAAATTGATGGATGTGGTGAGCCAGCACCAAAAGGCACCTTGTACAGAGGTTGATGATGATGATGTAGATTTGTGGGGATAATTTAGAACCCACGAGGGCCGTAGCCAGATCTGGCGGCCCTCCAAAGTGGTGCTACTAGAGCACTAGCGGTTAAAATTTGTGCCGAAGCACTAGTGTGCCGAAGCACTTGACCTGACATCTTTTAATATCAAATAAAATATAGATAAGACTGACAGTTACATGAAAATTGGTGGATGTGGTGAGCCAGCACCAAAAGGCACCTTGTACAGAGGTTGATGATGATGATGTAGATTTGTGGGGATAATTTAGAACCCACGAGGGCCGTAGCCAGATCTGGCGGCCCTCCAAAGTGGTGCTACTAGAGCACTAGCGGTTAAAATTTGTGCCGAAGCACTAGTGTGCCGAAGCACTTGAAAAAAAAAAAAAAAAAAAAAAAAAAAGTGACACAGTATGAGTTCACACTGTGTCAATGCGTGAATGATATCATGTACAGAGGTGATTCTCGACCGGGAGTATCCGGGTCACTCAGTGCATCACGTGATTTCACAGCTTGGCAACCAGAGCGCGAGCCACTGGCCGCTGAAAACAAACGCGTAGCAACCATTGACAAGAAACCACAGTACACCTTCAAAATTTACGTTTTCAGTGATATCTTTGCAATGCTTCAAGATATCAACAAAAAGTAAAGAGCTTTAGAATCTGTGGACCAAGACGCTTTCATTGACATTAAAATGCAATTAAAATCGCGTGTGAAAGCATTTCTGTCAAAAAGGGAAGACACGACTCAAAGCAGTGGGCTTGTTGCATTCGGCGCGTAATGCGCGTTGTGTCAGTTAGAGAAATGTCTGACACCTCGTATCTTTGGAGGGCTTTTGAGGTCAAAAAGTTTGAATAGGAATGTTTGCATGTACATACTAGATAACATCAAACTTGGATTTAAATCTTAAAACCCAACCATTTAAAAGTTTTTAAAATGACACTTCACTGAATTTGGCGGGAATCAGCTTTGGTATATTGGCATGTCCAGAAATGGATATTGAAGGGGGTGCTCAATTTACAAATTTCACAATTTATATCATTTGGCATTTCTTCTTCTTATAGGACTTTGTATGATATTTGTAAACACGAATATGCCAAAATAATAATAAATACTTGTACAGAAAAGATACTGTAGTGTACCCCATTTTAACAAATGTAAAACCCTGGACCTGCCACTGATGCCTTTCACACACTCTCCTTGTGTGACGTCACATGGATACAAGTCACTCTGTGTTGAATGCACCATTTATCAAACGCGCAACGTGCCGAATGCAAAAAGCCAAGCAGTGGGAAACAATGGCTAAATGCCCCCGAATATTAATACTGTGAACGCTGATTTTCACACCAGTGAATGGGAAGACATCAAAGGCTGTATAGAATTGAATTGTTTGACTAAATAATAATTTTAATATTAGTCCTATGAGACTTTCAATACATTCCTCGGAGGCGAAATTCCTCCCAGTTACACAGTCCTATGAGACTTTCAATACATTCCTCAGAGGCGAAATTCCTCCCAGTTACACAATCCTATGAGACTTTCAATACATTCCTCGGAGGCGAAATTCCTCCCAGTTACACAGTCCTATGAGACTTTCAATACATTCCTCGGAGGCGAAATTCCTCCCAGTTACACAGTCCTATGAGACTTTCAATACATTCCTCGGAGGCGAAATTCCTCCCAGTTACACAGTCCTATGAGACTTTCAATACATTCCTCGGAGGCGAAATTCCTCCCAGTTACACAGTCTTATGAGACTTTCAATACATTCCTCGGAGGCGAAATTCCTCCCTGTTACACAATCCTATGAGACTTTCAATACTTTCCTCGGAGGCAAATTCCTCCCAGTTACACAGTCCTATGAGACTTTCAATACATTCCTCGGAGGCGAAATTCCTCCCAGTTACACAGTCCTATGAGACTTTCAATACATTCCTCGGAGGCGAAATTCCTCCCAGTTACACAGTCTTATGAGACTTTCAATACATTCCTCGGAGGCGAAATTCCTCCCAGTTACACAGTCCTATGAGACTTTCAATCGTTCCTCGGAGGCGAAATTCCTCCCAGTTACACAGTCCTATGAGACTTTCAATACGTTCCTGGGAGGCGAAATTCCTCCCAGTTACACAGTCCTATGAGACTTTCAATACATTCCTCGGAGGCGAAATTCATTGTTTCCAATTAGTTCCTCCCAGTTACACAGTCCTATGAGATACATTTACAATGAAAGTTTACATGTCTTTTAGCAGTACCACTCTCGGCGTGGACATTCTCCATCCCATTTCTTGATCAGCTCTTTAAACTCTTGGAGAGATGTATTGCTTTTAATTTCATTTGGCAGATCGTTCCATTACTTGCTCCCCATATATGAGAATGTTCTACGACCATGGGTTATTTTCTTGAAAGGTCCTTTTTCCAGTTACACAGCTTTCAATTGTTATACATCATTGACGGCTAAGCCTGTTAATACCTTTCCTTTCCAAATAAGCCCTTGTTGGGTTCTGTGTCATTAATACAGTATCTGTGATACTGGCCAGTCTCAACTTGGTGTTGTTCTTGTATTGTACTTATAATTTTGACTCGTCTTACCACTATCTGGCCGAAATAGCTCAATTGGTAGAGTATTCGCCTTGAGATCCAGGGGTTCTAGGTTCGAATCCTGGCCAGTTACTATCGACCGCTATGAGCAGACATTGTCTGGTATCAGCGGTATATAAATGTCAGCTTTACTTTACTTACTTGTTTTGAGACGTGCCACGTCCTAAGCGCACAAATGCTGTTGCACCAATGTTTCTCAAGTTCTATACCGAAAGATGACAATTAATATTTTGATCATCTGACTTGCATATTTGAGGGGAATATCTCAATAGCTCAATTTTGAGTTGTCAATCAGTCAATCGGCCGAGAACTGACAGAGCAGGGCCAAATTGTATATTTTGTAACAAACTGCTTCTTTCGCACAAACACATTTTGACGAAAATAGGATCAATGAGCGCAATTTTCATAACAAAATTAGGGTCAATGAGTGCAATTTTCATATCAATATATCCATACCATTTAAATCAACGTTCTATGAAAAAAAAAAAAAAAAAAAAAAAAAAAAAAACCTGTTGTATGTATACAAGACAATTTCTTAATTATCAGCCTATACTATGGTTGCGCAAACCCTATGGTTGTTAGCTCTATAAGTTTCCTCGGCAAAACCAATTAGCATCCCGCCGAAAGTGCAACGTGCCAAGGTGTTTATGCCAACCTTCATTCTCTGGCATCTACATCTATAAATTTACTCGGCAAAACCAATTGGCATCCCACCGTGAGTGCAATCTTGCACTAAGGGTGCACCTGATCAACAATCAGCCGAAACTTAGTAGTTTGAAGTAGAAATGCTGAATAAGATCGAAATTGGTGAGAAACAGAAAGGCGAAAGTGTTATTCTAATATTTCACCTGAAATCATCTGCTGCCTGTGAACTAGAGGGCAGATCATTCCATTCCGTTACGGCCCTTGGGCAATGGCCGAACTTACACTGGTCACAGCCGGTTGCCACTAGTCGGTGGTTCAGTTAATGCACCTTGTTGCCGCTTGAAGTCTGATTCCTGTCTGTTGCCCAAACTTTATTTCTACTAATTCCAAATCATCAGTGTCCAGTGGTCACATACATACATTTCCCCTGTGAGCACTGATACCTTAGCATTTCCATCCTCGAGGGGGACATGCCCTAGCTTTTACACAACTATAAATTACCAGTTTTGTAAACCTTCATTCCATTCCTCGAAGGTGTTATTCCTTCCTGTCAGTCATAATTTAAATACAAGCCCTAGGAGACTTTCAGTCCATTCGACTTTCAGTCCATTCCTTGGAGGCGATATTCCTCCCAGTTACACTGCATTCATTGGCTATACATCATTGAACAGCTAACCTGTTCACATTAAGTTTTCTACTTCGAGGGAGACATGCCCCAGCTTTTACACAACTATTACTAACCAGTTTGGTAAACGTTCATTCCATTCCTTGAAGGTGTTATTCCTTCCTATCAGTCATATTTTACAAGTACTAGGAACATTCAGTCTATTCCTCGGAGGCGATATTCCTCCCATTTACACTGCCTCCATTGGCTATACATCATTGAACAACTAACCTGTTCACACTTAAGTTTTCTACCTTGAGGGAGACATGCCCCAGCTGTTACACAACTATTACTAACCAGTTTGGTAATCCTTCATTCCATTGCTCGAAGGTGTTATTGATTATTCCTTCCTGTCAGCCATAATTTACAAGTCCTATGAGATTTTGTCCTTTGCTCGGAGGTGAAATTCCTCCCAGTTACACTGCATTCATTGGTTATACATCATTGAACTGCTAACCTGTTCACACTTTTCCTTTCCACATAGGCCAATGTTGTGCTCTGTGCCATTCATGAAGTATCTGTGATACTGGCCAGTCTCAACTTTGTGTTGTCTTTGTACATGCGTCAAACCCGGGTCGACCTACCAGTCTGATCCTGTTCACCCTCCATCCTCCCCACTTCCTTGCTATGTCTTATCTTCTTCTTCTCTTCTTGGATGCTGCTTCATATCACTGTCGTTCATTTGCTCTTGGCGCTTTCAGAACATCCAAGCCTCATATCATTTAATTTCAACATAGTCAGAAACAACTCAGTAGAGCTGGAGTTATCCGCCTCTACACGTATGTCTCATTTTATACATGCTCCTACTGATAATTTGCATTCACTGTTATTAACTTGCTGTATTACTACTTTGATAAATATTATAATTACGCACCTTAGATTTTTTATTGTTAATTTAGGGCTAGACATACCGATAATTTGCAATCACTGTTATTAACTAGCTGTATCACTACTTTGATAAATATCATAATTACGCTCCTTAGATTTTATTGTTAATTTAGGGATAGACATTCTTCTATAATGGTCATAAAAGAGATAAAGTACATTCTAACACGTATCAAAACAACCCAGGGTCATGGGAGCTAGAGTTATCTGCCCCCCTTAACCCTGGTATCATGTGATTATGTAAAATCGTGGATATGGGAGCTAGAGTTATCTGCCTCTCATATTATGGTTTCAATAAACATTGTTTCCAATTAGTTCTAATGTCAAAGTCTTATTAAAGACTTCTGTAATTATTATTATAATAAATATTATTTATTTAAGACCCAATCAGTGTGTTGTCATGCTCTGTTCACAAATGAGAAATTAAGGCAACTTCATTTCATTTTGTTAATAGAGCATGCAATACGGGTCGGCAGGGGGATGAAGTCTGGAAGAAGGGCGGGGGCTTTGTGCACTTCAAAAATTAACGCTAGGTGGCGGGGTTACAGTCACGTGACGTGTTATGCAACTGACCACGTGACGACGCCATCTTGTAAAAAAAAAAATACGGACATTTCAAAACAAAGTTTTAAGGCCCTCCTCCTTCCCCATATCACCTCCCAGAGTGCTTTCAGAAACGACTCAGTAGAGCTGGAGTTATCCACCTCTACATGTATGGCGGGCGCTTTCAGAACATCCAAGCCTCATAACATTTAATTTCAACATAGTCAGAAACAACTCAGTAGAGCTGGAGTTATCCGCCTCTACACGTATGTCTCATTTTATACATGCTCCTACTGATAATTTGCATTCACTGTTATTAACTTGCTGTATTACTACTTTGATAAATATTATAATTACGCACCTTAGATTTTTTATTGTTAATTTAGGGCTAGACATACCGATAATTTGCAATCACTGTTATTAACTAGCTGTATCACTACTTTGATAAATATCATAATTACGCTCCTTAGATTTTATTGTTAATTTAGGGATAGACATTCTTCTATAATGGTCATAAAAGAGATAAAGTACATTCTAACACGTATCAAAACAACCCAGGGTCATGGGAGCTAGAGTTATCTGCCCCCCTTAACCCTGGTATCATGTGATTATGTAAAATCGTGGATATGAGAGCTAGAGTTATCTGCCTCTCATATTATGGTTTCAATAAACATTGTTTCCAATTAGTTCTAATGTCAAAGTCTTATTAAAGACTTCTGTAATTATTATTATAATAAATATTATTTATTTAAGACCCAATCAGTGTGTTGTCATGCTCTGTTCACAAATATATTTATTGTTGTTCTAAGTGTTGCATACGACAGAATCGTAGCTCTAACTGAAGTGCACAAAATGACCTTCTTTTCTAATTTTGGTGCCAAATTGGAAGTTTGACCGTGAAAACATCACGAAACTGAGGCACACATTTGAACATCGGATTGCGCTCTGCCTGACATTGCTAACTGCAGATATGTAAACATAGCCTTAGCGCGAAAAACACTAAATGTTTATCAGCATTCACAGAGTTGGGTAAACGTTGATTGCATATTGTATTTATATATTTTCAATGTTTTCTCAAACAATAGTATCACAACAATTTTTCCCGTTCATGAAAAGATATTCATGTATTTTAAGCAAACACAAACTGGTATTTTTCCAGGATTCTGAAATATAATTCTCATCTTTATGGTAATTAACAAAGATACAATTACATCGGATGCTCTTAGATTTTGCAAATTATAATTGTTTTAATTTGTTTGTTTGCATGTTGTTATAAATATATGAAATTTAACTGAAATTATTCATGCTAACAACATTTATCATTTTCTAAATTATTCACAATTTCATTTCTCTTCAAATAATATATTTTATATTTGAATATAAACATTAATATTTCATACAAGCTAACATTATTTTGTTGAGTTACTAATGCAACAAAGCATTGCTGATAATTCACATGGGTTTTCAGGTAAACTAAGTTATCGTGGCAATACGAAATTAATTACAAATACATGTAGATATTAATTTGTCATAATCTATAAATGGACAAATGGACAGCTTTAGGTTCTATTGTTATGAGGGTGGCGGTGGCATGAGGTGATCCATTATTGGTTTTTCCACTATCACACTGTTGTTATCACACCATAAGTGAGTGGAGATGATGGGTGTCTGATTGGTCACATGCTGCATGGCAATCTTACTCTCCTATC
Source organism: Amphiduros pacificus (assembly GCA_949316495.1). Lineage (NCBI taxonomy): Eukaryota > Metazoa > Annelida > Polychaeta > Phyllodocida > Hesionidae > Amphiduros > Amphiduros pacificus. The sequence goes on from OX439002.1 coordinate 28,900,170, forward strand.
CACTAAGCTCATCCAGTCGTTTCTGACTAAATGTACATGTGGGCATACTGCCCTACAAACAGGCATGCAGGGCAGCAAGATGTAGTTAATATAGTAATGTCATATGGTAAATTAATGTCAACAATGTTATGCCGATGGTCTACAATATCAAACAAGGTAGGATGAAATTATCTTTGAAGAACCACCAACACAGAGAATATTCTAATCCGATAATATCTGAACCTGAAGTAACCTACCTCCCCCCCTCCCCCATACCATCAGTCTGGATAAACCCTGAACCTTTTTGCCATGACGACTCACGCCATGTGAAGGCCAGACCATTACAAGTTGATTTCACATCATTATGCTTGTCTGCTCAACAGATTTACGTGCCATGGATCACGATACGTAAACTTATTTCACCTATCACTGTGTCCATATTTTCACCTACAAAACATTGCATACCAATTTAGGAGATGGCCATTACGCATTTGAAGGGCATAGCAAAGCTGTTACTTCATTATCGAATATGTGCCGCCACAAATAGATTTAATTGGATATTTCATAGATAATATTTGTCTAAAATCCCGGAAGTTTCTTTTCCCGTTTTGTATATATAACAATAACATGATTTTTGCAAATTACATGATTAGCCATTGTTAGCAGAGAGATAAATGTAAGAACATATTTATTTTGATTGCTGTAATATTGCATCAGATAATGACTATCATGCACATAGCCGGCTTATTTAACTCTATAGTGAAACTTGATATCTAGTAATGTAATGATTAAGCATAGAGGTGTAATGATTAAGCATAGAGGTGTAATGATTAATCATAGAGGTGTAATGATTAATCATAGAGGTGTAATGATTAATCATAGAGGTGTCATGATTAAGCATAGAGGTGTAATGATTAAGTATAGAGGTTTAATGTTTAAGCATTGGGGGTAACTGATAAGGCATAGAGGTTTAATGATTAAGAAAATGCTTAGCAGCTGAGTTAGATGAGAAGGTGATACGTTGGACAGATAGTGTCCATATTTATAAGTAGTGACGATTTGTTTGTTTGTTTGGGGTTTTACATCACTTTCAACATTATTTCAGTCATTTCGTGATGAGACCTACTTGTAGCAGATATAGTGCTGCCTCACTGAATTGTCATGTCGCAGGTCCTTGACATGACAACCCACCCGGTCACAGATTTACAAGGACAACGGGTTAACCCTTTAGGCACGGGCCTCAGCTCATATGGGAAATTGAATTATGAGTTCAACCTCAGCATGGCCAGGGTTCGAACCCACTACCTTTGGATCACCACAGAGGAACTGGTGCTATTAAGCTGGCACAGTAACCAACTGTGCCGTGGCCCGTGGCAGAAGTGACGATGCTACCTTGGATTGATAATGCTAGAAAGTCAACAGGTATTTTAATTTCATCGAGAGGATGATCAATTTGGTAGATAATTGTTATTATGTGCTTTCATGCATTGAACATTACACAAACATATATTCCATATCACTTGGATAACAACAAATAAATATTTGTGAAATTTCTGTTGATATTTGATGTCTTAATAGATGTCTTAATAGGTGTTTTACACAAGAAAAACGACCGGACTAGAAAAGATCTGTTTTGATTAAGAATCATGACTTCTAATTGCATTGGTTGATAATGGTGCACAAAATACTCTCTAAAATCCAATCATTAAAAAAAACAAGATGGAAACCCGCATTCGCACTATACTTTAATGTCTCCATACTTTAATGCCCCTATTCTTTAATGATCATGTACTTTAGTGCTCCTTTACTTTAATGCCCCTATACTTAAATGATACTATGCTTTAATGAGCCTATACCTTAATGCCCCTGTACTTTATTGACCCTATACTTTAATGCCCCTATACCTTAATGCCCCTATACCTTAATGCCCCTGTACTTTATTGCCCCTATACTTTAGTGTCCCTATACTTTAATACCCCAATAATTTAATGCCCCTATACTTTAATGCCCCTATACTTTAGTTCCCTGTACTTTAGTGCCCTGTACTTTAATGCCCCTTTAATGCCCCTATCCTTTAACGCCCCTGTACTTAAATGCCCCTGTACTTTAACGCCCCTGTACTTTAATGCCCCTATACTGTAATGCCCCTGTACTTTAATGTCCCTGTACTTTGATGTCCCTGTACTCTAGTGCCCCTATACTTTAATGCCCCTATACTTTAATGCCCCTATGCTTGATTTATCTTTAGGACATAACATACCATGCATGTCAAATTCCTCCAATGAATTCTTAGCATATTTTATTGATGTCTGCTGGAATAATATATTCATTTGGCATATTATTCCGAGATATGATAACCTAGTAATGATATTTGAGCGTTTTTAGATAAGCAATTATAATCACATTGTTTTATTTGATTTATCTTAAAAAAGAAAGGGGTTCAATAATCTAGATAATATGACATTTCGATGCATTTAGTGTGGGACACAAAATGACTATGATCTATGATATGAGAACAATAAAATAATTATTATATGTGATATGAGAGACAAATATGGCTGCCTACGATGAATCATTATGCCACACGTCAGACCACAAGCTACTTTGCATATTGATTAATGATCGCATCCCTACATAACAGGATCGCACAGAGAGTTTGGGGTTCTTTGCAGCTGCTTCCCATGGCTTCCACATCTGTACACCAGGACTGAAAGAAGAAAGAAGACTGACCGGGGCACCAGAGGTTTGTGCCAGGGATGATCACTCAGTTGTCACTCTCATGCCATGCCATGACTCCAGGCTATGTATTGTATATGTATACTAGATCAGAGCAAATAAAACCCCTCTTGGTACAAAATATGCATTGGCTTTATAGTCATTCATGAGGATAAGTAGCCAGGTAGAGTCAGGTATATTGGCCCGCAAATCACTGCAAGCGAGTTCCTTCAAGTTACTATAGGACAGGTTTTTATGACTTTTTATCGATTCTAATTGGTTTTGATTGCGTTATTTAATGTTTTTATATTTCAGGGCTCTCTCCCTTGAAGCCTCCAGTCTACTTTCACCAGCATGTCCAAGAATTCTACCTCTTCTTTAGAATGTTTTGAGGTAAACTTTATTTTGTGATGGTAGGTGTTGGTACATTCAATGAAGTTAGTGAGTTTCTCCTCTCCGTGGTCGAATACCATAACAATGTCATCGATGTATCTCAAGTAAAGAGCTGGTCTTGGTGAGGCATTCTTCAAGAGGTTTTCCTCTAGATGTGCCATAAAAAGGTTGGCATATGATGGGGGTTGGGGGCTGCTGGTTGGGCTCTCCAGATTTGTGCTAATTCTGGAGGGCAGATCTTGCAGGTCTGCCGTGGTCGAGAGTTTCCCACCATCAGACTGCTAAGAGATAGACCTAAGTCTATTACTGGGTCAAAAGATTGGGTAAAGTTAGGTTAGGATAGGCAAATTGAAAAAGTGTCCTTAAGATAGGTTGGAATTAATGGTGGTTGCAAGATAGAAATAGTTGAATGAAATTGACATTGTAAATTCGGTGGAATTAATGTATTAAATGGTAATTAAGGGGAAAATAGGCTTAAATCAAGAAAATGTAAGTATAATTGATGTACAATTAATGGTTATCAATTGGAGTAAATGAGTAATCTTATTTGAAGCTATACATAAAACTGGGATTGAGTATAAGATAATTATGTTGTTGTTGTTTGAGGTTTACATCACTTTCAACATTATTTCAGTCATTTCGTGATGAGACCTACTTGTAGCAGATATAGTGCTGCCTCACTGAATTGTCATGTCACAGGTCCTTGACATGACAACCCACCCGGTCACAAATTTACAAGGACAACGGGTTAACTCTTTAGGCACGGGCCTCAGCTCATGTGGAAAATTGTATAGTGAGTTCAATCCCGGCACGGCCGGGGTTCGAACCCACAACCTTTGGATCACCACAGAGGTACTGGCGCTAATAAGCTGGCGCTCTTACAAACTGCACCATGGTCCGTGGCCTTACAAGAGGATTAATTAAGGGAGATGAAGTTGTATGTAGGTCAGAAATAATGTCATGAGGTGTGAATAACAGCTAAAGGACAAATGCAAGTTTTTGGGAAGATGTGTTTAGGTCATAAAAAACTGATGAAGTGTGAATAACATTTAACTAATGATTAGAGACAAATGGTGGTTGAGGTAATCAGATCAGAGAAAGATTATGAGATGTGAATAATTTGGCCTAGAGTTACTCAAATCAAAGCACAAATAACCCTCAATACTTCCACCACGATTTGTCAATATTCAGGATCTTCTTCCTGTTTCTAAACATTTTTGATCATAATATCTCAAATAATTGGCCTATCAACATGTGCAATACATCAATAAAAACCTGAAAATTTTCCAGATTCAAAATTATTTTGAAATATTTTATCACATGACCTAATTTGCATAATTGTACATAATGAATAAACAGAAAAAAAATAATTTTGAAGTAAAGTAAGAAATGATATGATGTTCTGATATTACATAAACAAACTTCAGGTTATTTTGATATTTCCAAAATAATAATCTAACAATTTTTGAGTGCGTATAAGGGACTTGAAAAAGGGGGCGTGGTTTAAAATCATATTAGATTCAAGCTCTGCCCACTATTCGAATGTCATTTAAGCAATAAAAAATGTTTCAATTTTCACATATAAATTATGAAATCCAGCTAGAATTTTAGGTTCTTCCTCATAAAATATTTAGAATTTAAGTTTTTGTAAAATTGAAAAATCACATATTTTAACAAGGAATCAATATGCTAATTAAGTCATGTGACCGGACTAAAAAATACATTTTTTCAAAATCAAAATCTTTTGAGATTTCCATTGATGTATCAAACATGCTGATTGGATATGTATTTTTGAAAAAAACTCTTTTGATCAATTTTTCTCCAAAACCAAAGAGTTCGCCAACCAAAAGTATGGAGAGCTGTGTCTATGTGATATAGATGCCTTTGTGTGTACCGGAAATTATAGTAAGCCTGAATTATTTAGGTTAATGTGTGAATCGAAGCTAAATTTGGAGAAATTATAAACATGTGTAGTAATTTCGTTTTATAATACACATTATAATGTCAATTGCTTTTGATTTTCTAGAACTAGAAAGGTTAGATACATAATCAAATCGATGTCAAATATGAATATTTCCCCATTGGATTGACCTTTTTCATACTTAAAGAATACACACTGAGCTAGGTGTCCGACTGTTGTGTTGTAATACCGGCAGGCTTGATAACTCGGGACGAATGCTGCACTGTGCTATCGACAAATCTCATAACTATTCCTCACAAAAGGCTGCAGGTATTGTGTGTTATTATGGTAATATGGTAATTGAAAAAAGATAACGAAAGTCACCTTCATAAAGTGTCATATGCAGGTGTTGAGTCCCGATTTTCTTAGCTACATTTAAACTTGTTTTTAAAAGGTCTTAAATGCAATACTCCCCTTTTGTTTTTCTGGAAGTTTTGTAGAATGGAAATAAAAGGTATAATATGAGAATTCTAACTCGTATTATAGATATTATTTGATTGTGTGTGAATGGAGTTCTTGATAACAATACCAGATAACAATACCAGTGATTTTGATAACAATACCAGTCAAATATATCTGAGGACAAGTGGTTAACCCCTCCGGTACACGGGCCTAATCCAATTTGCGAGAAATTGTAACGTGAGAGCAATTACTGGCCCTGGCGGGTTTCGAACCTACGCACCACAGCCTCCGGCCTCTCAGTTTTATTATCTAAACCGTATCATTAACCGAATACATACATATATATATATATATATCTGTGTGTGTTTGTGTATGTATACAGGAAATAATTTCCTGCAGATAGATGCATCTTTGGAAAGATGTTTTGTATATTGATATATTAATATGCAAAATCAGAATTCTCATAGATTTTGAAACTTGATACCTCCATTCCCAGCAGCCATGTGTGAAATTTCCCTATTTTTCCTTCCATGATTACATAAGTGTAAAGTTAGGCATTTAATTGAAATTGTAAAATACTGCATGCAACTAGCACATTATTCTATCATTGTACTTGAATAGTGGCAGGCAGGCGTGTAGGTAAGTGTATATTCTTGATTCACAGCAATTTATTTAGAAATAAGATTAATCACTATGTAAAATAACGATTATAATGAATATCTCGTAGATTATCCCGAGTTCATGTTATTCTCTGGATATTGTATGTGGAAAGCTTACCTTATCGTATGTATTTGCTTGAGTGGAGCTGATACCTTAGTTGGAGCAACACAAACTTTCTTCGATAATTTCGTAATTCAATAGGTCTGTTATACTTCGTGACAGACACTGATTTGTGATTGGCGTAGCGGACAATTAAGAAACACGTGGGTGTGCTGTAAGACTGAAATATAGTTCCTATCATGTATTCCTACGCGCAGCAAAGTATGGCGTGGGGGAAGTCACTCCCAGGGACAGTTTATTATTGATGACGTTAAAAAGTGGCCGGAATGGGGGAGAATAATGTATCTGTATCGACCGTGGTTGTGTTTCTGGACCTGTTGACACGACAGGATAGCAAATGAATGAAGTATAACGGCCAACACTGGCTTTGTATGCACAATGAGTAAAATATGATAACTTGATTTTCCATGATCGATATTTACGCTCTCTGGCGCTGCTGAGTCGATTTACAACAGCTTCATCAAGAAGTCTTACAGATATATGGTTGGTGTATATTCGTGAAACGTGCCGCATTTTGTTTTGAAAGAGTTTATAATGTTGGTAGGTGTCTGACCTTCACACGATCTGATATCTTAGGATTCACATATTACTAAGAATCTATCTGTTGATTTGTTTCACGTGTATTTCTATTTCGAGTGAGTGTGATATATTTGACAAATACGTATCATTCTCAAGAAAATTAGGTATACGCATATGCCTGATTTGTTACTGACAAAACAGCTGAGGTGAATCACTCCATCTGGAGGGGCGAATAGGCTGTTGACGGTGTCACCAAGGCGATCGTATTAAAGTAGGAAATAACCAGATGTGCATGCAATCATAACACAAATAGTCTCCGCCAAATGTAATCAAACAGTCCCCTCCAAACTATAACATCATCTAAATGTGATTATGGCGCCCACTTCTGTAGAGTGTCACAGGTTTATGGGAGGTCTGACCATACCGAGAAGCTGTCTCTCTGATTTAGGCAGAATGGGACTACGGTCCCAATGAAGTTGCTCATTCCATACAGAGAAATTGCTTTCAACATTTGAGTGGGAAAATATTCGTGAATTATTTATGGAATGGTAAACGAAAAACATAGTTGTTAATTAAGAAAGATAAATTATTTAGTTCAGAAAGTAACCAAAAGTGGAATGATTACAAAGAGGGAAACCTTTATGCATCTTTCTGTATAACCGCATTGATATGCCTTCCACGCCACATTTCATCATCCGTAATCTTTATTCCAATTTATCCAAATTCGATTTCTTGCAGAATATTTCTGTAAGATCATTTGTGCGGAAGTATCACTTTTCCCTGGTAATTGATTAGCATTATTTTGATCTACATGGCTCATATCTTCGCTTTTCCACTTTTCGAATACATTTTCCCTTAGTTTTTTCCATTCATACAAGCTATTATCTGGTTTAAGCACGTGGAGAATATTGCAATGTCAAATGAAATCAAACAATATCTTAATTTGTCACACGATGAACTCCTCCTGAACTACTAGAAACTTAACCATGACGTGCACTCCCCTTAAGAGAAATCAAGCACTTTCTCAACCAACATTCGGCCATCTTGATTTCTGTTATGAGTGAACTCATTGAGTACATATTAACACATTAACTCCCTATGAAATTAACATCCTACCGGACTACTTTCCATATGACTTCTCCAGAAAAATGTGCACCACTCCAGTAACTGATTTTCTTTGGCTAATTTCAATTCTCTGTTTTATGTGTTGGAGTTAAATATATAAAATGTGTATGGACATTATATGACACACCTCATATTCAATATACATTATTACATGTTAACCTTATGTATCTACCTACAGAGAATCAACTAGAAAATGGTTAGATTTAAATGAGAGATGAGTTATAGATATCTGTTTCTTTTTATCGATTTGCATTACTATTGATATCATCTTAGACAAACATATTTTTGAAAATTTTACTCTATAAATTTAATTTAGGCTGGTGTGTGAAATAACGGAATATCCCTTTATAAAAATAACTTGATCAAGTGATAAAGATGTTGACTATTTGTGTGATTTACCAGTGAGAAGGTCAAATCATACTTATCAACATGGCTCAGTGGGTAAGACATCTGTCTCCCATGCTAAAGGTCTGGGGTTGATTCCCACCGGGAACAATATATATTTTTTTTATTCATGCTGAAACTGAAATCTTCATTTTGAAGTTTTATTTTTGCAACATGCACATCAGAACATATAGAATTGAAACATTTTTTATTTTGATAGAAATTATAAAAAATAATGACGATACAATAAACAAAGGTTAAATCTTCAAAGGAGAAATCTTCATGTTGGGGTCTTTTTAGAGAAAAATGAAAGTCAGAACACATAAAATGTGTTTTTACTTTTGTTTTTTCTTTTGTTTTTTTTTGGCAAATGGAGAAAATACAAAAAAATAAAATAAAATGTCTTTATTAGCGAAGAAATGGAACAATTTCAATTTTCATACAATGCTGTGACTCCAAGTTTTCTACAGTACTGAAACAGGGTGATACATGGCTCAGTGGTTAAGATGTCTGTCTTCTTTGCTAAAGGTCCAGGGTTCGATTCCTGGTTGGGCAAATTATTATTTTCATGCTGAAGGTGAAATCTTAATATCTGTTTGAGTGATATGTACTTCAGGAAACATAAATTTATTTGTCTATTGCAAATGCAGAAGAGTATAAAATAATAGAAATGATTTGATACCCCCCAAAAAATGAAATCTTTATATTGGAGCTCTTATTGAGCAATTTGCATATCAGAAGAATATAATTTTTATTATTTTATTTTGCAAACATAGACAATATGAATAATACTGACTTTATATAGTGAACAAATATAAAATCTTCATACTGGGGTAATATTTTAGCAATATGCATGTCAGAACATATAGAATTGAATATGTTTTTTGCCAACATAGAAAATATAAAAAATAGTAATTATATGCAGAAAACAAAATATGAAATCTTCATATTCCAATTTTTATTTCAGTTTAGAAAAAAACGAATTATAACATGGATCCAATTTCAAGAATTTATCATAGACTTTAAACTTCGAGTAAGTTTATCAAGAGGCCAACCTTGAGCATCTCTGAATAAATCCAGTGCGATGCAATAGTTCCCAATGTTTCAGCATTATTATGTGTCTCACAGGTCTGATGATTTGCTTTGACCTTTTCTCATGGCAGGATTGCTCACTCAACATTTCCCCTGGATCCACATTTAAAAATAAACATGGACTGTACCTATCTAAGGTGTTGTTACAATTCATCAACACTTAAAACATACCTGCAAACAATGCTCATTCTTAAATACATTCAATCAGATTGGTATATTATATATTCCAAAACAATTTTCAAGATCTTCAAAATGTGTAGTTGTCAATATTTGACCATATCAGTCACTGACAGGATGGAAATCAGCAGGTCACATGTCACCTGTATGTGCATTTCTCTGTTGTCCAGTGAGATCAGCCAACAATGCATGTACTCATATGTGCAAAGATCACCTCTTGGAAATGGTGTCGATACCTCTAAAATAGTTCTCTAGTTTCACAGTTGTTTAAACACTACTAACAATATAGAATTAGAATTTCTATATTTGAAATAAATTCAAATATTGCAATCATTATTATAATTGTCAAATAAAACCACAATTTGAATAAGAAACATGTGTAGTAATAATGCTCAGATGTGTGTAAAGTGATTTGCCCACTATTTTTTGACATGTGAAAGTGACTACATACCCCACTAATCTGAGTACTAATCTCAGTAAGCAAGTGTTCCCAGCAGGACGCCAGCTCATATTTTTAATCTCTACCTACGGTACCCTTACCTGAGACTTTCCTCTTTTTGTCAGGTATGCTGGCTTAAGGGAAAAACACGTAATGCATTCGGTATCTTGTTTTATGAACAAGATCATCATTCCCAGGCATCCAAATAAATTGGAATAACATGCTAAATGTATGCCTAGTGTGGATTAGATTGCAGTATTTAATATTACACATTATATATTTGGCATCTATTCATGTGACAATAATTCATATCTGTCCTAGTGAGCAATGGTTAAATTGTAAGAATATTTCCTTAAAAGTCGATATATATATACGAGACTTTGGGTGACAGTAACCGCTAAATCATGTTAAGGGAAGGAACAATAATATCATTACAGATCTTATGCACTTAAGTATTTTCCGAAAATACTATTTTTCTTAAAATCTATTATAACTCTATAATAAATCTATTTCTAATTTTCTAAATGAAATATTTTACTGTATGTAAACATATATTGCACAAATAATCAGATACATGATATTTGAATGATAAAATAAGAAAGGCAACACCATCAATTCATAGTAGGACACATCATTTCATCGAAAGCACCACAGTACATTTATAATGTACATTTGAAATAAACGTACACAGCAAATACACACGATTGTCCAGTATGCCGTTAAAGCGTTATAAAACAAAAGTTGGAGTATAACAGAAGGTGTAAAATAGCGTCTACCAAAACTGGCATATTTCCCACTTTCAAACATTGGTACTATTGAAAACAATAGTGACAACGAAGACTTACATCATTTGCCACAGTTGTCGTTTCCTGGAAAAGTATCTAGATATATGTATAAATGACTCTCAATTCAATTCCATATTAGATATTATAATGAAATTACTATTTTATACTTATATTTATCTTTGATATAACTGATTTTGATAAACACTACTTTGATATGATTTTTCAAATCTTAGGTCATTTCATCCCTGATAAATCTTCATTGTAGGATCCTAAAAGATAATATCTGTACCTTACATTAGAAATATATCTAATCATTTCGATTTTGCTGAGACCATGACACTTCCAGACTTCTGGAAAGATTAAAGATTGGTAAATAAGACAGATAAATAGACAACCCCATCCAGAATTGTGAATCAGTGACTAATTTTGAATTGGCATAAAGCCGTGGATGTGTGTGTTAGCTGTCACTCGATAATTTGATAATTTGATATTTTTTCTTGTGTCTCTCTCTTTTTCACACTGCGATTAAATCTGATATAGAGCGAAATGGCGTAGAATTCACATTGGTATCTTATTTCGTTCAGAAACAAAATATCTCAGTTTCTAATGTTTCAATCAAAATAGGAGTTTGGTATGCATTAGAGACATGCCAATAGTGTTTCAAAAGTGTACTATGCACCAGAGACATGGCAACAATGTGTCAAATATTTGCCATGCACCAGAGACATGGCAACATTGTGTGAAAAGTTTTCCATGCACCAGGGACATGGCAAGAGTGTGTCAAAAGTTGGCATTATACAGAGTGATTCAGCGTATTACACATTATAGAGGGGTGTAATTGGCAGGTGACAGAATCTCCTCAGGAAGTCATGTATCACAAACTCATCATGTCAACAAAACAGTCATTGCATCCAAAATCGAAGTGAATTTGGTTCTTTAATGGTGCAATTGCAAGATAATCTGTATTAATCTGCCATTATGTAAAAGTCCAAATGCTAAATACATTTTTGCTGTAAAAAGGGAACCCACAGAATTGTTAAAAAAAACATGAATAGTCCATTAGTATCATTATGATTAAAAAAGGTAGTAGGATACACGGGGAAAATATTTATAGTCCTCGGTTGCCTTTGTAGTGTGATCAATTTAATATTCAGTTCATGTTGAATGCAATACAGCACTGGATGTGAAATACCTAGATGCAAATACTGTGAACATGTAAATATGGCACATTAATAGAGCACAGGTTTATGCAATACATTTTTTTAACTAGTACATTATTGTCACATATTAGTCTTATATCTGGTGTTAAATTTTGTATCACATACCTCTCCCATCTTGTGTTCAATTCCGATTTTCTTATCTTCGAATATATCACTCGCAATCATCTATGTACATTGCTGTTTTGTTATTAAAAAGATACAAATGTGATAACATAATTATTTACAATGTTTAGACTTCTTTTGTCTATATATATATATATATATATATATATATATATATATATTTTTCACAAATGCAGTGCAGGAAAACAAAGGCAGACTATTTTGGGTAAAATAAATATTTATTAACTGAGTGAACCTTATGTGATGAGGTTATAACAAATATCCATGAAACGTTGAAAGACATGTAAAAATACATCTTATATAAGTTAACAGTAATATAATGCTATCCTACCTAGAAATACTATAAGGAACAGGTTTCATTGACTAATATGTATGTTACTAAACAATTTAATAATTCACACATCTTTGTTCTTTGGCATGGACAAGTAAATAGACAATGTATATACTCTATAATTTAAAAATTTACTTACAAGTAATTAACAATCATATGTCCTAGAATTATATACAATTATTAAATAACCCCTTCCTAGGAATAGCTCTATTTATGGGGCGCTAAGTGAAACACCCCTCTAAGTGAAACACTGGCACTAACTGAAACCCCGGCGGTGAAATGTAAAAGGGGGCGGAGGCGGGTTGCAGAAATTTGATGTAACAAGCAGCAAAAGCATGCAGCAGTCTTTGTTATGATCAGGGTGCATGAATGTAGGTCACCAAGAAGGACTGGTGCTGCCGCCTATCTTATACCCCCTCCAGAGGGTTATCTGAGTGCCAGCTTTCCTGCCCTGCACTTGTAAAAATGGAATTATCTCTGTGATAATTCCTATATTTCACAAATGCAGTGCAGGAAAACAAAGGCAGACTATTTTGGGTAAAATAAATATTTATTAACTGAGTGAACCTTATGTGATGAGGTTATAACAAATATCCATGAAACGTTGAAAGACATGTAAAAATACATCTTATATAAGTTAACAGTAATATAATGCTATCCTACCTAGAAATACTATAAGGAACAGGTTTCATTGACTAATATGTATGTTACTAAACAATTTAATAATTCACACATCTTTGTTCTTTGGCATGGACAAGTAAAAAGACAATGTATATACTCTATAATTTAAAAATTTACTTACAAGTAATTAACAATCATATGTCCTAGAATTATATACAATTATTAAATAACCCCTTCCTAGGAATAGCTCTATTTATGGGGCGCTAAGTGAAACACCCCTCTAAGTGAAACACTGGCACTAACTGAAACCCCGGCGGTGAAATGTAAAAGGGGGCGGAGGCGGGTTGCAGAAATTTGATGTAACAAGCAGCAAAAGCATGCAGCAGTCTTTGTTATGATCAGGGTGCATGAATGTAGGTCACCAAGAAGGACTGGTGCTGCCACCTATCTTATACCCCCTCCAGAGGGTTATCTGAGTGCCAGCTTTCCTGCCCTGCACTTGTAAAAATGGAATTATCTCTGTGATAATTCCTATATTTCACAAATGCAGTGCAGGAAAACAAAGGCAGACTATTTTGGGTAAAATAAATATTTATTAACTGAGTGAACCTTATGTGATGAGGTTATAACAAATATCCATGAAACGTTGAAAGACATGTAAAAATACATCTTATATAAGTTAACAGTAATATAATGCTATCCTACCTAGAAATACTATAAGGAACAGGTTTCATTGACTAATATGTATGTTACTAAACAATTTAATAATTCACACATCTTTGTTCTTTGGCATGGACAAGTAAATAGACAATGTATATACTGTATATTTTAAAAATTTACTTACAAGTAATTAACAATCATATGTCCTAGAATTATATACAATTATTAAATAACCCCTTCCTAGGAATAGCTCTATTTATGGGGTGCTAAGTGAAACACCCAAAGCAAAGGCAGCAATGAAATGGCTGCCTGAGCAGCGCCCCACAATATATATATATATATATATATATATATATATATATATATATATATATATATATATATATATATATATATATATATATATATATATATATATATATATATATATATATATATATATATATATATATATATATATATACATATATATATATATATATATATATTCACATATTCCCATATTTTATGCTCATCTTTGTAATCAGATGCAATGTGACCGATTCTAGATTCCTGATCTCTTAATTAAGGTATCAGAGTTATCATTTATCTTAATGGTCTTCCTTGAAATGAGGGAACCAGTGACCTATACACAACACCTTCATCATCACCTTCGCCAAGTCATCTCCTACATATTTTTTTAAACCATCACTGCTTTCTTCCCACAAACCACATTGCAAGCATTAGAGTGTCTGGGTGAGAACTGTACGGATGAATTGCTTAGGCAAAAGAAGTCAGAGGAAGTTAACACTAAGGTCGAGGAAATTAGATTCCGCTAAGCTCTCTGTGGGATTCCGTAAATTCAGAATGGTGGAGAACCTCTAGACAAATCACAGAAAAAATAGACCCACTCATATTAACATTTTTTTTTGTGGAAAGCATATTAGGCCATATGAGCACATGAGTTAGTTGAAGCTTGGAGTACAATATACTCCAAGGTTGGTTGAAGCAAGCGGTATGAATGACACCTCTGTAATCATAATTCGCTTGCATTGTCACTTTGTTTTTTCTCCAGAGGGCAAATTTGCCTTCATTAAAATCACATCAAGTACTTGTTCTGTAATTAGTGAGTCCAAAAAAACGGGTGAGTCCAAAAAAACAAACAACGCCTGTGCGATCATTGCTGCCCCCTTCAGCTGATAATTAGCTTAAATAATCACCAAATTGGTGAATTCTTAATCATAGATTTTGATCCGAATTTGACATGATTCTGAAACAGGATTGACAACAGTGCTCGATGGTTAAACGCTGCCTATACATAGCAGTCCTCCTCGCACAGCAGCTACTGACAGCAAAATCGTTATCAATTTTCATGTGGGAGGTCATAATTTTCATAAAGAGGTCTTTTTTTCAGGACGGTATGATTTGGCCTTGTCTTCATCCTAGCATGCAAACGATTCTCAGTATTCCAGTTCACCAATCTGCCAAAGCAACAGTCAAAACATCGTGTGGGTGACTGAATAAAAACGACAATATGTTTTTAACACTAAGAAAATATTGGTCTACATTCATATTCCTACAATCTTTAAAATTACTTGCAAATGTCTACCTTTCTCTACATAAGATATTAGAAAAAAACGAATTTTACACTGTACATAGCTGTTTCAGTACATGTCATTGTAGATACGAACAAAGTAGTAGTTGTTATACTACAACATACGTTGCTACCAGCAAGCTCGATTTGCGATTTTGTTAATGTTGGGCCCGGGCTTTTGTAATTCACAGAGCGTGGGAAGTTTCATCAGCAGAAAATATTTATAAATCAAGATATGTTCTCACTATAATATTATTCATTATGGCTCTCTATAATGTCCATATATGGTATTTGGTTGAGAAGTCAGATAGTTATGGAGGTTCAGATTTCCTCTTCTCAACATGGCTAAATATTGCAAGCAGTTAATTTATTGCACTCAAATCAAAATAAACAAAAAGCAAATAACAATGACATCATCTGAAATTAGATTTTATGAAATTATTTAAAAAAAGTCAATCATTTCAAAGGTTCCATCATGTATTTAAGTCAATTATTTTAAGTAATAATATCGTCTTGCAGCTTTGGACTAGTTCACACCTTGACCACTACTATAGCTGCAGTGTTGTAGTATTTGTTCCTTGTATTTGTGTTGTATATACCTGACTCTCACCGCAACCCTCAGTGCAGATACCGTCACTAATGTCATGCCATTAATTTCCCTTTAATTGTGTTGAGTACTCTCTTTAGATCAATCATTTCGCGCCACCCCCGCACCACATGTCTGTCTCTTCATCCCCAATAAGCACTGCCAAAAGTCATTCATACAATCTTTAAATTCTGTAAAACATACCCCAAATGGCTAATACGGACACATATTGATTTTAAGCCATCATGTTTTGTGGTATCTCAGCTTGGCTACAGCTATCATAAATGATTTTTGCGGTGATACAGAAGGTGCGAATGCCTTCCCCGCTCTCCCATAAGCCACTTTTAATGCCCCTCGACTGTTCCTTACTCGAGTGTTTCACCTCCAAAGTCATGCGTATATTCGCCTGTGGAAAAACACGTCAATATTTTGACTTTAAGATTTAATCCAACAAAGCCATTTCCAGTCCTTCTATGCAAATGCTTTATGTTGATACTGTTTGGTATTTAGTCATGTTTAAGATTTATTTCATTTTAAAACCAATCAAAACGGATGCAAGCATTTTATAACTATCTTCTAGCCAAAGGGTACAGTATCGTCATAGATATGATCAATGCACCATTGTCAGATTTATCAATTGGAAGTTAAACGGAACCGTTTTATTTATCCAAAATGAATAATGCGTTCATGTGGTTTGATATTTATCAATTGCCTTTTTCTCATTTAATTCCTTCCATTGGATATTCCAATCAATTAATCAAAAGGTAACATTGAACATTGGACCGTTTCTCATACAGGAGGTTGGTGGTGTGGGGGAAGGCTGGGGGTAATTTAAATGCTGCACTTAACTATGGGTCGGAATTTAATACTTAATTCCTGTGATTATAATATAATGTGACAAGATAACTATTATGCCGTCAATGGCCTGAATTTTGTTGCCCAAGTCAGCATAAATATTTCAGACCAGTTTCAGCAATATGTGAGGGAAGGCCGGGCTCTTTTTGATGAAATGGGTTTGGCACCAAACATTTCCCACTTTCTCAAACATTACCTTATTTATATGCAACCTAATTAAATTTATACATAAATAAATGTGTTAGTCCGAGAATAAAAGAAATATATTGAACAGAATCTAAACCACACAAGCACGTTTAAATTGTTTCTCTCATTGTGTTATACAATATCAAATTAGGCCAGACAAAGCTAAAATATAAAACTGATGACTAAAATGAAAATTTAATTCTAAAGAATCAACCAAGAATTTATATTCGACTGCAAACCATATGTTTTTCCAACTAGTTTTATTCATACAAGTTTTATCTATCTAAAGAGAAAAAATGTAAATAATCTTATAATCAAGCAATGTTGAACAATACTTGGTGTTCTCTAATAACACGTTCTCTACGAAATACACTTTGTAGCAATTATATTGATTATGAGACACTGTTCATCCAAGAGGAATCTATTTAAGCCTGTTCATAGCTTAAATAATCACTAAATTGATGAAATGTAGATGGAAATTACTCCAAATAGTACCCCACAATGCTATTAAATCGAGTGGAAGAGCTGCAATAACGCCAGGTAAGGTTGTGCTTCAGAAAACAATAATTTTATTTCTATCATGAATAATAATGGGTTGTCATGGTACATGTGGATGAAGGATTTGATGAGTTGCAGGCATATCTACTGATTACATCCAAATCGAACAGTACAAAAAGAAGCACAACTCAACAAAGTGCAACGATTTGAGTAAATAACAAAAAAATGGAAGAAAGTAGAGGTTAATTTGTGATTCATGAAGGAGTAAGAATCAGGTGTCCATGTATGTTGCAATCCAGATATAATGAAACCAACAAATATGAAACATATTGCAAACATAGTGCAAACCCACTCGCGATGCAGAGCAGATGCTTATGTGTATTTTAAGACCACTGGTTTCTTTGTCATGTTAGGGTTGGTTCATGATTAAAGTGATTTGTATGAATACTTTTGCAATCACGGGTCCAGGCACATGACATACTACCAGAGCTGGCCTCATCACTCCTGAGACACCATACATCATGGAAATTGTTTTACATTAAAATTCTTGACGTGTTTTTACCTCAAGAGGAATTTGAACTCCTGACTTGGAATGGCCAGAGCCATTAGGTGTTAAGCCTTCAGAGATTTTGAGGCAATGTTCAACCAACTTTCAATCATCTTCTTTTCGGTGCTTTCACACCTTTTTACTTGTAACTCTACTCTACTTTTTCACCAAGTCCCTATGCTAGTATACTCGCTGACTTTGACTGTTCTACGTCAAAGTCAGGTATTTTTTTATGGGAACACTAATATGGAGACCATCCAGTGTGTATGATTTTTGATAAGTGTTCTGTTGGGAGGTTTTTCCCCTTTAAAAGTATAGCCAAGCTATAAAAGCTGTGAAAACTGTGAAAGTGGGCTGATGTTATGTGGAAAAATGCACCAATATTTACTTTGGTCCTAACACGTAAATTACCTATTCTGAATATCTTTGACTTTAGGCGTAGTTACTCTATATGACTATGAATTTTGGTGATATTGACTAATTTTGAATACATGTCACCATTCTAGGTGCATGGACAAATCAGTTAACAAAATGTTGAGAACATGAAATCATTAAAGTTAAAAATGTTTCATCCATGCAATGACAATTTTCTGATGAGTCAAGAACTTAAAGGTGACTCCCTGTCTATGTGTGAAGTACATAAACATTTTTTTAACTTTCCGAAGTCCTATTTTATGGTGTTCCACTACTCAGTCATTCCTGATTGTTTCTCACCTCAGCCACTGCCCCACGATTGGTTATCACAGAAGGTGGTTTGTGTTATCATATTTATACGAAAGTTCCGGTGAAAAACTTCTATATCTGGCCATGTTGCCTGAATAGTGCTGAAAAGGTCGTTGACAAGAACAAATCAAAATGAGCACTCCACCTCCACCATTTATGTATTTTTTTAAAATTCAACCCATACAAAAATCAATATAAACCCCGGAGCGAGAACATTTGATATTGCAATTATAAAGACATGGGAAAAACAGATATTTGAAATGTTTGATGATTTTGTTGAGATTAGCCACACACTGATCCCCTTTCTGCTCTTGGATGAGAATGGTCTATCCCTCACAACCTGAAAACAATAGTTACCAAAACCGCTAGCCGCTTTTGCCATTTGTAACATTCAAAGATGCTCAAACATTTGCATTTTATCTTTGTCATCCAAGAGAATATTTCTGTTTTACGCACTGGGAAAATGGTCCAAATATCAAGACAGGTGTACGATAGGTGTGTGATTGGATCAATAATTCGTTATTTTTGTTTGTGTATGCATAAAGATCAACTTGCATCGTGGTAATTATATATATATTGGCCTCCCCATGATATAAGCCTATATTTGCCAAGCAAGTATTCAAGCTCAATATGATGTGAAATATGGGTAAAGCCAGCGCGAATTAGAACCAGTGCCGCCCCCTTTGTTATGGTATTATAAGCTATCGTGTTACCATCAGTATTAAAGTAACTCTTTGTATTTGATTCATCAAATGACAAATGAAATAGATCTAAATTAAAACAGGTGATTATTGTTTGGAAAATTAAACATTTGTTGTCAGAGATGGATCATTATTCATTGCAGGAAAATAATTTATTTTTTTATTTTTTTATTTCCATGGAAGGCCATTCTATTTATTGCTTCTTGGTCAATTGGGCAGCCAATATTCTCCCATGAGCAGACATCCTTTTTCCCACACTTAATTATTGTTAATTCAACAATTTCAAAAAGTCATTTACAAAAGCAAACTCAACCACCCCAAGCAGCATCAACTGTCCCAAAATATTGTGCTGATGACTCAAATGAGCCTGTTCTGGGTTGATTTGAACTGATTCTATTTCCATCTAACATAAACAAATCTTATTTCTATACAGCACAAAACAGGTTCATAGGGAAAGGTAACAATCAAGAAGGCAATCTCTTTATGAAATTTGATCACAACTTCCTCAGAGATCTTAAAACCATCATATCTCTCTCCAGTACTACCAAACACTCCGGGTTGTGCAGACATTCCTCAAAAATCATTCTTTTATTTTGTGAATATCAGCCCTTCATGAGCTGTTAAAATTCACTAGGAGGTTCCATCACGAGCTGAATATATAATATTTTTCATTGTATTTGGTGACAACCTCATCAGAGATCAAAGACATATTATGTGTATTTTGTATCGAATCCTTAAATTTATCTTCTTCCATTGGCACACAACTTTTGTGTTTCTGGTCTATCAGTATCAGTTAATGAAGGTGTCATTAATGGTCAGCAACCTTCCTCACACTGCTTTGTATTGACATAACGCACGTGATCAGGCTACCAGTCAATTCATAATTCGAATATATACTGATTATTACTGGAAGTTTTGAGTATGATTCTGATTGGCTAAAGTAGTGCTCAATATCCCTACTATTGTCTCAGTTGCCGTGATTGGTCAGTGAACTGAGTGTGTGTATTACAGTCCTAGTGTCATTATTTGGATATTTTTTGGCACTGAAATATGACATTTCCTATTTGGACCCATAATTGGACCCGTAATTCACAAAATTTGGCCTAAATTCCTAAATATGCTTTCTTGTTTCTTCGGTCAAAAAGTAAGATTAACTGATGAAATGATTTGTTGTTTTCCAGGAAAGCATCTTTTTTCTGAAGAAAGCAGATTTGTTCTGTTTCATTTCATCACACAGAACATTTATGGCATTTCACAGTAATCATCAATTTTATTAGTTACCATGGCAACAATTTTGCTGATATGACATTTTTTCAGATGGAATGTTTTGGACAAACAACCAGAGCTGTATTGATTTGTCCATTTTAGGTATGGTCTCGGTTAAAAGATATCCCAAATTACTTAAATTGACTCGCCATTTTAGGTATGGTCTCGGTTAAAAGATATCCCAAATTACTTAAATTGACTGGCGTCCCCCACGTGACAGTGGCTCCGTTGCTAGGGAGCGACTATGCCCTGCTGGGCGGATTAGCAGCGACACCTAGTGTTCCAGGTTTAGCACGCCTTATCTTAATATAAGGAAGCAATAAAATTTCTTAAAACCAAAAAATAGTGTTACCGTTAAAGATGTGTTATTAAACAAATGTCAGTGTTGAGATATTGACTTCCACAATAATCAAATAAAGAAATCCAGTCCATAAAGGTTTACGTTTTGCCTAATAATAGATATTAAGTGAGTTGTCAAGCTGAACATTTTGTAAATAAAAATAAAAGAACGGTTTTGGAAAAGATTGTCTGCTGTCCTAAAATATTGTGAATTTTACTTGATGCCTCCAATACTGGCTCGCCCAAATATGCTTTGGTGGGATATTGTAGTTCCTAGGGTGTTTCATTTTTCGGACTTTTTTTCCGATCAAGCTGCTCATTAAAAGAAATGATCTCTGATATGTAGTAAACCCACAGAAAAAATTTAAGACCAATCGATCAACTTTTAGACCCCCCCCTACCACCTTGTATGTTTGACCTCGGAAATCAGTGCTCGGTGGCCATTTTCTGGTTAAAATTCAAGTCTCATTACCTCATAATTTCATTTTATTCAACTCAGGTACTGTCTGTGTCACACAAATGTAGTTTTAAAGGTTACTTAATAATTCAAGATCATTCCCATTTAATTTGGGTCAAAATCATTCAAATTCAAGACATTAATTCTGAAAAATATACATTTTCAAATTAATTTCACACTCATATCGGATAAATTTTTCACATTATTTCCACATTAACTTCAAATTGAGAATTATATTATAGTATGAAAGTTCACAGATTTGTCTCCATTTCATTTTTAGCTCTGCTGAGACTCAGAGCTTTAGGAGTGGGGAAAATGTCTGTCCGTCCGTCTGTCAAAATTTCTTTGAAAGTCTTCTTCTCCAAAACTACCAGTAATATATGTTTCAAATTTGTCCTTCACTCCCATTTCTGCTACATCTTTGACAAATGTCACTACTTTAACAATAGCTGTCATTTGTTTGTATTAGTCATCATCTTGCCAGTGCTCTGGTGGTAAATGGAGCCATCTTCCATTCATTCCTAGGAGTTCAAACAGGAGCCGTGACTGTGACCCAATCTGGGAGTAGTGAGACATTTCCCTGTTAAAGCATGTTTCTTTGGAAAGAATGCTTTTCTGGAATGAATAGAGAGGGCTAGGCATACCTAGAAGTTGTGTGATAATTGCAGTCTTCATTCCATCATTCAATGATCTGTCAAACAAGACAAAAACTACTCAGTCAGATACCACAAGTGACTTAGCATAGAGTTCTAGACCACGACAGCTATGGATGATGCATCAACTGCCTAAAATATATGACATAACATGGTGTAAGAGAATTTGGGAGAACAATTTATGCTTAATGTTAAAATGGATATGTGAAAGATAAATTTCAAACTGTGAATTAATAGCCTCAGAATCATATCACATCTGATAGTCACACATATCTCACAGCCACAGATTAAAATGTGGACCTGGAGCAGCCCAGCATGCCTAAAGAAACCAAAGTCCATGGAACAGGGAAATGTACTGGCCCATCCTATCAAAGTTAGCCAGTATTGCAGGTGTAATGAGACCTTGTGTTGAATAAGATCAAGGCATAGACAAATTTGCCATGTGAGCTCCACATTCTCTTCATCATGCCTGATTTCTTGCCTCAGCATTGTATATCATGAATATGGCAAAACTGGCTGATGAAACATGACCAGATCTCATCACACCTGAAATACTGGTTGGCAATAATAGTTTAGACCAGCACATTGCCCTGTTTCATGGGCCTTAGTTTCTTCAGGTACACTTGGTTGCTCCAGCTCCGAATTTAGATCTCCAGCTGTGGGTGGATATGTGTGACTATGAGATGTGATATAATTCTGCGGCTATTAATTCACAGTTTGAAATTTATCTTTTGCATATCCATTTTAACATTAGATATAAATGTTTCTCCCAATTTCTCTTACACCACGTTATGTCATATATTTTAGGCAGTTGATGCATCATCCATAGCTGTCGTGGTCAAGAACTCTATGATAAGTCATTTGTGGTATCTGTCATTTTTGGTATCTCTGGTGGTGTTTGTCTTGTTTGACAGATCATTGAATGATGGGATGAAGACTGTCATTGCCACACAACTTCAAGCTATGCCTAGTCCTGCTCTATTCATTCCAGAAAAACCAGTCTTCCCAAGGAAATGTCTCACTACTCCCCAATTGGGTCACAGTCATGGCTCCTGTTTGAACCCCTAGGAATGGATGGAAGATAGCTCCATTTACCACCAGAGCACTGGGAAGATGATGAGGAATACAGACAAATGGCAGCTATTGTAAAAGTAGTGGCATTTGTCAAAGATGCAGCAGAAATGGGAGTGAAGGACATCCAGGATTAAGCTAACTCTGCAAAGAAGGGAGCTCACAGAGGTCTCATTGTCCATGTCTCTTCTTAACACAGACTTAAAATTCCATAATTCCTTAAAAATGAGATGGAGACAAATCTGTGAATTGTCAAAATATATATATAATTCTCAATTTGAAGTTAATGTGGACATAATGTGAACATATGTATCCGATATGAGTGTGAAATTGATTTGAAAATGTATATTTTTCCGAATTAATGTCTTGAATTTCTATAATCTTAGCCCAAAATGTTGTCAAGGAGAAATACTAGCCAATGAGAATTGAGATAACAAGTTGGGGCCAAATTTGATATGTAACATGCATTTTGATTGGTCAATATCATCTTCTGCTCTTGAATTGGTTTTAAAAGATCTGTTAGGAAGAAATGTTCACAAACATTACAAAAAAGCAATGATAATCATAGCCCTAAGGCCATCGACATATGTTTATTCACTTTTAAGTGGTTGCTGAAATATGCTCAGTACAAAATTTCTAACCTTGAGGTCACTGCACTAAGGTCAATGGTGACATCACTAAGATTTGAAGGAATCTGAATCTTTGCCTCAATGTCTACCTCTGTATAAAATTTGAAACATATATTACTGGTAATTTTTGGAGAAGAAGACTTTCAAAGAAATTTTGACAGACGGACGGACAGACAGACCTTTTCCCCACTCCTAATGCTCTTTGAGTCTCAGCAGAGCTAAAAATGAAATGGAGACAAATCTGTGAATTTTCATACTATAATATAATTCTCAATTTGAAGTTAATGTGGAAATAATGTGAAAAATTTATCCGATATGAGTGTGAAATTAATTTGAAAATGTATATTTTTCAGAATTAATGTCTTGAATTTGAATGATTTTGACCCAAATTAAATGGAAATGATCTTGAATTATTATGTAACCTTTAAAACTACATTTGTGTGACACAGACAGTACCTGAGTTGAATAAAATGAAATTATGAGGCAATGAGACTTGAATTTTAACCAGAAAATGGCCACCGAGCACTGATTTCCGAGGTCAAACATACAAGGTGGTAGGGGGGGGTCTAAAAGTTGATCGATTGGTCTTAAATTTTTTCTGTGGGTTTACTACATATCAGAGATCATTTATTTTAATGAGCAGCTTGATCGGAAAAAAAGTCCGAAAAATGAAACACCCTATGTAGTTCCGAGCAAAACAAGGCCAACCTTTTTATGGTTGCCTTTTGCCCTCTAAAGTTTACTTCTACAAGCTTGAAACTCCATTTGTGTCCCTTAAAGTTCACCCTCTGAACATTTCTTTCTGCAAATTACATCTCGAATTAAGAAATGTGATGATTACACTTCAATGGCAATATGCGGAGACAGGTCCAGTTAGGAAAATTCAGCTATTCAAAAAAATCTGTAACAAATTAAATTGAGAATTTCAGATTCAGAAATATGAAAGAAATAATGAATGTGTCACACATCACGCAATGGTGGGCTCATACATATGATTTTGTAATAATTTACAAAGATTTCAGCTTATATTACTATAAGTCTTTTCCTTAATTCCATCACTTGCAACAGTATTCTCAGAAATAAAAACGTCCCTTTGGTCGCATTTAGTTCTCCATTGCCTTTGATCATAAACTAATATAAATCTCTGCTCAAAAACAAAATTCGTACAAAATCAACCATTCTTAAAAAACACATATTTTTCTGAAGAAAAAAAACCAAGAAAGTAATAACTATATTAAAAAATCTGATGAAAGTCACCAATAAAGTACCACACTTATGAGTCACTGGCTGCGTGTAATACGGAGAATACTTCGTGTGAACAAACCTGTCCGTACAATGCTGACAAAATATAATATAACTGGCAATCCAGAAGTGGTCTGAACTTTATAGTCATACGACTTGTACAGTATCCTTGACAAGGACTCAAATTACACTACTCTAAGCACAATTATAAATAGAAAGGTCAAATGATATCCGTGGACAAATTAATAGTGAACACGACTTGTAACTTAAAATAACATGATGCTAATTTTGCCATGTTTCTTAAGCACCAGCTGTTGATGTATGAATAGTATCATGACTTGATGAAAGCTGAATACTCTACCTACAGCTAGGTATAAAGCTTCGACGAATATCCTGTCTCTCAAACAAATCTTAAGGCTACAACCTGTTCCATTACGTCATTATAATGTCAGAACGCGTCGCTTCATAAAACATGCTCAAGGTATGACTTATGATTGGAGTCATACCTATTGGAGTGACAAAAAATGTATGTGCAGTAATGCATAATGATAGATAGTAATGCATAATGATAAATACATCCAGGATCTGCAGCCAACGCTAGAGACACCTGGTGGGAAACTGTTGTCTATTGCGTGGCTGGATGCTCATTCTTTGTTCTCAGAAGATTGACTGGAGTCGCATTCACTGTTTCACTCGTTCGGAAATAGAAGTGCATAGAAAGCACATTATAAAAATAACCAAGCCGGAACATCTGGTCCACATTGACATGTTTTAGCCTGGAGTCTTCTTATTCTCGCCATTACCACTTGAAAATGAAATTAAATATCTTCTGATCAATCATATTTGTGTCACTAAGCAATACACTTTTCTCCACTAACTCAACTATCAATTCAGAAATCCAAATAATTTCTTATGTGCTCAAGGTTGGCTTTGTGGCCAACGTAATCAAAGTTCAAACTTCAAAAATTAATACTCTTACATATTATAGTTTCTCTATAAACGTTAAATGCAGTTTTTACAAAAAGGACATCTCGAAGAGACGCATAGAGATGTTTTAAAATTGATATTTGTCCCTCTAATCGTTTCTTGATAAAATATATTTTATAAAAGTAATATCGAAAAAGCCCTACAAAAACACAAGATGTTTTCCAACAATCGGAAATGCGTCCTATTCAAGCAAATTACATTGATGTCTTTTGGGTATAATATAAGTTACAGAAAGGCGAGTCTTTTTCCTTTTTTTGTTTGTTTTGGCTTAATTTGGTATATCTTAATAAGTATTAGCTAATCAATCCACAATATGGCATCATTGTATCGTACTGATGGGGAATCATTGTATCGTACTGATGGGGAATCATTGTATCGTACTGATGGGGAATCATTGTATCGTACTGATGGGGAATCATTGTATCGTACTGATGGGGAATCATTGTATCGTACTGATGGGGAATCATTGTATCGTACTGATGGGGAATCATTGTATCGTACTGATGGGGAATCATTGTATCGTACTGATGGGGAATCATTGTATCGTACTGATGGGGAAGCAAAGCCAAAGTGTTGCGAAATATCTTGATGAGTCGTACCTTGATGTAATGGCTGGTAGATCTTGCATTTGACACCGAATTATTCAGTGTAAAAATCTTTTGTATATTTAACTGTTTTGGTCGCAGGGAACGAAAAATAACGTTAACTTTAATCAGTGAAATTCAAACAAGATTGAGAAAGGCTGGTGTTAAATGGCCGGTATATGTGCACAGACAGATTTGAGTTGATTTCAGAGGTTGGCAACAACGAACTTATAGGAATCACGGAAGAAATAAATAAACATCTTGTCTACAAATATACAAGATCTACCCGAGAGTGATATCTTACTTTCCATTTTCAACTTCGGGAAAACCAACCTAACAATGATTATTAGTTTCAAAAGTATCTATTTAATCAATACGCTTGACACAACAATTCAAATCTTTGAAATGTTTCTTTTAAAAATAGAAAATGTCCTGTTTACATGTCCTATTAAATATTACCATATCTCATGAGAATATGACACTTTTGATTTTTACAGAAACCTAGAATCACATTTTCTTACTCCTTACCTTCAAGCGTTAATTCAGGCTTTCATGTCATCTTAATCGTACTATTTAATGTGCCATAAGCCTCATATTTTTATATTTAATGATTTTGCAAAACCAGTTGAGTGGGATGAGGTAGGGACATGTAAGGGTAATTAGTCATATACCACCGCCCCAGGAACATGTAAGGGTAATTAGTCATATACCACCGCCCCAGTGACATGTAAGGGCAATTAGTCATATACCACCGCCCCAGGGACATGTAAGAGTAATTAGTCATATACCACCGCCCCAGGGACATGTAAGGGCAATTAGTCATATACCAACGCCCCAGGGACATGTTGGAGTAATTAGTCATATACCACCACCCCAGGGACATGTAAGGGTAATTAGGCATATACCACCGCCCCAGGGACATGTAAGGGTAATTAGGCATATACCACCGCCCCAGGGACATGTAAGGGTAATTAGTCATATACCACCGCCCCAGGGACATGTAAGGGTTATTAGTCATATACCACCGCCCCAGGGACATGTAAGGGTAATAAGGCATATACCACTGCCCCAGGGACATGTAAGGGTAATTAGGCATATACCACCACCCCAGGGACATGTAAGGGTAATAAGGCATATACCACCGCCCCAGGGACATGTAAGGGTAATAAGGCATATACCACCGCCCCAGGGACATGTAAGGGTAATTAGGCATATACCACCGCCCCAGGGACATGTAAGGGTAATTAGGCATATACCACCGCCCCAGGGACATGTAAGGGTAATAAAGCATATACCACCGCCCCAGGGACATGTAAAGGTAATAAGGCATATACCACCGCCCCAGGGACATGTAAGGGTAATTAAGCATATACCACCGCCCCAGGGACATGTAAAGGTAATAAGGCATATACCACCGCCCCAGGGACATGTAAGGGTAATTAGGCATATACCACCACCCCAGGGACATGTAAGAGTAAGTAGGCATATACCACCGCCCCAGGGACATGTAAGGGTAATTAGGCATACACCACCACCCCAGGGACATGTAAGGGTAATTAGGCATATACCACCACCCCAGGGACATGTAAGGGTAATTAGGCATATACCACCACCCCAGGGACATGCTCTTGCATACTCAGTAGACATTGTAATCTTTTATTAAGATGGCTGAAAGAGGACAGAAAAAAAAGGTATAAGGACATTCCCCACCTGGACATTCCCCACCCAGACATTCCCCACCTAGGACATTCCCCACCCGCACATTCCCCACCCACCATCATTCCCACCCCTCAGCCCCCATATACCAGTTGATACACCCCCTCCCACCACCATCACTTCCATGCAGCTAGTTGTTGTTTGTTGCTATTAGTTGTCCCTGTGGACCTTTATTCAATTTAATTAAGTTTAATTGCAAAATGAAATATCAATTTTGTTATAAGTTATTAAATACAAATAGCTAAGTAGTTAAGATTTTTATATTTGTATCTATACCCCTGTCAAACTGTGATTGCATTTGAATGTGAATTTCTTCTTTAATCGTCTTACTTTCAGTATCAATTTCTTCAAGCTATTTCACCCAGATTTTTTTTCTTTTTACCAAATGGACTATTCTATCATGTTGAGCAGGTACTTTTTACCCTATGTGTGTTATTTTCAAGTAGATGTGTGAAGCAGAAATTAGTTCTTCGACTTGATCAAAATGCAAGAAGCGCTAAGGAATCTATATAAGTAGAGCAGTTCTGAATGTTCACAATTATGAGGTGTAAGGATAAACAGATACCTAGTGATTGCATCTAGGGAAATAGAGTCATACACTAAGTGGGTGGGAAATGTCCGGGTGGGGAATGTCCTGGTGGGGAATGTCCTAGGTGGGGATTGTCCGGGTGGGGAATGTCCGGGTGGGGAATGTCCTAGAACCGAAAAAAATACAAAAAATTCTCTCTTTCGATCACTCAGGTTGAAACGTTGATATGCGTGGACATGCTGATGACACTCAATTATACATGACCATTTTAGGACATTACAGTAACTAAAGAACTAGTGAAATTACATTGGTTGCTAACCTAAGCTAGGACCGATTTTACAACTCCATAATTAATCTTGAAAAATCTTGAAAACAATTATATGGCACCTGGGAGTGATTGAAACCAAAGATGAAAAACGTTACAAGAGGCTATTGAGCGAGTTGTGATGTCATATGGCCGAGACTTGACATTTCAGTGAGGCAGCACGATATCTACTACACGAAGGTCTATAGTCATGAAATAACTTAATGTCCTGCTCCATTTAAGTCTCAAAACCAGATTGGTTCTGCCTGAGGTTGTTCCTAACTAAATACCCTTCTGCTAATTGGGAAATATGAGAGTTTTCCGGATCAAAAGCACTGTAATTTACGAGATTCTGAAGGTCATTCATTATTGTTAACCGTCAGTAAACATCCCACTACACTTTACTACAATAGAGCACATTGATTCTTTCATTCATATACTATTCATTTTATCTTGTCTATTAGAACAAAATCAATTCATGACATATGTGTTAATGGATCATGATAATGCCAAGGCTTAAAAAGGGAAATATTTTGAGAGTTAAATGGGATAACCATATATGGTGGCTGTATACACAACTACAAAAGAGTCAAGTGTTAATTTGTCAGTTTTTATTTGATGAATGCATCTACACAATATGATTTTAAGTTAATTATTACGAAACATATAATGTGTACATTGTTTTTCCGGTTAATTTACTTAAACTCTTTGTAATATGACTAAATATGATTTGTACTAAAGCAGCAAGTATTATTATTTTTTGTTTTAATACATATGCAAATTATTTGTAGGCTATCCCCATTTACAACTTCAGCGAAACATTAAGGAATGTTTTATAAAGTCTATTCTTCTCCTGTATTCATATCAATCATATATTGTATGTCAATATCAACCATATCAATCACCATGGATATGAATATTTGAGGACCATTCAATGCTAAATACGAACTTTTCCACTAATACATTTCCGACGATTACTTACTGTCTGCGACATGCATGACGCTGCGTTCAGAACTGCATAGAGTTAGGTTTCATACATTATGCATAATTCAGGGCTATAGATTTGACGAGAAACATAAAGTGAAGTGTTTAAGTATCAATTTCCACTCTTGTGTCGTTAAACTAGGAATTACAATTGTAGTCTGTCTGGTGAATTTATTTTGTTTTAAGGAGCTTCTCTTTGATATACCTGATCTACTGTAATGTATATGGTCCAGAAATACTGAGTTCGTTCGTAAAGATATGTGTCAATTGGAAAAGTTGTAATATATATTCATTCATATCAAAACAATGTCGAA
Source organism: Amphiduros pacificus (assembly GCA_949316495.1). Taxonomy (NCBI): domain Eukaryota; kingdom Metazoa; phylum Annelida; class Polychaeta; order Phyllodocida; family Hesionidae; genus Amphiduros; species Amphiduros pacificus. Next base: position 28,930,619 of record OX439002.1, read on the forward strand.
TGAAGAAGAGGAGAGAAAATATAAAAAAGAGAAACTGAAGAAGAGGGATACAAAGACTGAGGAGAAAGATGAACAAAAAGAGACAAATGGAAGATATAACAGGTTTAAGGGAGAAGACATAGAGGTTTCACAAAGCAGGCTCAATAGATTGTTGGCAAAGCGAACACCTGTGATGGAGGATATGTTCCTTAAGGTGAACAGTGATGATTTCAGAAGCGGATCCTCTCTCACAAGTTCATCCTCTTTCACAAACACATCCTCTGTCGCAAGCTCGTCCTCTTTAAGAAACTATTCCTCTCTTAGCAGCGTATGTGAGACACAGTCTATGCTGTCACTTAGCTCAAGGTCATCGGATTCCTCATCATCGGCAATTTACTTTGAAGAGGATGAGGAAGAGGAAAGTGTATTTGCCAAGATAATGAGGAGAAGGCAAAAATTAAAAGAGGTGAGTGAACAGTATTCATACTACTTTCACAGGATTGGTTATCTAAAAATTCTAAATAAACTAATTTTCAATTTCCATCCATATATGTTAATTTCCATAATAATGATTATTTCAAGATTAAAATCATCACATTTTCATATTGTTATCTTTTATCATTTTTATTATCTTTTACTTTTAATGATTTTTTTATAGTAGACATGTATGTACAATCCTGTTTTGTATGTAAAATGGATGGTTTCTATTTATTACAGACAAACCCAGGGAAATATGAAAAACTTTCTAAGCAACTAGCTTCTGGGAAACAACAAAAAATAATGATTACCTGATAAAGATCTTCAAAGATAGCAATTTGTAACATATGTTAGGATTCTTAGTTATTCTTTATTAATATATATATATAAATATATAATATATATATATATATATATATATATATATATATATATATATATATATATATATATATATATATATATATATATATATATATATATATATATATATATATATATATATATATCCTATGTGGGTATATATAATACAAAGAATTATGCAGCTTAGTGTATAGGAGAGACTTAACAATATCATCTACAGGGTAAAGGAATGTTTGCCTGAAATGTTTATTTTCACATATAGTTTTATCTTCAATGGATGAACACCATACGCTTATCGAAATGGATGGCATTATATCATTCATAGATATGCTAAAAGCACATTTAAAGAGGAAACACCTTAAATCTCCGAATGGCAAAAAAGAGGGTTTATATCAAACGTTTCATGTATTATTGCGCACATCACTTTGTTAATCATAACAAATAAATTGTTGGATGATTGTAAATTACTCTTTGAAATAGAGGTACAATTTTATAGTGTATAAATCTACGTTTTAAATCAGTTGTCATTATGCAGGATATGTCTTCCTTTGGTATGTCTTCATCTCGATATCTTATTTATGTAATGGAGAAAGATCATACATGAAAATTATGTCTTTGAACTCTTTTTAACTTTGGACATATTTATGTGCAGATCACAAATATTAGTACATTGAAAAGCATTCCAAATGTGTGTATTATGCAAATGCTGTGCTGTGTATATTAAATCAGTTGTAACATATATATATGACTTATGATAAAAAAGTGAATCTGTGTCAGATACCCAAAACGTTTCACATTTATATTAACGTTTCCTTGACATCCTATACATGCTCCTTCAACAATGCTAATTCGTGTTCGTATATCAAATGTTTTCGATTATTGCTAATATAATATACTCAATATTTTATGATGTGGTGGAATCAGTGCGGATACAAGTGTAATGTGATGTGCAAACCCCTCTTTAATGATGATTATTATCTTTAATTTTTAGACAGGGTAAATACCAATGTGAATGGTTCCAAAAACACATATTCTAATTTAGACATAGCATGCTCTACTCATATTTTATTTAACAGTCAAAGGCACCCATACATATGTGCATGTACATATAATACACAACAATGACATATCAACAGATGAGAGTGTAACATGAATATAACATACTTACCTTTTGCATTGCTTTATAGATCTGTCCGACGTCAGAGGCTTTGCAACTCATACGAATATTGTTTACCTGTTTATCATTTCCCCAATGCAATATTAATGAAATCCCATTGAAAAGGTAGTGAACTGGAAAATGCTATTACCTAAATATCAATTTGACTGAAGAGATACAGGAGAAAAAAATGATGAAATTACATTTACCTTGACATTTTAATTATTTTGGTTTAAACTATGACTTTAATTATATTGTTAAAAAGTCATTGAAATGAATAAAAGACTTTATGCGATTGAGAAAACTTAATTGTTCTAGTCTGGCTAGAGGTTTGCAAGCTTAAATCGTTACGTATAACGCCAATTCAAATTAAACAAACATATATATATATATATCGAACAAACATATATATATATATATATATATATATATATATATATATATATATATATATATATATATATATATATATATATATATATATATATATATATATATCGGCCTAATCCATTGACCCGCTGCATAAAAACATACCTTTAATGCGCTCTGGGATTGCCCATACAAATGGAAATGTTTTGAGCAATCCATTTTCTTCCATTTTCCATTATCAGCCTTCATGGCAACACAGCGAAGAAAATTTAGATCAGATGGTTCATCCCTAGCCCAGGAAGAGTACAGCTTTCCTAGTTCTACACCATCACTCCACATGTACACACCTGAATCTAATGTAAAAGCTTAACTAGTGTGTCCACGATATTGGACAAAAAGTAGATGACGCGAATATATATTTATGTATTTTTTGTGTTTTTTTATTGTTTTTTTTAGATTTTGAAATGAAGCCTGCATACCAGTGTGTAACATGTGCTTTTTTCACAGAAAAATATCGAGGCAGCATAAAAGAAAAAATCTAAATCGACTTTACAAGAATGGCACATGTAGTGACACCTTGTGTCCCTTTACTCGTCACCATTAGAGAGAATGAAGGTTGTCCCGTTTTCCACTGACATGTGCATTCTAATTTGATACCTACCTTCATCCTGTAGATACTCCAGCCCAATCCACGCCTTTTTAGTATTGGTTACACTGGCAAGGTAGTCATGTACAGCCTTGTTTGTGGCTTGATCGGTGATGACCACAAGCTGTCCCCACTCCGCCCGGCAGTTCTCTGAGGCCTCCTGGTACGTCCTTTACTCAGGAAAATACTTCAGACATTTTTCACCTCTAAAGGGCGCTTGGTCACTGGAACAGTCTAAAATATATTCATATATAGGTTCTGAAACTGCTTTTGTGTTTTGAGCCAGCCAAATCTTAAAAGAATATGTGTTTAATTAATCACAAATGCTTACCTGATTGCACACGTTCTTTAGATGTTTTTGGGGAAGCGGCAGGTTCAGGAACCACTTCTTGTTCTATGCCAAAACATAATATATAAAAATATAAATATTACATATTTATACAAAGTATACAAATATTAAATTCTCGGACTTAATATAAACATGCTTGATTGTACAAGATGAATAATTAACTTTTTTGAAAATATATCTGTAATGCATTTGAAGCACTTACTTTCACACTTCATGACGCCATTTTTCACCACTTCTGTGTAACCCCTTTTGCAAATGCACTTAGAACCAGATGCCTTATCCCTACATTTTGCATGTTTAGGGCATTTCATCAATTTAGACTTGCCTGAAATATATCGATTTTCATTTAATTCAATAAATATCAGGCCCAAACTCAACTATCATGAATACTTATAAATAAAGTGTGAAATTAAGTACTGTTAAGCTACTGTTAAGGATTAGTTGAAACCCTATGTTTTAAAAAAATGAAAATAATACTTGAATAAATCAATTGAAAACATCGTAAACATTGGTGTGCCTATTCTCTCTAAAGGATTGTCAGGAGAGGTGACGTCGTCTGAGTGTGAGTAACCTAGGCTTAATCCATAGCAAAGCATGATTTTATAAGATCACTTACTACTATGATATTTATGTATAGTATTCATGATAGTTGAGTTTGGGCCTGATGTTTATTGAATTAAATGAAAATCGATATATTTCAGGCATTTTTCACCACTTCTGTGTAACCCCTTTTGCAAATGCACTTAGAACCAGATGCCTTATCCCTACATTTTGCATGTTTAGGGCATTTCATCAATTTAGACTTGCCTGAAATATATCGATTTTCATTTAATTAAAAAAACATCAGGCCCAAACTCAACTATCATTGTAGTAAATATCATAGTAGTGCCCTGTATTCACACATGAAGGATTTTTTTTTCTTTACAGCTGAATATTGACCACAAACTATTCTGAGGTCCAAGTGCTGCACCACATTTCCCACCCTTCTGACTTGGCTGAAGATAGATATTTATATTTTTCTATTATAAAAATTAAAGTATAAGCATTTAATGTTAACCTGGTTTGGCGCCCAATTCACGAACTCGCCAACATCTGCTTTTCTGCTAAATCGACGCCATGTCGGTTTTCTTTTTCTACCTCTTAGCTTCAACCCAATCCAGTAGTTATCCACAAGACTGAAAATCAATTAATACGTATATCTTAACAAAACAATATCTTTTGAAACACTGCTCACTTTCTGTGTTTGTCTTAACTCAAAAATGATTTTATTGGTATCAATATGGGACGCTTTTAGCCTCAATATCTGCATTGTTAGTCATCTTCATTTCATGTTGTGTCTATATTTTACCTTTTCCCAAAGAGTTCAGATACACTTTCTAAACTGCTCTCATCTGTCATGATTACAAGGTCGCCTTTTCCATTCTTCCTGCAGTGTCTTCTTGCTTTTTTCCAACTCAATTCTTTGTTAAATAATTTAAAACATCTTCGTGTCCTATGATCAATTTTAGCATCACTAGGAAAAAGAAATTTGTCCAACAAAATGTCACTGCTGATTTAAATTAAACATTGAGAAGTTTACCTGATCACACTTACAAAAGGAGTAAAGATGGTTTTGTTTTATTTACTTACATGCACTAGATTTCATCAGGAAATGGATCCATTTAGGGTTTTTAACAAACGCCTTTTTATTAGTGTATCGGCTTGACTTTGATAACTGACATTTGTAAAGGAAATCAGACTGTATGTAACTCAGGGTTTAAGGTTTGTCAGAGCTTTTTGATGAATTAAACTTCCAAAAATGTGGACCGAAGTTTTAACAGAGCATGTTCAGACATACGGATTTATGAATTGATACGAGGATCACGTCAAAGCAAACTTAATAATCAAAATTGCATTATGGTAAAGACGACTTGAAGTGTTATTTTCCACAAGAGGAACATAGGGGTCATCATATCATGTCCTTACGTTTTTGTTTGTTCACTGTAATCTGCAGAGAGACATTCCATCCATTTGAAGCATTCGTTAAGGCACTCATCAGAGGTGGCGTCAGCATCATGAGGTGGCGTCAGCATCATGACCTTCAAGCCATTGTCCGCCATACTTTACGAACTGGGACTTAATAGCTGCAATGTAAATATCTTCCATTTTCTTTTGTAGAAACACTTTTTTTACTGAGGTCCCTGTAAACATTCTGGCCAGACATGACTAATACATATTTACGATGTTCTTTACACCAACATAAAAATCTAGATATATCTATAAAAAAAACCGACATAAATATGCATGTACCTGCTAAAGATGAGTCTTACCGGATTTAGGTTTTTCAGATTTTGTCCTAAATTCACAAATGTATTTCAATTTGTTTTTGCAATTAACTGATATCATGCTACTGTCTCCTGCCTTCACAGCTGCACATTATCGCTTAGATTTTGGCTACAAAGAAAAATGAATAAATCATTGATCATGTTAATTATCTGTTGGAAGATTTAGTGATCAAACAAAAAGATCACTGAATCATTGGGTTTTTTTTCTCTTTCTCTCTCTATTTGGAATTATATTTTTAGATTTTGAGCAGATTTCATACTTATCAGTTGGAGCAGCAAATCTATTGTAGAAGCATGGACATGACTAAATGAGTTCTCGCACATAAATCAAGTGACCACGTAGCACTTGCTCTACAAAATGACGCAGCGTGATGGTCATGCGTGACAGAATATGCTCACATCTATGCCTTGCCAAGTAGATGCTTTGCTCCAACAGCTTAAAATGAATTTTGGTTTCTAAAAGTCACATATTAATATATGATATGATATGAGGTTTATTTCCAATATTTCATAATTACATAAGTTCCAATAACAAAGAAAATTATAACAGTACAATTATGAAATAAAGGAGGTTACCAGAAAGGCTCGGGAGCCTATCGAGCTGGTCACCTGTACATTTAAATATAATAAATAAAACTAGTGGTTAACATAAATATTTACATTTTAAGTAAGGAAAAAGATAATATATCAGTATATTTATTAATAAATAAAAAACACATTATACAATTTCTGTCAGGTTTGTAATGAAATCTAATAGTTTTTAATAAGACTTATTTGTAAATTTCTTGTAAAGCTTTTAGTTGAGTTGCATTGTAAAATATCATCATTTATATTGTTATAAATTTTTGCACCTAAATATCTGAAGGTATTTTTACCGTAATTTGAGTTAACATTAATGATGTATAGTTTGTTCGAGTATCTTGTATTGATATTATATATTTCATCTCTTAAAGAGAAATAGTCATTGAATATATTTGGTAACATGCTGTGTCTTTGCTTATAAAGAGTTTTTGCAATAGCAACATTTTGCATGTCTTGTACAAGTAATAGATTCAGATCTTTGTGTAAAAGTAAAGTTGGTTTGTACCAATCTAAGTTAAAGAGGATTTTTAGGATCTTATTTTGCATTTTTTGTAACATTTCAAAATTTGTTATTGAAGTGTTTCCATATGTTTCTATGCCATATATAGTTTATTATTGAATAAACATATGAAAAGTAAAGTTGCTTTTTACACTTATTTGGAACATGGTGTTTGATTAGTTTAAAGGAGCTAGCAATCTTTGCTAATCTTTGGGATAAGTTTTTGAAGTGTCTTTTCCAGTTAAGATTTTCATCTAGGGACATACCCAGATATTTAACATCACTAACTCTATTTATATCAATGTTTCCAATTTTAATAGTGTTACATATATTGGGTACCTTTTAACGACTGGGGTGAAAAATGCAGTAATTTGTTTTTTTAACGTTTAATGTAAGTCTGTTGGATGAGAACCAGATATAAATTTGTTCCATGGTGGTTTCTGCATCATGTTTTAGATCAGAAATGTTTTTACCGGTGAACAGTAAGTTTGTATCATCAGCAAAAAGAAAGACCTTGCAATTTTTTTTTAGTGATGGCCATATGGATATCATTTACATATATTAGGAACAGAAGAGGGCCAAGTACTGACCCTTGGGAACGCCCATATTAATATTTTTTAGATTTGATTTTGCATTTTGTATTTTGACATATTGCTTTCTATTTGTTAAATAGTTTTTGAACCATTTCAATGTCGAGCCCCGAATGCCATAATTTTCAAGTTTATGTAGCAATATATTATGATCAACAGTATCAAATGCCTTGGACAAGTCCAAATAAATTCCTATTGCCCAGAGGCCATTATCTAAAGCCATGTTTATGTCGTCCATAATATCAATAAGGGCCAAGTTTGTTGAATAACCTTCTCTGAAGCCAATCGAATAATTGTACAGTAAGTCATATTTAGTTAAAAACTTATATAGCCTATTTTTCATTAATTTTTCTATTATTATGCTTATGTAGCTAAGAATACTTATTGGTCTATAGTTTTCACATAGAGTTTTGTCATCTTTTTTGAACAGTGGATTTACTCTAGCAATTTTTAATATGTCTGGAAGAACACCTTTTGAAAATGACAAGTTTATAATGTTAAGTAGGGGCAACTTAATTTCATCAAAAATGTGTTTAAATATCTTTGTTGGAATATCTGAATCTCCTGTCGCTTTCCTGTTATTTAAACTGTCTATAATTTTATTTAGTTCATTTTCATGTACTGGATTTATAAAGAAACAATTTGGTATGGGATTTGGTAGAAATGAATTGAAGTCTTTAGATGCAGGAGGTAATTTGCTTGAGAGTTTTTCACCAATGGTACAGAAAAAATCATTAAAATGGTTTGCAATTTTATTTCTGTCAGTGGAAATATTACCACCAATGTTGATTTTGTCAATAAATTTAGGTTTTTTAACTTTTTGTGGATTTATTATTGGTCCAAATACTTTCCAAAGTTTTGTAATAGATTCTTTTGTATCTGTAATCAAGTTGTGGAAATAATTTTGTTGGGCTGTGCTACAAAGTTTTTTTAATAGGTTACTATAATTAGATAGATTATTTATTTGAGATGGATTTTTTAAATATTTCTTGTACAGTTTACATTTGTAAGCACAACTTTTTTTGAGCCCAGGTGTGATCCATTTCTTGTCTTTAGATCTCTTCCTTAATATTTTGTGTTGAGGGAAGTACTTTTCATAACCAGATTTTAATATGCTAGTGAACAAATCCATAGACCTATTACAATCTGTGCTTGACTGTAATTCATATAATTCGTTATTACTACTGAGAAAATCCTTAAATTTATTAATATTTTCATCACTATGGAGCCTGGTATATGATATTTTATTTTTTTTAGATGAAGAAATATGTTGTTTTTGACTATAGAACAAAAAGTTTGGTAAATGATCAGAGGTATTTGAAAGCAAATTACCAGAGTTAAATTGTTCATCTACGGTTTTGTGAGAATGTTTAAAAAAATATTTGATCTATTAAAGTAGCACTGTGATCAGTAATTCTAGTAGGTAAAGTTATTTGAGGAATAAAATTTTCAGCGATGGATGTATTATAGAATTCCAGTGATGGTTGATGATAGACAGAAAGGGCATCACTATTAAAATCACCACAAATAAAGCATAATTTGTCTTGCTTGCTAATAGCATCTAAGGTTTTGAAAAAAAGATTGTTAAAGTGATCAATATTGCCCCGCGGGTGGCGATAACAGGTTTATTTATATTTTTGATATTACATTCAACCCATAGGTTTTCCACAAGGTAGCTTTTATCATTTGGTATAGTGGATGGCAGTTTTAAATCATCCCTTTGGCTGGAAAAATCAACATCTTTTTTAATTAAACATGCTACGCCCCCATTTCTAGTTTTGCTAGGATCATGTAAACATTCATAATCTTCATAATCTTAATAAATCCTACATGTCCTCTCTTCCAGTCTTTGAAGGACGTGAGGAGGACTGGCTCATTGTCCCAGGAAAACATCCAATCTCCATTGCCAACTGCATCATTTAGACCAATCCAGAATTTCACTGGTAACCTGCAAAGATTTGAAAAATATATCTATTAGAACATGAAAAGAATAATGTTGGAATGATGAAGAACCCCAAACAAACTTTAAAAAACAAGTATTGATTTTTACCTAGTTAATTTCTTATTATTCATTTTCATAACTTCTTCTGGTACCCTTTTTTGTACCCAATAAATCTATATTACATGTAAATCCTCTAATAGTTACCTCTTCTTACGTTTCACTAAATATTTAACGGTTTTGTATTTATCATTGGTAGATTCCCGCCAAGGTCTTGACAAGCCCGCTGAGCCTCATCCCAGATTTTACTCTCTTTTATAACAGGAAGGAAACACCGAGCATTTTTGGGCATGCGCAGTGAACCTTTTGGACAGTGTTCATCTGGAAAGATAAAAGATGTGTCAAGCACATATTCATTCATCCTGAAGAAATGAAGTATAAGCACCATGCAAATTTTCTCTTACATACATAAGTCTTTTTTTAAATATATAAGTAACTTGCTGTATCTATATTATATATATATATATATAAATATATATATATATATATATAATGTAGATACAGGAAGTTACTTATATATTTAAGAAAAGACTTATGTATGTAAGAGAAAATTTACATGGTGCTTATATATATATATATATATATATATATATATATATATATATATATATATATATATATATATATATATATATATATATAGTCCAAAGTAAAAAGGTAGTTGTATACAGTGTAATGGTGATGAAAGTAATCCAACAAAGTCCGTGGTGACAAAGAGTTAAAACCTTTTATTGCAACATGTTTCAGTCCTTCAAGGGATAGATATACCATGAACCTACTGTGAGTCAGAGGTGTTATAGTTGAAAGCTAGACACTGGTTATTCAGCCCACAAAGCTTAGCGCAGGCTTTGACATCCGAAAGTGAAACGTCCACAACTGCTTGATGGTCCACCCTCCTCCCAACAACAGCCTCAAACTGCTTCAACCAGTCTGTAGTAATAACAATTGCTGTATTAAAATTGCCATTGAATATATTTCCAGTAGGAGGAATGTCATCAATTTAGGAAGTTGCACTGACAAATCCGATTAATCAGCTATTACATTACCAATTTTGTGATAGCGAATTCTATAAGGCAATTCGCTTTAGTGATGATGAAGACCTCAATTAAGAGAACTAACTTACCGGTGAATAGTTCACCATTATTATTTATTCATATGATCTTAATCAAGAAAAAAATACACATTGAAAAGTAGATATTGCAGCATGCTCCTTTGAATCTATCAGATTTAATCATTCAAGTATCTGGATTCACATTATGTGTAAGATTTACCTATCTGAGGATCAAAGTCTGACGGTCTGTATTCACAGAGGAATGGTCTTTTCTGTGAGCACCTCTCCCTGCTCCACTTGTAGCCCTGGGCACTGAGGGCCACCGCGCAATCCTCCTCTGCGTCCTTCTTCCTTCTCAGACTAATAATTATTTACACAAAATGTGTGTTTTAGAAGGGTTAGATATAGTGATAGGGAAAAGCCAAAGAGTAATGCGTTGGACAATCATATGAACATGTGATTTAGCTCACCCTTGCATTAAAGCTCAAGTGATTGTCTGATTTAAGATAGGAATATATTGACCACGAAACCAGGAGGCATCTAGCGGGAATACGTGCACGGAGGTAAAACCATGAAAGCCTGTTTTGAACTTGATAGACTCAAAACTCTACGTATAACTCATTTCTAATGGATATTTTGTTTTTATTTCCATCATTGTATAACTGAGTAAAATACCTTGTCGTTAATCCAGCGATTGAAAATGACAGGATACTCCTTGTCTTTATAAGTCTTAATCCAGTCCCCTTCTGCTGCCGCATCCGTACCTCCCAACCACACATCCTTACCCTTCAGTCTGAAAGCATTTCTTATCTTTTAAAACCTTAATCCAATCCCCAATTGCTATTCCCCAACAACCTTAATGTTCTCTTCATTTTTAATTTTACTTTTCTGTTCAGAATAACTGAATCATTTTATCTATGAGAACCGAACTCATTTCATATTCAGATCTTATTTCTTCTTTTATCTTTTTTTTTTTCAAATTAATAAACGTGTCAGCTTACTTTAATTTGTCTGATTTCACAAATCTGAATTCTCGTTTAGTAACAGGTAGGGCGAGATCTCCGCCCCGCCTCTGGCATTCTTGACGCGCTGATTCCCAGTTTAACCTGGTATTGACAAACTCATAACATATATCACCCCCGTTGTCGACTACAGCGGAAGTCGGACAGAATCCGGGAAAAGCATTATCTGAAAAGAACAGACCATTAATCTAAACATGCAATCAGTTGAGAACACCATATACAAATATATGCATTCAATAACTTTCATATCGGAACTGTTTTTGTGGGTTTTTTCTCAAATATTTCATATTTATCATTTTAAATGATAAAAACAGATTGTTGTTATGGCGGTCTTACCAGCATTGGTTTTGGGTGAAGCTTGCTTAAAAGAGGGTTTCCAGCCTGATGGTCTATATTCACAAACGAATCGCCTTTTATTATCACACCTGTCATTATTCCACTTTAGGTTATTTCTGGGGTTCATTCTTAGACAATGTTTGTTTTTCTTTAATTTCTGAAAAAGAAAATGTCAAAGCATTTCAATGGTTTTCAAAAGCAATAATAAAAATAGTGCTATCAGATATGATAAATCGGCTCTAAGAATAGATAGATGTTTTGCCAATAGTTTTGATAAGATAGGGGCATTTATCATCGATTGAAACTTCATGATATCTAAATCCACGGAAACCTTTTTTTGGAAAATCCAGTCCATGTGGACCCTTTTTGCCCGGGTTCTTCACATTCTGGGGTTGTGGTGGGGAAAATTAAGCTCACTTTTCTCAAGATTTACTTACAATATTAGTTACAAATTGATTGTATGTTATTTCATAGAGTGTTGTATCCTTCCTTGTTTTCCAAACTCCTTGCTTGTCTTTGTCATTTCCTCCTGCCCAGATATCCTGATTTGCCGGAATCCCGATTCTATTGTCAAGATCAAATAATATCAACTTAATTACAAGCATTAAACATATGTATATATATTTTATCTAATATTTCTTTATCGGAAATAACATTTCTTTAATAAAAATCAAAGTACAATTCAAATGCTTTTTTGATGACATTGTTTGGATGATCTTAATTATAAAGTCATAAGACTATTATTCAGACTTAATTCGCCACTATTTGTATCACATGGAAGCGATGACCTGTTCCGGTTTGACTGTATAAACTGTGTTTCCTCATCTGACTCTGGCAGTAGGAGGTTTCCCTTGTTAGACTGGCATATCTGCTGAGCTGTGACCCAGGGCTGCCTGGAATTCCAGGATTCGTAGCATGCTTTATTCTTCTCATTGACAGTCGAAGTCACGGGGCAGTAATCGGGCTTACTATTCTCTGCATGAAGAAATCAGTCATTCATTTTGTAAATTTACGATGAAATAAATTGGACATTTATATAATTGTAATTGCCTTCTATGATATTTCAAACTATGGCCCGTATACATGGTGCACACATAGTGTTTTGACTTACCAAACTTTGGTCTGTAATCCCCCGGACGATATTCACAAAGGTATCTGTACCTTCTTGCACACTTCTGGGGAACCCACTTAAAATTTCTATTATTTTTAGCAATGAGACAATCCTTCCCATTTTGACCTTTTTGCTGCAAATGAACGAAAAATCTTTCAAAGCAAAATCTTTATCAATCAGTTAGAACAAAACATATGAGGAGAAATGCATTCATAACATACCACTTTATCCTTGAAATAGTCAAAAGTGATTGTATGCACATCATTTCCATGACGTTTTACCCACATGTTGCCATCTCTCCTACCTCCAACCCAACTATTCTTTCCAGGACGCATATAGAGGCTATTAAATATTGATATGATATATATATATAGCTTTCTTCGTTAAGACAACGTTTAAGATAAATTAATAACATTATGGTGTTATATATGCATCAGCTAATAAGTCAGTATTTAAAATCCGGAAACAGGATTATATGATACCTGTCTTTATTATCTTCAAGGAATTGCATTTCCTCATTAGATTCCCACAATGCAATGCTTCCACGATGTTTTCCTGCTTCATAGATGTGCATCATCAAAGCCTTGTATGTCATCGTGGTATGTGTAGCAGGCCCCCGTGTCTGAGTTCACCACCGAGGAGATGGGACAGTAGTCAGAAACATCCTCTCCAGTACTGGCTGCAATATAAAGTCTTCTGTCATTGTTTGATTTGCATTGTATACATCTTAAAAAGCTTGATGATGGCGATTTCTTTTCTTTTCCAAAATCAAAATCACCATAATTTTGTCTTATCTCTGATACAAAATCCTCAGTTTCATTTTATCTCAAAATCAAAATCACCACAGCTTAATGTTATCTTAGAAATGACCTTTGACTCCACAAGCCGAGATATTTATGAAGTAATAAGACAATTGTTGGTAAACGTACAGAACGGTTGGTGGTCTATAGTTTATATTCAGATTGATTTTAAAACCTTTTTACGGCAGTTGTAATGATTATCGCTACTTTACTTGGAATTGCGTAAACTACACTCACCAAATGAAGGCTTGTACCCATCAGGTCTGAATTCACACATAATGTTCCTTTTCTTGAAGCACTTTTCGTCTTGCCATCGCCAACTATCACCCTTACCACCTTTCAGGCAGTTAAATTTCTCTCCTCTGTTGCTCTGTAGCAATAATGGTTATCACAGGATAAAAGGAAATGTTTTGAAAACAGTATTACAATATTCAGATTTTTAAAAAAACTTAAATTAAAAGGAAATAGGGACATGTGACACACACACACACACACACACACACATATATATATATATATTGGCATATGCATATGCCTTAATTCTAATACAAGATCTCAGAGCTCAGCCCACGTTGTGTCACCGTGACCAATAGTGGAAGATAATCCATTATAAGTGAGAGAGTACGAGTCCTTTTTCCACACCTTCCTCCACATAAACTCAGTTTGCTCGTCTGTGGCACCAAGCCAGAAGTCATGGTTTTCTTTATATCCAATCCTGCATTTAAGAATTACAAAGAAATGATGAGATACGTTTTCAATAAGGAGTATGAACATATAGCAAATACTTTGGTTGAAGCTTATCATTAGTCTTCCACATACTTGATAAGGTAGGCAGTGAGGCAATCTTGTTCCGGTTTGGAGGTGGGCAGTGCCAGGTCTCCCCCTTCCGCCTGGCATTTACTCCGGCCCTGATCCCAGGTTCCTTGGAATTTCTTGTTCTTCTTCACATTTTTCAATCCTAGTTTGAAGCAGACATCTAGGCCAGGACATCTTGCATAACCACCAGGACAGGCAAACTGAGATAAAGTCACACTGCTCACTGTAAATCAAAAATTTATTGGTTTAACTTTATTTGTTCAATTGTGCATTGTTTTGATTTAAATACAAAATATATGTATTATTGATTGATCAACGTTTACAATTTATACTGCTATAGGTCCATGAAGAATTATCGTTTATTCTTCTTGACCATAAAAAGTTGTAATATTCACTTACTGATTAGAATGAGCAGCCAGGAGCTGAGAGACATATAAACAGTTGCATACTGCGCCATCTTGTGTTGATCTAAAGCATAATGAGGCTCAGTAAATATGTTTTGGAACATAAACATGTTGAAAACACAAACATAGGAATTTATGCTTTGAATATTCTGACTTTATAAAATGTTCTTAATCTTGAAACTGAAAGATTTAATCACAATGCATAAATGTAAGCAATAATGTAGGCCTTTGAGCTATGTTGATCATTGCTTTTTTTGTTATGTTTGTGAACTTCTTTGGAGATTGCTTCATGAATGATCGTTTAGATATTTTTCATAAGCAGTCTTGACCAGATCATAATTTTGCCCAATCAAAATGCATATTACATATTAAATTTGCCTCTAAATTATTATCTCGATTTGTGCATCGAGAATTTCCCCCATCACTACAGAAGCTATCCTGACAAAGCATAGCTATAAAACAATATTTACGGCTGCAAAGCTCAGTGAGAGAAAGGCAAGGTGGAGAATATATAGCAGGTTGGTCGGTGGCAGATGTGTTTAGGTGCCATATCTACCAAATGCCGCTCACCCATTAGTAGAAAATACAAAGACCAATTGACCCCAAATATAGTGAAGCCATTGTTAAAATAACAGTCCAGTCATTTAATATCGAACCTTTGTAGTTTCTAAGGTTGTAAGCAAGGTTGTGTTCTGTACGACCGTTTTGAGGTCTGTGCAGGTTCATATGACGATTATTTTATGGAAACGTAAATCTACACATGAATGCTTAAATTAATTTACATAATATACCAATTCAATGTGTTTTTTGTGGGTTTTTTCATTTAAGATAAAACATGCGTCATTCTATTTTCTATAAAGGAATAGTATATGTATATAAAAATAATACATATTTATTGTATTACATAAACTGCAAGTCCGAATAAAACCCATCAAAATCTAGATGATATTTATCTGATATGGCCCTCGGCTTCTACTTCAGTAATGCAAAATCTATGGCATCTGCGAACAAAGTGATGAATCGTGAACATTAACACCTTTAATAAAGCAAAATGATGTAAACATTCCAGAAATCTTATTTTGATTATTTGATTATTTTGGTAGTTTTAACAAAGTGACAAATTAAAAATCAGCTACATATTATTTCATGTAAATCATGTAAAACATATAGACACATCATTTACATACAATATAAATATTACATATAAAATACATGACATGTACATAAAATGCAATTTGTACAAGGTTTGACATTCACACAAATACAATACATAGATATATGCAGACATAAAATATTCTTGTAAACCATAGATATGAAATAATACTAACCTGTTTTTCCCGCATACCCTGATCCTCTCATAGTTTCATATATTATATTTTTCGGATTGAAATCTTACCTTCTCATAACATTTTGTCACAAAGTAACCGAACTACACTTTATCATAGCACATTTATAATGTACGTGCTGTTGATATTATTATCTCGATTAGAGTAATACAAATCTAATTGGGTCATATATTAGCTCTTTACTTTATTGTTAATTTATGAAAATCATCTTAATTTCTGTTAGCATAAGCACTCTACCTTCAGATGGTTGGTCAGATGGCTGGTCAGATGGTTGGTCAGATGGCTGATCAGATGGCTGGTCAGATGGCTGGTCAGATGGCTGGTCAGATGGCTGGTCAGATGGTTGGTCAGATGGTTGGTCAGAAGGCTGATCAGATGGCTGGTCAGATGGCTGATCAGATGGTTGGTCAGATGGTTGGTCAGATGGCTGGTCAGATTGTTGGTCAGATGGTTGGTCAGATGGTTGGTCAGATGGCTGGTCAAATGGCTGGTCAGATGGTTGATCAGATGGTTGGTCAGATGGCTGATCAGATGGTTGGTCAGATGGCTGATCAGATGGTTGGTCAGATGGTTGGTCAGATGGTTGGTCAGATGGTTGGTCAGATGGTTGGTCAGATGGCTGATCAGATGGTTGGTCAGATGGTTGGTCAGATGGTTGGTCAGATGGTTGGTCAGATGGCTGGTCAGATGGTTGATCTGATGGCTGGTCAGATGGTTGGTCAGATGGTTGGTCTGATGGCTGGTCAGAGGGTTGGTCAGAAGGCTGATCAGAGGGTTGGTCAGATGGTTGATCAGCAGGTGGAGTGATTGGCTGGGCAGGTGTAAGGAGGTCAGTGGTGACTGGTAAAGGTCTTTCTGTGGCTCCAGATGGTGTTGGTGATGTAACAGGAGGAGTGGGAACTGAAATATATCATCATGAGTAAACCAACTATTTTCATCGCTTAAAGCAATAGCATTACTTTGCTGCAGGAACTTTATGCTAATATGAAAATATTGTAGTAAATATTGTTTTTACTTTCCAAACAGGTGTATCCATCACCAGCGTAACCTGGCAGGCAGGCGCAGCTGTACCTTCCTTTCTCATTTGAACATGTAGCCTTTTTGCTGCATTTGTTTTTTAATGGGTCTGCACATTCATCAACATCTAAACAAAAGATTAGTTGAATAAGACGGGATACCGTCATTTCGATCTCATTTTGACATTTTCAATTTGGTTATATTTAATACTAATGTAAATATAATTTCTTACCTTGACATTTTGAGATACCATCTCCTTGGTAACCTTCTTTGCAATGACATCCTCGTGAACCTTCCTTAACTGTGCACGATGCCCTCTTGTGACATACAGGATAACTATCTTCTATGAGACCACCTTTTCCTTTACAGGTTTGTACTTGGCTGCAGTCTTTATTGACGATAAACTGGCTGACCTAATAAAGAATTTGACATAAACAATTTGACATACAAATATTCATAGTACCGACAGTATCATGTGGTTTGGAATAACATATTATGTACCATTTTATACATCTTTATTACTAAAATGATTTGAACAATTGGTGCTGAATAAATTCTGATATGAGACCAAATGAGGCCTGCTGTCAGGACATAATGCCATACACTTTTCTAAGAATGCCTGCTAATGTATCTGGTAACCGTGAATATTCATATCTAAAAAACATTAATAACCAGTCGTGTGGCACTCTTTAACCTACCTTTATGTACCGTTTTTTGTTGCTGCCTTTTCTACCTTCCATTGGCACCTTGCATCCACATTGGTCCTCGGGAACACATTTAAAATCGTCCAGGACAAAACCAGCATCACATTCACAGCCCTCAGTGGGATCAAATGGACAATCATCCTCCTCAGCAGACAGGTCAGCGCAGCTCCTAGGGCACCCAGTCATAGATGCTTTAAATGAGCTATTGGGACCACACATTTTGGCTCCAGCTGCATACACAGAACAACAAAGGATTAGGCTAATATGAATATTCTAAAAAGAAATCTTTATGTATATGTTAATCTCTTGTTGTGACGTCACTCAAATACAAACACAAATCCAGCTAACGCTAAATAAGAAGTCTTAAAAGTTTTGATGTATAGTACTCACGGCAGAATGAGTCTGTCCTCCAGTTAAGTATGGGTGTTCCCCTCTGAGCACAATCCTCGGCAAAGGCCTCCACTGAAGCACAGACCTGGTCCTGTTTGTCTCCAGTCATCATACAAGCATCATACATACAGCTATCAAGTTCTTCATCCAAATCCTCATTTGCAAAGCCCTAATATTAGTTGTGAATAATGCATAAATACATATTGAATACAACGTTGAATACCTGTTGATTTTCGGTTATGAATCATTTCGGTCGGAGAGATCAAATTGTAATAATCATTTATTATAATCTATCAAATTGTATTTGTTTAAATATATACAGTCATGGATAGCCTCATTCAGTTGCATAGATTCTCAACACGATACATTTGCATACATTTGCACAATTTGAAAAGATACATTTACATGACAATGGAATACTTTTTCATCAACTAAATAAAAGTTCGATGAGATACATTTACTCGCCAATTATACTTTGTTAGGTCTTTTTCACATGGCAAGTAAAGTTCGCACATAATATGATTTTATTTGTGTTAAGGAAGCAAAGACAAGTAACTTGTATGCAAACCTGAATGCAGTCTTTGAAAGGCCCCTCCGGATTGGTTATTATTCCACACATACTGTTACTCCTTATATCTGCCTCTTCTGCTTCATCCTTACAGTTCCATTCTGGATCTGTCAGAGGTTGGCACCTGTAAATGGATTATCATGTGATCAGTAAACTTGGGGAGGCCGGACTCTGGTCACTCATCTGTCTTTTAGAAATACGGGATTTTTGTTATATATAAGCTAAAAATAAAGTGGTTGATTAGGTTTTGTTAAGTACGTTATGTGAATGTGATACAATTGAGCATAATGGTGAATATATTTTGTTAAGATTCAATCTGATGATATTTGTCAACATACCCAGGTTCATCAAGAGGATTTTCCACTTGCCAGCTATTACCCAGTTGTGAATATCTCAGCTTTTTCTTGGTTTTGCCATTTTTCTTAACAATCAACGCTTCCTCGGGAATCACTGTGTTACCAAAGGCATCAAGCAGGTCATTGGCTTTGTTTCCATCATAATTACCACAAATACCACACATTCCACTGAAATGAAAGGCCATTTGTTCATGTATTTTCAAAAATACTGTTTACCAAAAAAATGTATATTTAAGGTTTAATCTACAATGAAATTAATCACATAAAATCACATTATTACTTTTAATTTTGTTTTCTTCGCAATGTATTATTTGATTATATTCAGACTCACATTTTCTTGTACAAATCAGGAATGGTGATTTTAAACTTAGATTTGCCATCATATGTGACAGTAAGTCCAAACTGCGTTGTCAAGATCAAACCCTTTCCTTTCACTGCTATATTTAGTCCAGGTGCCTCGGGAAGGCCCTTTACTGGAGGCGTATAAGCAATGCCATTCTCCTGCAAATACTCTCGTAGTTATTCAACTTATTATGTTTTATCTTCAAACAGATGAGAGAAAGTTATTGACATTTGATTGATTTCTATAATGACATTATAATTGTAAAACCATTTAATTCACAATTATAATGTCATTAGTGAGATTTATCCTTTGTTATATAATCTAATCATTATATTAATGCACTGTAATCTTACCATAATTCTTATGTTTTCAATTTCCTTCAGAGAACCTATTTGTAGGAGTCCTCCTTTACACATACTGATCCGATAGCTATATACATCCACAAAAACGCATTTTGTGAATGACACAGTGGTCTTGTTGCGTCTGTGTTCATTCTTCACTTCCACGTTGAAGTCTGGAACACTGACACCCTCATCCTTCGGGCAGGGCTTGGCAGCAGTATATGTACACGTTCCCATGAAATCTATCTTCTGTCCATCAAATGTCTTGTAATGGGGATCACCCTTGCCAGTACATATTCCAGCCTCTAAAATAAACAAGAAATATCTCTTTAAGCATAATTCATTTTGTACTATTTTAAAGTAATGTCATTGAAACTCAAACAGAACATTTTCTGTAAAAAGGTATCAACATTATATTTTGCACGAAAATCATACAAATTATATTAACGAATATATTCTAACATGTATTGAACATTTTATTTGCAGATTATTATCTTGTAATGTTTATGCTTTTAAAGCCTTATTTCAAACTGATGACATTAAACACATCCAGTTTGCCCAGATTCAGAGTTCCAGTCCCATATTACTTTTTTTTGGGGGGAGGGGGTTCAATGTAAAATAATCAATGGTAAATATGGCTTACTCAGACAGGAGAGTTTTCCTGCGGTGGTGACAGCCTGGAAGCCTTTCCTGCAGTTGCATCTGTAGCTCCCAGGTGTATCCACACACTTAGAGTTCGCAGGACAATTGTACTCATTCAACTTACATTCATTTTTGTCTGAAATAAATTGAAGGTATCAGCTGGGAGTAATTACTCCAAGGTACCAGTAAGTTATGAAGCAGATTTATAAGATAATTTAGTTAGTATTTTGATATTATTATTTCATGTGCTATATGCTGCAATATCATCGGTGTGCTTCTAATATTCATCATCATTTCTACATTAACTTGGTTCTCTGTCAAAAATCCTTATGTCAATGTTAATATGCAAAAGAACTTTATATAGCTGTAAAGCTGTTGTTCAACTGCGAATAAAAAATATGTTTAAACCAAATAAAGAAGTAATATAATGAGGAAATCAAATTTGATAAATGCTCCAGGCTGAATTATAAAACTCTCTATATTTCACGGTTAAACAACCAAAATGGTTAAAATGGTTGATTGCTGGAAAACATAGGTTTAGGGCCTCAGAGCTATGCTTGTAATTTTGAAATTTTTGTTAACAGTAATTTTGTAATGTTTGTTAAAAGTGTTCTAGAAATTGCACCGAGAATGATCATTTAAATCCTTTCTCAGAGCAGACTTGAGCAGATGATAATTTTGACCAATCAAAATTCATGGTATATATTGAATTTTGCCCTAAGATGTTATCTCGGTAGCCTCCTTTACATCTATTATATGATTGAAAAAATCATAGCATAGTGAAAAAAGATATGGGCTTAACGGTAAAAATAGTATAGGGCCTCTGAAGATATAACATGTTTCTTACAAACTGCTAATAACTCTGACCAGTAGCTTCAGAGGAGAAGATCAGAATTGACGTACAAAATGACAGAAAATCTCTCCACATCACTGCAGAAGCTGTGCTATACATTGCTAACAAGATGGTCACAAAACAAGATGGTATCACGCAATCGCACTATTAGTATTAATAAGCCTACCTTTGCATTCCGATGTGCCTTCATTCAAAACAAAGCCTTCTTCACATTCACATTTGAAGGATCCCACAGTGTTCTTACATAGGTGGGCGCAAGGAGATGGCACTTCTTTACATTCATCGATATCTAGAAATATAAAGAATTGTATACAGCATTAAGCATGTATTTGGCTGTCATATGAGATCATGATAGTGGATTGCGAATCTCTTATAAGTGAGTATTTCTTAGGAAAAGTTATTGAAAGTGTTTCTTTTGGCGGAATAATGAGATTCGCGCGGAATTACTTTGTCCGTGGAGATGAAATCAACAAATGTGTTATTTGTCTAAAGTTTGCCTTGTAAAAAAATGGATATTTTATTGCTTCAGTTATCAGTTATCAGTATATCATATATGTCTCACCTTCACAAGTGCCATTTATTTTAGTGAAGCCAGGCTGACAATCGCATTCAAAACTTCCCTCTGTGTTGCGGCATACTGCCTCAGCTTGACAGTTATGTCGCTGTTTCCTCTTGGTCGCTGTACATTCATTAATATCTGGAATAGGAAATAAATAACAGAAATTTTAATAAAACCAATTAAACAATCAAATTCATCACCAATACTTACAGTGTCATTTGAACTACTCGCTTTCGTGTAATTGCAGTAATTTTCTTTGCTTGTTTTTGCACCAGGTGTCTCTTGTGTCAAGTATTTGTGCTAAGCATGCAGAAATAGACTTGTGAATATGGAAGCTAATATGACGACTATCATTCTGTATGCTGAGAAGGTAATTTATTAAGACAAACAGAAAAATAATTATCAGTTTTGGTATCTTGATATCATGCATGACAGCAGTGAGAATTGTATTCTGAATTTTAAACAGAAAGATATTCAGGAACAACAATTATGATTCATTTAAATAAATGTGATTTATAATCATTCAACATCCCGTAATTACATACCGACACATTTTGTATAGCCATTTCCTTTGTATCCTTTTGCACATTTGCATCTGCGGAGTCCCGTTTTCTTGCTTATCTTACAGGTAGATTTCTCATGGCAAGTGATTTCCTCATCCGTGATCTCGTTGTCATCACCACAGGTCAGTTTGAGAGTGCAGTCCGAATTAATCCAAGTCTCACCCAACTGAAGTAATAATACACACAGAACATACCAGTATTAATCACATTTGATTAATAATCCTCTTGAATTTTGTATAAGTTTTGTTGATTTTTTGCTTTCAATAAATATTTTTTTGTTTTCAATAATTAACATACACCCATAAATAATACTTAAAGAGACTTTAATTCAGTTAATGACCGTTCTATATCATTTGATATTGAATTTGCCTGACTTCGGTTCACCGTTTTGCTTTATATTTGAGCGAGAATTCCAGGCTAGAAATCCAGTGTAAGGGATCATCTATTTTTTTATAATGACGTGTTGTATTTGGAGAGCATTCGTCGATAGGTGTGGTTTGGAGACCATATAAAATTATGATAGGTGTTGCTGAGCAGTGAAATCACTTGTTATAAATGGTATATTTGAACTTCTACGCTTACTCACGGTTATATACTGTAGCTGGACTGTAATAAACTCTTCCAGTTCTGTACTGTGACTCTACCATAATAAACCCCTGCTCTCAATCTCAGTTTTATAGTATTACTGTTATAAACTCTTCCAGTTCTGTACTGTTGCTGTACAGTTTTAAACTGCTCTCATTCTCAGTTCTGCTCTCATTCTCACCGTTCTGTACTGTGGCTCTACCATTATAAAGTGCTACTCACAGTTCTGTATTGTGGCTCTACCATTATAAAGTGCTACTCACAGTTCTGTACTGTGGCTCTACCATTATAAAGTGCTACTCACCGTTCTGTACTGTGGCTCTACCATTATAAAGTGCTACTCACAGTTCTGTACTGTAGCTCTACCATTATAAAGTGCTACTCACAGTTCTGTACTGTGGCTCTACCATTATAAAGTGCTACTCACAGTTCTGTACTGTGGCTCTACCATTATAAAGTGCTACTCACAGTTCTGTACTGTGGCTCTACCATTATAAAGTGCTACTCACCGTTCTGTACTGTGGCTCTACCATTATAAAGTGCTACTCACCGTTCTGTACTGTGGCTCTACCATTATAAAGTGCTACTCACCGTTCTGTACTGTGGCTCTACCATTATAAAGTGCTACTCACAGTTCTGTATTGTGGCTCTACCATTATAAAGTGCTACTCACCGTTCTGTACTGTGGCTCTACCATTATAAAGTGCTACTCACAGTTCTGTATTGTGGCTCTACCATTATAAAGTGCTACTCACCGTTCTGTACTGTGGCTCTACCATTATAAAGTGCTACTCACAGTTCTGTACTGTGGCACTACCATTATAAAGTGCTACTCACCGTTCTGTACTGTGGCTCTACCATTATAAAGTGCTACTCACCGTTCTGTACTGTGGCTCTGCCATTATAAAGTGCTACTCACAGTTCTGTACTGTAGCTCTGCCATTATAAAGTGCTACTCACAGTTCTGTACTGTGGCTCTACCATTATAAAGTGCTACTCACAGTTCTGTACTGTGGCTCTGCCATTATAAAGTGCTACTCACAGTTCTGTACTGTGGCTCTACCATTATAAAGTGCTACTCACAGTTCTGTAGTTGCCGTCATCGTCGGAGCATCCGCACTGCTCCACGGGGACACACTTGGTGCCGCTGAGGAGGAATCCCTCGTCGCATGCGCAGTCGTCGGTGTTGGGCAGGGTACACTTCTCCGGGGCGTCCACATCGGAACACGTGCTGGGACACGCCGTGGTATCCATGGTATATGTGGAATTTGCAGGGCACTCCACAGCTAAATCCAACACATATATCTCTATAAGACTAGACTACAACTATGATTGACCGGTATTAAAAAGTTGAACTTCTGTACATGTATCAATATGTACCAATATGATTTGTTATATCTATTTTTCATTTTTAAACAACGTTGCGTCAATTAAGGGTGAAGTCATAAAGAAACTCCTGGGAAATTTTTAAGGAGGATTTGTTAGGGATGTTTTGTCATGGAAGATATATCATTAATGTTATTCCATTCATATATATCCTTTATTTGGCTCATCTGCGTACACTCCTAGATTACACTATAATCGTACCCTCGATAAAACTATAACCGTACAAAAACAAATATCCCGAGCGAGTTACGTGCGAGGATTAATTATATCTCCTACTCACGACACAGGTCTGGGGACCTCCATTCGACGACTATGCCGCGGTCTCGGCCCTGCTCCACGTAGGCCTGTAGAATGTTACACACGTCCTGCATGTTGCCACCACCGGCGCAGTAGTCAAAGACGCAGCTCTCAAACATGGCGTCTGCTTTCACCTCATTACGTATTGCCTGTCAATCAGATTGCCCATAGAGAAAGTGTGAGATTATTTACTCTTTTAAGAAGAGAATACTCAGATAATTCAATATAGTTTCGGGTAAATTCTCACTGTGCATAAGGTTTGCGTAGTTACGAGGGGTGTTCAAAAATCTTTAATTACTCCTTGATTATTTTTTACTGAGCTTTTGTTTTTACCTGTAATGCCGGTAGGGAAAGCAGCAGCCCACAATGATTGTTATCAGAACCTTCTGCCTTAATATCTTCAGAACAATCCTCCTCAACATCTTCCTCCAATTTGATAGATTCTATTTCACAGCTTCAATCACAAGAAAACATAAATATGACCTTTTGCTATTTTCTCACCTGTATTTTATAAGAATTAATTATATTGTATATTTATTTTATACTTTTAAACATATCAGTAAAATATATAGAAATGCTTTGACTTACAATGGATCTTCATCGCCAGTGTCGTCTTCAACTGCCCAGCTATTTCCAACAGCCAGGTAGGAGGCAGCACTTGTCTGACCCTTTGGAATCATATCATCGGCTGCCACTCCATTCCAGTTGCCACAGATTCCACACATCTTTCCCTTGTACTCTGGAGGAACCTTCACCTCTGCCATGTGATTCTTGGAGTACGCTACGTGCAGGCCAAAATCTGAATCACATGGACCGTAAATAAGGCAATGCTAGATTTTTATGACTAAGAAATCGTCCTTTTTGGATTCGTCCTAATCCAGAACATTAAGCCTGACTAACCTGTGGAGACCACCGATTTACTTGATCCATCCATATATACTTGAAGTTTTCCATCAGCTAAAGATAAAGGTGGGTTAACGGTTTTGTCATCAACCTAAAAGGCAATAAACAAAATAATTCATGCATTGAAATGAGCTTTATGATATCTACTAAAACGTCTGAACTTGTGTTGTATATTTGGATTTCTTTTTTCGGTTGACTGAAATTGGCATCAGGTCTGAAAATCTACAATTATTTACAAAATTCTACCTTTTCATTTGATATGGATTTCCCATCACAGTTAGAAAATCTCCATTGCAATCTCAAAATGATTTCTTTTTTAAGATTTTACCCTTAAATGATGTCATTTTGAAATAGATTATTTATGTGCAATACCTATTTGTCAATATATTACTTTTATTAACATTTCAGTAGATACTTGCCCGCACAACTTGACCTTTCATCAGTCTGACTGTATGTCCATACACTTTAACATCGACTATCTTAGTGAACGCTACAGTTGGTTTCTTTCCTTCTCTTCTTTCATTTTTGACTTCGACATCGAAGCTTGGCAGTTCCCCTCGTTTGTCTTCACAAGGTTTAGCCAGGGAATATTTGCATATGCCCATGAAATGAATGGTTTTCCCATCAAAAGTATGATAATGTGGATCTCCTGAAGCTGAACATCCTTCAAATTCTAGAAAAGTAATATTTTTTTATTATGATAAAAAGTGTTGGCTGAAATGCAAAGACGAATGTTATGACTTCATAGTTATAGGGCTAACCCTCGCAGGATTCGCGCAATCACATTATTGGCCGTAGATTAGGAAACTGGTTTATATACAATCCACACATAGAATACTTTCTTTGAATAGAGACTTACATATGGATATCATAAATGAATTGCTACATAATTTGAACCCAGTGACCTCGCGAGAGTCACAATGTGCACGTGTTCCAGAATTTGTTTGTAACAAAGGCATAGAAATTCACGCTGATCTATCAGTTATTGACCAATTTACACCATGGACAGCTCAAAAGTTAGGTATCGGGCCCTCCTCTCCAAATACGTTAGGCTGATGTTCAACACATTGATATCCATCTGAATCACAGAAGATATATCAATGCGCGACAAGTGAACGTGTGCGCAAAGACTGTCAATCTGGCAAGATTATAATTTATGATTATTACTTTATGACATTAAGTAATGTCAAGTGTTATTGACGGGTATACCCACAGAACCACACATATAATCAGCTATCCGCGCTTTTTTCGATAATATAACGACTATCAAAGACAGAGATTTGCGAAATTGATGGGCATTTGCTCCACTTTAATTGTACTTATATATGGAACAAGCAAGTGGTTTTTACGTTAAATACTAATATTCAAAGAAAAAAGGAATACAAAATGATGACTTACTTTCACAAGTCATTTTTTTATTCTTGATGACCTCTGTATAGCCTCTCTTGCAGATGCACACAGATCCAGTGTGTCTGTCCTTACATTTGGCCTTGTCGGGACACACCAAGGCACCCGATTTACCTGTTAAAAGTATTCTACATCTTGAGGATTTTTTTTCCAAATACATTTGTTGCTAATTAGATGTTACATTGCCAACAATCTTCCCCTGTTTAGGCTGTAAAATTTGATAATTTGATAATTTTATTTTATTTTAGCTATTCATTCATTTCTATTAAGGAATTAAACTCACAAGCGGAAGACGTGACCTCCCCAGCAACACCCTTACAAATAAAAGGCATTGATTCGCCACACGAACGGAAATCCCAAACAAAGGTATTTCCGGTTCCTTTTAGTGTAGCGCATTCCTTATTTCCGGTGTCTTCATCCATTAAATCTTCTTCACGGCCCTAATAATGAATACAAACAATTATTGCATTTATTTCCGCTTCACCAACAATATATTCAAGTACAGTACGGTGTGTGGTTTAAACAAAGAAAATCCTGCTCAAGGTTAATCGAAAACATAGTTAAAATGTATATCTCAAGGAATATTATCAAGGTTACGATATGCCCTTTCCAGAAGTAATAGGTTGTTGGACATTTACTTCCATATCACTGCCATCCAGCCAACCCCAAATTTCTCCCTCGCGTCGAAGCCCAATCCACAGAGATTGCTTTTCTACCGGTACTTTTTTCTTTTTATACATTTTCCCGCTGAAAAAGAATATGTTGGTAATTCATGTTGACGCATATAAATGATAGATATGTTATTTGCCCATTTAACGAGAGCAGTTTACAAACTATTTCTTTATTTTGGTAATTTTTCATCCTCATAAAATTTGAAATAGCATTTCTTTATTTTTGTACATATAAAAAAGGGTTATTGATGGAAGAAAGATCGAGATACATGTAGTGTTAGCATTAAGTAATGTTACTTTTTATCTGGCTCAGGTATCTGATTAGATATGATGTTACTCAGAGATTAATGATGTTAATATGTTACCCCACTGTTCAATGAGTCTTGATAATTTACCTGAAGATATGAGGTTATTACTATACCTTTAACTTGGTTAAAAGAGCAATGTCTTAATTTCAATACTATAAATTACGGACAGACACAAATGATCAGCTGTGCCTTATTAAAGTAGTTCAAGTTTTAGCATATTGGTAGCTTCGCATATATACAAATGCAGATTCTGATTTTACCCAGTGGTAATGTATTATAAAAATAATTATGCTTAATATTTACTCCATGTTTAACTGTTTAACAACAATTATGTGGACTAAATCTTAATTTTAAAAACAATCTGTCTAAGCAGACCCCCAAAAGAAAGTTTGTGTTTGATGGCATAGGGAACTTGAATAACTTTATGTAAAATATTGGTGACAAAATGTAAAACTGTGGGTGACAAAAATTGGTAAGTAGATAAATAGATACAAAAGAAACACACAGCCTTGGGAATATTTGAGATTCCTCTTCTGTGTTGATCGATGCCAATTTAGCATTGGAGGTTTCACACATCTGACTAGCATCATCAAACGATAGACTTTTGCGGAAGTAGATTTTGTAACAATACGATCCCTCCTTAAACCATCCTTTTGGGCAAGATACTGAAATGGAATAATTACACATCTTTATTATATTAATAATAAAATTTGCAGCAAAAATATTTGCTTCCCCAATTTTAATTTCTCATGCTTTAAACGCATGTACCTTGTACTATATTACAGTTGTGAATGCAAATTTGTGTGTAAGGGTATGAAAGTAATTAACCCAGAGCTTAGGTTCTACCAATGTATGCTGATGATATCTGACTTCTTTTATATTTCGCGATTCTAGTGGTGATTTCATTCTGATGTAGTGATAATTTCATGTGTACTTTTTGCATATAAAAGCGGTTTTAGCTTTTGTAAATGAAGATTTACATGAAATAAGTAATTAATTACATCCCAGCATGGTGGTTGAACTTCAGTTTGTGACACAATCATTTTTTTACAATTAAAGAGGTATATTTTAAATTACACATTTACCAGGAAATCATTTTATGCTTGCTTGGAAAAGAGTGTCAATACATGACTTCTAATTATTATAGTAATTGGGAAAAAAGTGTTCATCTAGTAAATGTCATTTTCCGCATTATCGCCAACAGTGAAGATTTTGTCTGTTCACAAATGTTGATCACTTCTTAATTTGGTTGATAGCATGTGAACAAAAATTAATATTTTTCCACAGACCCAAGAATCCGTGTTTAAACATTTGAGAGAATTTAAAAAAAATGGTCTGTTACAGAGAAACTACCCCAACAAGCAAAGCACTATTAACCTGAAATCTTAAGGTCTCCTGGTGCTCTATATTCACAAAGATATGGCTTCTTTTCCTTGCAGTCATCAACTTCCCATTTGTGGACATCTGCACCATTAGCCGCTACACATTTCTTAGCTTTATTACTACCAGGCTTCATTATAAAAAACACATATAGATTAAACCATTATTTGTTCAACATTATATATTCTAACATATCCTATAAAGCAAACATATAAAAGATATCACAATGACTTCTCTTATAAATAGATAATGTAAAATAAATATCCACAGTTAAAAAAGAGTAGGGCATAGAATTTGAAAAAAAACATTTATTTTAGCCGATAATGCTTAGATTGTTCTAGAAATAACTGATGAAATGGATTTTAAGTTATCTACCTGTCCCTTGGCCCAGTGTGTAAAATCCATATCAGATTTAAAACTCTTCATTTTCCACATATAAGTAGATTTCTTATTCTTCTTTTTAAGTGCTATCCAGTAGGTCTGTGGTATTCTGCATAATATACAATGATATACAATGACTTTATAAAAGACTAATACAACATATCATTCAATGAAATAGAGAAAATGTTTTTAAATATATACAGATATGAATATATATATATATATATATATATATATGCGTGTGTAATATATATAACATACGGGTTGCCCACGTATTTGATGATGGAGGACAAGGTGTTTTCATCGGAAATGATAGCTAAGTTTCCTCCTTGTTTCCTACACTGCTTCTGGGCCTTCTTCCATTTTAACTTATTTGTAAATAGCTGGTAGCATCTCCCGGAGCTGTAGTCAATCTTTGAGCCAGAAGGACAGTATCCAACTGCAATATAACAGTCATTCTCAATACATCATGTTACAACTTGGTAAAACGCAAGATTTTCTGCTATTATTTAATGTGATACTAGAAAGTTAAAAGTGCATTTATATTTGTTACCAGATCTAGACTTGAGGACATAGTGGGTCCAGGATTTCTGCTTCTTGAATGCTGCTGGATTGGTAAACCGACTAGCCAAGGACAATTGGCACCTTAAAATATGAATAAGATATTTCTGAAACTAATCTTATATTGTAGAAAATAAAACAATATCATGTTTTATTAATCAAACAAGGACCTATAGAAATATGCATGTACATGTAGTTGAAAATGTCATCCCTCTCCCCTCCCCCGTCCGACTGGTGACATAATTAGGTCTTTCTGAATGTGGAGTTCACCCGTTTAAATCAAGTCGAGAACAAAATAATTTTTCTGCTATACATATCCTCATAGCATCTTTCTAAAAGGACAAATATTAACGTACGTTGCACAAGCGAGGGGATATTTTCAATGTTTTGATCATCCATTGTATGAGCAGTTAACTATTTAACTATCGTCTAGAAATCTGTAAGTCGATTAATAAAGAATTAATTCCATTGTCAAGATAGACAAAGACATTGTGGTAATCATACAAAATGATATTGATGGTATAGTATGTCTATATATGATATTACTTTACATTAACTGCCCTAGTTGTATATGACAGAAGGGAGAATTGACATTTCATTGATCAAACAATTTCGGCACTATCTTAGCTTTTCGAATTCCCTATGCATTGTTATACAGCTGGTCATCAGGTGTTTTCTTAAAGGGAGGAGAAGCTTCCACTGTACCAACTCTATTCTCCACCTCTATAATCACAACACAGTCAGGCTGCGTGTGAACTTCTGCAATACTACTAAATTACTCTGCATTACATAGGTAGTATTCAATTACCACCTCTACAGTTATTGCCCTGTTTTTGCTCTCATACAAAGTTTGGAATTCTCCGAGTCATAAATACCTTCCTATGCTAACAAAAATATCATCAAATCTGAATTGACCAGCATCAGGTCATAAACTGTAACCAGGTATCTGGCACATAAACAGACCAATAAGTACACCTGTCATTACAAAACCGATCTATTATATTCTTTCACCAATGAGTGGACAACCAAATTATTATGAATACTGATGACTTGCGCTCGATTCTGTGCGCACATTTATGCCTTTGGTGGCAGGGAGTGATATGAAATAGAAGTCCTGCTACGGAAGGAACTACTAAATAACAAATTAAGAAATACTAAAGGTTTATAATTACACATTGATAGAACTGAATATTATTATTCTCACTTCTTTACTTTATTACTATAATCAAACGAAAGGCAATCCTTCCATTTGAAACATTCCTTTGCACATTCCATAGGAGATGTTGTGTCATCTATGACCTTGTCATCATGTCCCTTTAACCATCTTCCGCGAAACTTCTTGTACAACGATAGGGTAGCTGGAAAATATGTGATATATTTCCTCCATTATCATATATATACATATATTGCTTCAAAGCAAATGTGACATTTATGAAAAAGGTTCATATTTTACCAAACGTAGCATTTAGATTTCCGTGTATTTGGCATGTCTAGACATATAACTATGATAGATAAGTTCAGTATTAATTTAAAATGACAACATAGTTCTTACCTGATTTTGGCTGCTGAGATTTTTTCCTAAATTCACAGATATAATTTTGTTTGTTCTCACAGTTGTTTGCCGTCATTTCACCAACGTCTGCTTTCGACTGGACACAATACCTGTTTTTCTTGGGCTTAGAAAGATGAGATCGTTTTAGAAATATGTTGTTTTTTTCGTTTTATTTTTTCACAGAAAATCAACCATATTAGACAAATTAGAGTTATGAGTGCACGCTGCACAACAGACCTGTTTTTTTGCCCAGCTTCTAAATTTTTGCCCAATTGGTTCGTTGTTCCAATAAAATTTCCAATCATCATTTTTATTCTTGTCCTGGAGACCAACCCAGAACTTCTTTGGTAATCTGAAAGAAATTTTCATTGAAGGATATTTCTATTCAAATTACATAAGACTAAAGCTTGGTGCCACAACATATCATAAAATCTACATACTTAACTCCAGCTTTTGAAGCCTGTTTTTTCAGGAACTTGATGGTGTTTTTGTTCAGAATAATAAGATTGCCTCCAAGACCTTGGCAATAGTTCTGCGCATCTTGCCAGGTGGCGCCAGTGGTTACAGAGACAAAACATCGACTGTTCCACGGCATTTTGAGAGCATCGGGTGGACAGTGATCATCTGAAAAGACACATTTATACGAATACAAGCATCTAATTCATCTCCATCAAAATCATATATTGTTACCCATACCCATGAATACGTTTTGTATGTTATTTTCTTATTGGCACTTAACACATTATTAAATTATTTATCAATCCATTCAGTGTGTTGTCTGATCGGCTCTATTTCAGGGGTGGCAGAGCTTTGAACGTTGCCGAGTATTATGATGCCATACTATTGTTCTGAACATAGCCTACCTTCCAGTGCAGGACTTCTCTCTCATGTTCAGTGAGAAAATTGAACGACTCACTTTACTTATGCAGATGTTATGCAGAGTATATATTGAGTTTAAGCGTGTCATGTGTTGCTGTCATATGTTTTGTTTATTTTGTTTGTTTGGGGTTTCGCTTTCAAAGTTATTTCATGAGTTTCATGATGAGATCTACTTGTGTTAGATAAAGGTCCTTGACACGACAACCCACCCAGGTATAGATTTACAAGGACAACAGGTTAAACCTTCAAACACTGGCCTCCACTTATTTGAAAAATGCTTCCACGATACTCGCCGAAACAGGACTTCTCTACCATATCAGTCCCTGCCGTCAAAGGTCAAAAAGTGCATTGGCAATTCGCCGAAACTCATCACGTTTTTTCCTTTAATTAAATTGGGGGTAAATTTCATCTAAAATTTACAGCCAATGGTTTATATGTCTGTGTAACTGATGTGCATGTTAATTCTTTGTCAATTATAATTAAATCAATTTAGATTTTATTAAGTCCTACCGTGAATTGCTAAATTTACGACAATGTTCAAAGCTCTCCCACCCTTGTAATTTCGATTTCCTCTTCTAGAGGGCCCTTCCTTACCTGATTTTGCCTGGTCTTTTCCAGATTTCTTTTTGTTCTCTGATTTATCCTGGCGTTTTTTCCCAGTTTTTTCCCCAGATTTCTCTCCAGATTTCTCTCCAGATTTCTCTCCAGATTTCTCTCCAGATTTCTCTCCAGATTTCTCTCCAGATTTCTCTCTAGATCGATCTTTAGATTTCTTTCCAGATTTTACCTCAAATTGTTCATCTTTCAACTTTCTTTCAGATTTATCTCGAGATTTCTTTCCAGATTTTTTTTCAGATTTGCTTTTAGATTTCTCTTCGGACTTCTCTCCAGATTTCTCCCCAGATTTGTTTTCTGATTTCTTTCCAGATTTCTTTCCAGATTTTTCTCCTGATTTCTTTTCGGATTTCTTTCCAGATTTCTCTCCCGATTTCTCTCCCGATTTCTCTTTTCCTGATTTCTCTTTTCCTGATTTCTCTTCATCTGATTTCTTTCCCGATTTCTCTTCAGATTTCTTTCCAGATTTTTTTCCTGATTTCTCTCCCGATTTCTCTCCCGATTTCTCTCCCGATTTCTCTCCCGATTTCTCTCCCGATTTCTCTACTGATTTCTCTTCGGATTTCTTTCCAGATTTCTCTCCAGATTTCTCTCCAGATTTCTCTCCTGATTTCTCTCCTGATTTCTCTCCTGATTTCTCTCCAGATTTTTTTTCTTTCAAATTCTTTTTAGACTTTTCTTCAGATTTCTCTCCAGATTTCTCTTCAGATTTCTTTCCAGATTTCTTTCCAGATTTCTTTCCAGATTTTTTTCCTGATTTCTCTTTTGATTTCTCTCCCGATTTCTCTGCTGATTTCTCTTCGGATTTCTTTCCAGATTTCTCTCCAAATTTCTCTCCAGATTTCTCTTCAGATTTCTCTCCTGATTTCTCTCCAGATTTCTCTCCAGATTTCTTTCCAGATTTCTTTCCAGATTTTTCTCCTGATTTCTCTCCCGATTTCTCTCCAGATTTCTCTTCAGATTTCTTTTCTTTCAAATTCTTTTTAGACTTTTCTTCAGATTTCTCTCCCGATTTCTCTTTTCCTGATTTCTCTTCTTCTGATTTCTTTCCCGATTTCTCTTCAGATTTCTTTCCAGATTTATTTCTAGATTTTTCTCCTGATTTCTCTTTTGATTTCTCTCCCGATTTCTCTCCTGATTTCTCTCCAGATTTCTCTCCAGATTTCTCTTCAGATTTCTTTTCTTTCAAATTCTTGTTAGACTTTTCTTCAGATTTCTCTTTTCCTGATTTCTCTTCTTCTGATTTCTTTCCCGATTTCTCTTCAGATTTCTTTCCAGATTTTTTTCCAGATTTGTCTCCTGATTTCTTTCCCGATTTCTCTCCAGATTTCTCTCCAGATTTCTCTCCAGATTTCTCTCCAGATTTCTCTCCAGATTTCTCTCCAGATTTCTCTCCAGATTTCTCTCCAGATTTCTCTCCAGATTTCTCTCCAGATTTCTCTCCAGATTTTTCTCTTGATTTCCCTTCTGATTTCTCTCCCGATTTCTTTTCAGATTTCTCCCCTGATTTCTCTCCAGATTTCTCTCCAGATTTCTTTTCTTTCAATTTCTTTTTATTCTTTTCTTCAGATTTATCCCCAGATTCTTTTCCTGATTTCTCATCTTTCAACTCATCTCCAGAAGTGGATTTAACTCCTTCAGGGTCTTAAAAGGAAAATAGCATAATTACATTTAGTTTGGTCTACATATTCTAAAAAGATTCCTGATATTTGTCCGTATTAAGAAAATACATAAATAGAATATAACATTGGTTCACCTTGAATGTTTTGTCTGTATTCACAGAGGTAAAAGTATTTGTCATTACATTCCTGGTCATTCCACTTCAGCTTTGATCCTGATGCTGAAACACAATTTTCTTTGTCTCCTCCATTCGGCTGTAAATAATGATTAAACAGATATCACAGACGATTTGCCATATTGAATAAACAATTTGAGTATTCAATTTTTTCATTTTTTTTATTTCGAAAGCAATGTTTGCTCCACATTCCCTATATCTATTGAGGAACACATGACATGTTACTTCCTTGAAATAAATCAGCTAAATTTCAACTTCCATTCAGCCACAGGGGCACATTCATTCCTCTGAGTTCTCTTGTGAAAACAAGAAAGATTTATCTTTACCAAAGAAAGAAACTGCGCTCTGTATAAAAATAGATCTTGTAATACTTATGTATTTGGTCTAATTGCGAGTACAAACAGATTTATGTTAATCAAAAAAACAGTATGAGATATTTGAAACATTCACAAGAGGTTTACTTGGTTGTCATGGCGCTTTTTCTCATCACATTGGACAGATTTGGCCAGGCCACGTATATAAATATGCAGTTTATCTCATTATTTAAGAAGTATTTTTTTTATAGATTGAGATATCATAAAAACATGGTACAATCTGAAAGCGCAGGGTCATTCTGAGGGAATGTGAACTCAAATTTGACTTATAATAAAATATTTGTGGTTATGTTTTGGCTCATGAAGTGATTGAATATGACTTACCTTATTTTTCTTCCAGTTTGTAAATGAGTCCTTGGTTAGTTCCACATTCTGAGGCACTTTTACCCATTTACCGTCGTTTTTTTCATCTGATAACCCGACCCAGAACTTTCCCTTATAACCAACTCTAGAAATAGAGAACCAATTATTGAAATAAGAATCATTGTTTATTGTATCATTTTAATATTTCATTCAATTTCCACTCTTCGAAATATTTTCTTCGAAATAATGTTGGCAACTAAAAACACATGTATATACGGATATTATTATAACAAAAATAATGCTTTAAAAAATCACTACATAGAATTCTATTACCTTTTGAAGTAATCAAAACCCTTAAAATCTTTCACTTACTTCTTTTTCATTGAGATAAGAGATTTGAGCTCAAGTGATGTGCTTGGCGTGGCTACTGTCCCACCTTCATCCACGCAGTTTTTCAAAGCTGTCTCAAAATGTACCTTCTTCTTGTAGAATTTATAGCATATGCTGCCATCCGCATTCTCCACGCTGCTAGCAGGACATTTGCAAAGGACTATTGCTATATGAGAACAAATATGGATAAAAGATATGATTATTGTAAATTCTTAGTTCCTTCGGGATGTTGATTTATATATCGTTACTATTTCCTTTGAAAAGAGCTCTGACTGAAAGAAATGAAAAAGTATTTGCATACACATGAAAAAAGAAATGGTGCATGCCAATTTTCCGATTTCAATTTAGCATTTAATGTTATTTATCAATAGTCCCTAATCATTAGACCTTTTTAATAACAATTAAAGAATTACATATATTTGAATAGAAATTTACCTGGTAAAAGTAGAAGCGCAAGGAATACCAGAGATT
The DNA here is from genome assembly GCA_949316495.1 of Amphiduros pacificus. Classification (NCBI taxonomy): domain Eukaryota; kingdom Metazoa; phylum Annelida; class Polychaeta; order Phyllodocida; family Hesionidae; genus Amphiduros; species Amphiduros pacificus. Next base: position 28,967,432 of record OX439002.1, read on the forward strand.
GGCCGCAGCAGAGCATTGTCCCGCTGATGACTACCACTAAGGAGTGACCTCTGTTGCCCGCTATGTGAATTTATAGTCACCATATGTGGGGGGTTTCAATGTTAGTTGTTCAATGCTGCCAATCCCTCTACAGCAACCTGTCACCACGATGTGGTAAAGTCACACAATAATGAACACAATCATTTGTAAAATACAAAGCAAGGAAATATGGATTTTATTGAGTGGTTCCTCCTAAAATAAATAGACGTTGGCTTTCACTCTGGAAAAGGTTTTATTTTACATATTGGGCCACATTCAGCGCCCACAGATGTTTTTTATTGCTACATTATTCATTTAAGACAATAATAAGATCACATATTGCATATGCACATAAGGGCAAAAACAACAACTATTGATCAGCAATAAAGAGCATTACACAAGCATGGACATAAACAGTTTTTGATTAAGTACTGATCAATAGTACTATCGTGCCAATAGATTATTACTACTATTTTATATGATTATAAATTTGACTCTGCTCTTTACATGAAAGTCATAAGGTATTTGTTTTCCTTTTTTTGTGGGATGTCCTCAGGAGTGGTCATTTAATTATTATTTAAAGTTTGAAATACATTGTCTCTCGTATTAAAATGCTCAATAATTTTAGATGTTCATGTACATATGAATTCTTTGCACATCTGGGTTTCACAGATTTTGTAGCTTGGCTTCTACAGTCACATTTGTTTTTCATTTTGGAAAAGGATTTATTCCAAATTAAAACAACGTGTGTGAGAGCAATATCCATTGATATCATTCATTTTATTTAATACAAGCTAGTTTCACCAGTTCAGACCTCCATAATTCAGGTGTTTCTTTTCTTATTATAAAGGGACATCAGTCACAGAACATCCAGAGACCCGGATGAAAGGATTCGTAATTTCTACTTTCAAATATCACTTGGTCAAATGGTTGCATTTCAAAACTAAAAAAATGTTTCTGTAAGTCACATTTACAATAACATTATTGAGCTGACGAATTATCCCGGCCTCTCGATTAATGGTCTTGCACAGACAATACAGATATAGTAGTTGTCGTTTGATTGTCACATGTTCCGGACTGTTTTAGAGCCCATCACCACTAGATGTCGCGTATATGTTTTGCGTAAAGCACAAGGTATCAGATCCTCTTATGTAATTGTTAAAAAAAATGAAATGAAATGTGGCTCCTCAGATAAATTAACGCATATCCAGTTTTCTAAAGAATATATCAGTTCAATGTTATAGTAATATGGTAATGTTCTATCAAATTTCATTGATATTATGATGAAATTCATTCATGATAAACAATATTGATCTTAAAAATTAGTAATCCACTCATGACGATATTCTTGTTATATCATGAATCATTTCCGTGATAATTTATATGTAATATTTTATATTGATTTGCAAATAATCAACACAGAAATACCTCTCGAGGCTGATACATCATGTCACTTTTATGTTTCCACTCATATGAGACCCCATGCGTAAGAATTTATAAATCGGTGAGGAATGACCAGAACAAATCAACTTGCCAAAACATCGTTCATAGAGATAATTACTACAAACATATCTAGTCATGTACATATGGATTGGGAATATGAATGAACTAAATATGTAACTTTGGTTGACACAAAAAAAAGCATAAGCACCAAATCAGTTTCGCTGAGCAGTTACAATGATTTATTATTCCACCTTTGGCCCGTCGTCTTCCGTTAATGATCACCACAAGGTGTCACTACTTGAGGGTCGAACAAAACGCATTGACTCGTACAATCTGAACAGTTTGGAACTTGAATATCAAAAGTTATTATTATATTCTCTATATATTGTTTAATATTTGGTATGTCTTCATCTCATAAATATATATATATATATATATATATATATATATTTGCTCTAGTTTGTTTTGCCTTCGTGGCTATGGATTATCAATGTATTTTCATATTTTCGTCCCATGTCAAAAGCGGCATTCTTAACTATTCTGATGGAGCTTTTGTTGAAGTGTGTGACCAAGCATTTTAGCCAAGTATTGCAACAGCTAAGGCTTGGTTTGAAACATTTGGCCACATGTTGAAAATTTGCATAACTTTAACTCCATATTTTCATCTTTTTACCTATCATATTACTATAGAAATTTCCATGAGCTTGATCTTTAATTACCACTTTCTGTTTTTATGGAACGATTTTTCTCTGATTGACTTAAACTTGTCTTTTCCCGATGAAATGTTTTATTTTGTGAAAGTAACATACATGTAAAAGTTAAGCAGAATTCACAAGTTAATTTACGGCAACCTGAAAATCGTCTCATTCAAGCAATTTACTTTGTTGTCGGAATATTAGATCTGTCCTTATGGTCAAATAGCATTATCTGTTTGGTCTTCATGGTCAAACTGCATTATCTGTTTGGTCTTCATGGTCAAATTGCATTATCTGTTAGGTCTTTAGGGTCAAATAATATAATCTATAAGGACTTTAGGGTCAAATAGTATCATCTGTTAGGTCTTCATGGTCAAATAGTATCATCTGTTAAGTCTTCATGGTCAAATAGTATCATCTGTTTGGTCTTCATAGTGAAATAACATTCTTGATGGAGATTTCACGAGTTTTCAGCACTAAGAGAGTGATCAGGGACACCTTCTCCTTCGGATCCACTCTCCCTTCCAAGGCCCACAGGCCCACATATAGGCCCGTGTGAACATGCCAGCAACCAAGCCAATCTGTTTGTATTACTGCATTGTTTTTACATTTATTTCAATATCATCAATAAGTTGTTGAGATATTTGTGTTCAGTTTATCTATTTTAGAGGATTCCTGTTGCTGATACTGGGGGGAAACGGCAGCATTGTCAAACAACTTTATTGATACCTGCACAGAGAGATGGCAATAGGTATCTTAATCATTTGACCTTGTTATGTAATGAGCTTATGGGGTTCTCATGTAGGTAGAATGACATGGATAGGCTATTTTTATAGCATTACATCGTTTCTTTCTTCCCATATTGCGCCTTCACCGAAGAGGCTCAAAGTTTTAACTCTATAGACTCCCATATTTTGCAATATATTGTAAGTTGTATACTTAGAAGGAGGTAAGATTGGCCCAGTACAAAGAACCGTGCATAATACCTAAGTCACATTTGCACCTGGCGCCCACCGAGAAGTTGAATTATGATTGATATGTCAATAATATTTGGGCCTGTCCCCTCCTAATATTATGTAAATATGATATATCTTGAACACTATTCCTTAGGTTATCAACCTCCAGAGTATTAATTAATAATGTTTGGCTACATTGGATTAACAAGATGAGCTATGTTTCAGATTATCAATTAGTTTAATTAATGAAACTATTAAATGGTCAGATGCTCTAGATACAAATGTAGAAGACTTGGGATGATGTGTTCATTTCATTTCATTTCAAAGTTGTATACTTCTATAATCAAGGCTATAATATGAATATTATGATGTCATTAGACCCCAGCATCACAGATGGTAGAACACAGTTGGGGGCTTTAAAGTCAGCTTGATTTGGTCAATGTTCATGAAAACGCCATTTCCTATTTTTTATTCATCCTCGACATTTTGAATATGCAGATATGTGTCCATTCTTTATAGTTATTTTAGAGTCCAGATTTCGTTGCGCAGTTTATTTTCTGTTCATAATGGGAATATGTTATAGGATTATGTCACAAGGTGCTGAGAAACAAATTCGGCAGTTTCAACCAGTACTAAAAATGGAAAGATGCATTTGCGACAGGAAACAATAAATCTTAAATAAGCAATGTTTACACTGATTTCATTTTTTAATACATGTAGATTTCACTGACAAAGGTTGTCAGAAAAAACCCAAAAATCAAAAGAGGAGAAAATAAACATGATTCATTTAAACAAATACGACAGTATTTCTGCAGGACAGATAAAAGTCATCATCTATTTAAGGATCTGGCACACTGTTATGAAAGATCCGATGTGCTTGCTCATTTCAGCTGTGGGTATAAATTTGATACCGAAATCAAGGTGGAGTGTTGTTCCGCTTGAGAGCTAATGGCTGCCCGTGGCGCATCATGATAGTCCCAACACCTTGCGACGTCCAAACATAATTAGTGACTCGTCATTGCCTACGTCATTTACAGCGTTTCTCCATTTCCTTGTTGATTCCAATTTTTATTTTTGCTTGACCCCCTTCCCGTCATTTTCTCTGAAAAAGACGAGCTGCATCCTGCCAAAGACGAAGAACGTCAATTTCCACACTGACCGAGATGGGGGTCCAAGCTCAAGGCGAGACATGTGTGTAACAAGTTGGCGCCATTTTGATTACTCGAGGTGGGAAAGGCAGACTTTTATACCTCAGTGATGCGCGTATTTATGCGATTTCGAATGAATACGCGCATGCCGATTATTTGTAAAATATTGATTAGTTTGCGTCGGCCATCTTTAGACTGGTCCCCCATCGAGTGTCAAGAACATCGTGTTTATACACAGATGGCGGCAACCAGTCTATGGCTGTACGCGCCATTTTCGGGTCACGTGACGGGGTCAAATGAGGTGCGCTTTGTTTACAAATGTTTGTAACGATAAATATCTTGTTTCATGTTTCGTTTTTTAAAAATACAGTAGTTGTCTGAGGTATAAAAACAAAACATACACTCGTCGGTCAGCTGTGACCGCGGATTCAGTTCGTTGGTGATGGCGGACGGATACCCTTCGCCTTCGGCTCAGGGTATCCGTCCGCAATCACCAACTCACTGAATCCGCTCACCCAGCTTCCCGACTCGGTATGTTTTGTTATAGTACCTGACAATCAAAACGAGGCAGAATGTGTCCACAGGGCAGTAGTCAGGGTGAGGTGCACCTAAATCATTTATTGGCATGCACAATATATGGAAACAGTCTGTAATCTTATAGCTTAGACTATTGAAGAAAGGCTATAACATTCTTGACTTTTCATACTGTGCAAGACTTCATAGTTCAAGGGTTTTAATCAGAAAATGTTGTCTATTCTATTTTTAGTATAAAAGAAAAGCTAAACAATTCCAGTAAAAAGGCGATTGTTCAGAATATATTCACAATTCACATCATGAATTACAAAAGTATGAAAATGGTCTGGAAATTGTCATAGAATATTTTTTTTGAATAAAATAAAATATACATCATTATTGCAGAAATGACACAATTCAAACTGGGTAAACTGTAATGTAAACTGAGAGTGTTCAGGTGTGTTTCAGTTTTAGTTAAAAATGATAGGCGTTGGCGTAAATAATGATTACAGAAACTACATCAGAGACATAAACTGAAATGTGAATTTTACTGTTACCATGACGCTTCAATACTCTGCGTTCTTGTTGCCTAGTCATTGATCATTCAACGTTTATGTCCTGGAATGCCACACCTGAATGTTAGATTAAGATTACATTATGACACATTCGGGTCAAGATATGTTTTGTCAATCTCGTTTTTAAATAAAAAAAATGTTTTGTATATATTATCGATGCAGGTCTAAGAGGTATTAAGATTCAGAGAAACTGTTGTAGGTCACCAAAGTATACTTATATATGTTATCATCATTTCAACATAAGCATATACAGGTGATGTGTGACTTGTTTATTTCTGTCATAGCTGATATATGGTTAAACACAGACCACTCTATACTTTGAAAATGCCAAATTTTATTGTTTCGGAATACTCAGATGTCAATCTGATGTATTCTGACCCAGACTGAGAGATGTTTGCAGGTTGAGGTTCTTGATAGGATATATCATGACATTAAGTATAAACATTATCCATCCTTGTATCGAAATATGGATCCCGGCAAAATGTTGGGTTAGCAAGCTAAATGCATCTGACCAGAACTGTGAGACAAAAGCTTTATTACATAACATTTGGAAGTATAAACCCCAGGCAATGGGTTCTATACATGGCCAAACACGATGTTTGAAAATGGTTTGTTATCTGGTGATTATCTCGGTGGAGAGCCGATCCGCTGTATGTAAGGATGGATATTCGTAATGCCATCTATCATTAGTCTCCATTGATTAGCTTGATAATTAACGTCCATGACATTACCCATCTCGGAGCCACACACTTGCACTCATTAAAAAAATATTAACCCTGATAAACATTCCATATATAAATATAGTAGTGGATTAGATGGCAAATATATCCACCATGGCAATAAAATGTTATGACGCGTTGAGGTACAGGTGCAGTACTTCCAAACATCTATACTCCGGACACACTCAAAAGAGGACACACAATCACAGACAGGTCAAGGTCATGACCTCGCATACTCCCCGGAAATGAGCAGTTACAGCTCTTTGAAAAGATATGCAGACTGTATCAACTGGCTGCACGCTTATATTTGAGGCTATATATCTGTCTGCTGACCAATTGAAAAAGATATTTGATTTGTTTCCAGAAACTTGTTTACACTTGATCGAAACAAATCTATTTTTGGATATAAGGTGTATGAACTCCCACAAACTTAGAATCTCACCAACACAGACAGGTATCATAGCGTAAGCGAATGTGATTGGAGGTATGAATCTGAAGGCGGTAAAATGGAATTAATAAAGCATTTACAATACTGTTTGCCCTTGCTGAGCTCCTACAATGTCCCCCCTTACAATCATGACTCTGCTGTTGATACTGTTCTAGACAACTGAGAAGTGAAATGTTTAAGCACAGAGTGCATGTCTACGTGTAAACCAAGCTGTGTGAGAGCGCACATGATGCACGAGGCCTTAATATTTAATGAAGTGCAGTGAGTATCCATTTACATGTTGACTGCTTAGAACAAAGGTCAACAATGGAAGTTAATACATGTAACTTTGAGTTTAACTTTATAGGCTTTGGGGACCAACAGATCTAGATTAAGGCAGATATTATATTTTTAATGATTTTACCAATATCTGAATAAACAATACCTTTTAGGACTTGTGTATTTGTATCCCCGTGTAACATGAATGGAAAATGTTGAAAATATCATGTTTTGTTACTGTTTTTTCTGCTAGTATTTCTTTTCGCCAACTTTTGAAAAAGTATGCATTTAGATATTTGCTTATATTTATTTTCAAGTCATAAAGAAATCGAAATACTTGTTAACGATAAGGTTTGATTAGGGACAGATCGTTTTGCTTTCTTGTTATCATTTAGCAGCATCCTTGATAATCTTTATGAAAAATAACAACAAACTAACGCATTATAAAGACCATTGTCATTTGCTTTGCAAAATATTGAGGATTTTAGATGTTTGACAGTACAATGTTAAAGTAAAGTACTATATTTCCGTACATAAAAATGGGTGAGACCCAAAGTCTCAGATCACACTCATACATTTTATTTACAACAAAATAAAAATAAATTATCATGTCTTCATTTTGTTTTGCATTCATTTAGTTAAAAGTTACTGAAGATATCATATGTTTTCCTTTAAAGTTTTTGTTACGTTTCGTATTTTCAGCAAATACACGTGTTAATCATTCTTGACCGAATATTCTTCTATGGCAAATTAACCAAATCCATATTTACAAAATAACTTAAGCATTCATATACAAAACAAATCAATTTATCCTGCTCATGAGGTTGCCAAAAGTTCAGATTTCTGTCTTTCACATTATTGGTGACGTTTGTTTGCTGTATTTCATTGGTGCCCTGATGATACATTCACCAGCGCCACCTTTTGGTGGCTGATTACTCCCTGTCATCACTGTCAGAACGCACCCTGAAAATACAAGAAATCATCTTTCAGCAAATGACATAGTATTTTCATATCTACAAAGGAATGTTGTTCTGCAATCATTTCATTGAAATATTTTACTTGATTATTCACTTGACTCTTTATGATACAAATATTTGCGATGGATTGGGGATATAACAAAATATGAGCCTGTCATTTATAAATTCCATTAATCCAACTAAACCTGGCTCAATTGAAGAAACATAACATTTTGCCTCATGGAAAACAGAATGTCCTGATAGGGGGAGTTTCCTCTTATTACTTTTTCATAACAAAATGTTTTATCAATTTGAAAAGGCAATTATCTTCTCATTATGTGTGAAAAACAGCGTATATAAATATATTTGTAGAAATAGACTATATTTGTATGAATAGCCTATATAATGAATAAATTTATGTACATATAGTGTGTATATGTGAATAAGACAAAAGGACACTCACTGCAGGCATTTGTAAATAGTCCTTGCTTTCTTGATGCACACAAGGTCTTCATATTGGAAAATCTGAACATCGGGGTCCTGAAACTGTTCACTTGCTTGTGATGATTTGTGGCCCAATAATGAAGATTCTGCAAATATAGAAATTGTCATATCATGACCATGCCTGTCATTTTTACGGGATTAATCGCAGGAAGATTAGGATAAAAAGATATCTCCTTATAACCGATAAAGTGATTTGTAGCAGCAGAGACTCTTAACTTAATTAAAATATTGTAGGAAATATTCAAACGAATTCCTATTGAAATGAAATTTCTAAATTTGGTACCTCAATTTTACACAAATTGTGAGATTTTGTTCTGGAATCTTCTTCCAGAAATGATACAAATAATAGGAAACAATAACACAGAGTATCTTAAGATGTCTATTTTCACAAGCGTGCACAGTACATGCAGTTTATCATTCAAAGATTTAGACCTTGAAGACCTATTTTGAACATCATAGATCACTAACATCAAAGCAACAAATTTGTAAATATCAAGTTGGACTTTGATCGACGGAGATGCTATATTGACGACGCTGCTTGTGTCAATCTCCTAAAGGATGATGGGATCGTTTCTGGGAAGATGAAGCCACACCTGCATTGTTCTATGTGCCATCTTTTAGAATAATGATGTTGTTTATAGCCTTGGTTCGATCACAAAGATCCGGGTTGAACTAGGAACATGTGTAATAATCGATGAAATGGTTACAATTGCGGTATGCATTTTACATTTCTTTCAACTCACTGAACTCAACAAAGTTATATCAATATAAGTTTGTTATAAAATGAATTTTAGATTGTAATCATCCAGGTGCTTACAGGTTCAGGCCACGGCCGTGGCACATTTGGTTAGAGTGAAAATTATCACCCATTTCCTCTGTGGTGATCCAAACGTCATCGTTCAATTCCCGGTCATGTCAGCATCATGATAAGATTTTTCATAAGAGCTGAGACCCGTGCATGAATGGCTAACCTATTGTCCTTGTAAAACTATGAATGGCTGTATTGGCATATCAATGGCCTGCGACATGACAATTCAGTACGTCTGCTACAAGTATCGTCATGAAATGATTAATGATTATGAAATTGACGTAAACACTATGAGTTAATTGCATTATTTAAATTGTTACCAATAATTGTTTCCATAACACCACCATAATCGGCCTAATTCCCATCCACCCGATTCTGTGTAATCTGTATGCAATATATGTTTTGATATAGACTACAGATGATACAATATCAGCTTAATCGCCCAGGTTTTCTCATGGCTTTACTGCTAGGATAGTGCCACTTTAGTGGTGATCAAATCCCGCTTATCCCAGGTACTTGACTTCATAAAAGATACTGCCAATATCAAGATTCACCTATTCAAAGTGAAGTGGCAGAAATGGTGTGCTTACAAGCAATTGCACTCTGAGGCGTCAGGGACTAAAGTAGTCCAAGACACACGAAGCCATCCTATTCAATACCCATCTTCAGTTAAGGCAGGCCAATTGCCTATCGCTGAAACATTTTTCTTTATTTTTTCAATATCTGACAACGGAATTAGTTTAAATAACCTTACCGAGATTTATAAAATAATTGCAAATATGTTACAAGAAACAAACATAAAGATGTCTGCAACACATATATGTCGCAATCAGTGCTCATCGATTTCATTTAGGTTTATCCCAGTGGGTGACCTCGAATGTGGGCTTGACATCGCTTTATCCCGAGCCAGCTGAGACTAAAAGTGTCCAAAATAAAAGACTTCTCCCAAGACAGCATGTCTGTCTCAATTATTCTCAATTCACAGTGCTAAGTGTTAATCTTTATCGTCCTCTACTACATTCTATCTTTCAAGTTTACCCGTTTCTTGTGTGCTTCTTGCCTATCCTCAAATCAAGCAAGGCAATTGCTTTAACAAATGTTTAAATTCAATTGTGAACGTGAACGTTTCGCGGGGTAACGTTTCCGATCATATGTTTTTGCTCTGGTTTCTCTCCTTGGAAAAGAAAGACTATTTTTTTCCATTTATAGATTTATTTGTTGTGATCAATTAAGCACTCTATTGTTTGGATGGAACATATACTGCCTCGCTATCAAATTAAGAATCATGGCAAGCAATAATTGAAAAGTTATACTTGTCCCTTGCACAAAAAATACAATGAAAATGACATTAATGTATTTTGAAAGGATATACGGCGGGATAAGTGGGCAACAATCCATCAGTATGCTTAGTATGCTTATTCAACTTTGGCCAAAGCAGCTGAATAATAGTTTGAAAGCCTTCCATATTGTTGAGCAAAGGTACACATATACATGTATACTGACACTTATTTTTATACAACCTACATCGCTTTATAGACGACTATTGATTTCAGGTACTTCTTGGTTTCATAATTGAACCTCTGTTGTTATTTAAAAAAAGGAAGGATATGTATTCCATTTCAAGATATTCTAAAGAGTTGTCTTTCCATAATTTTGTATTGCTTTAATGTATTGTATAAAGCAAAAGTAGAGGTGTCTGATATACGTTTACTGCAAATCATTTCTTCTGCGGATGTAATATAGGGCAGTAGCTCAGCGCAAAAGTATTCAGATAGTTATTCCATCTACGGCAAGGAAGAAATTTCCTGAGTGTTATTCAGAAAAGCAAATGGTCTTTGATATGTCTTCAATGTGTTGCCTATTAATGGTGATCTGGTTAAGAGTATGGGAGTCTCCCATGTGCTGCTCGCACTTCTTCCTACACAACCTATCCACATTGCATCAAAAGGAATATTTTCATCATGAAATTAGTATGTGTCCCCTCTTGCTTGAAATATCTACATGCAAGAAATAAAGGAGAGTTGGATTAAGTAGGGGAAAAAGCATAGTTTAGATCTTAAAGAAATATCAATCTTGGTTACTGTGACCAACTTGAATGGCACGCGCAATAGGATGAACGAATGTTAGAAAATGAGCGCTCACGGTGAAACATTTGATGCCAAAATCGAAAGTACAGCCGTCTATATTTGGGATATCAACTTGGCTATAACCATCATACATCTTACATATTGTGATGACATTTGATATGGAGCCATAAATGTCAGAAAAGCTAATGGTGGTCAATCAATCAGTCACACATAATAGAACCTTTCCTGTGATGTTGGCAATGTCTCAATATATATATATATATATATATATATATATATATATATATATATATATATATATATATATATATATATATATATATATATATATATATATATATATATATATATATATATATATATATATATATATATATATTCAGATTGCTAAGTGTTAATCCTATATATAAACTGCAGTACAGATATACTGCAGTTGATACAAAGAGCATTCCTAACCAACTCCTTATCCAAGCATCTTCTGTCAGTCAATAATATTTATCTTTCACGGCATTCTGGCGACTCTGACCAGTTTCTTTTCAAGACAAATACATGGTGCAGGTGGACACTTTTTTCAGTCCAGTTGTCTGCAGACTCAGCCATCTCAATTACCACCGCTGACAAAGGAGACAGAAGTTCTGCGTTAAAACAATATGAATAATCTCTGCTTGTGTTGCACATGAACTACATCATTATATAACAGTCATTATATTTGACCATATGCCATTGGGGTCAATGTTCATACCCATTCCATTAATTATAGATATTTTTTGTAGGAAGGAAGTGAGAACAGGGCGTGGTATAATGATGTGCATATATTGGTCTCATTGTGGCTGGGTTGGTATGTGTCCTCTCTGCAGCAGTGCATCACAGTATTATTTCTGCAGGCTGGACAAATAGAAGCAAATGTCAGAGTAAGCCTCTTACGTCAGTTAAAGATCTAACGCAAACTTGTTCTCCCTTCTCTACCAGCTTCGAGGCCAAGAAGAACAGGAAGGCCCCACACGTCTACGGAGAAATAACTGCACGCTCTCATGACAGCACAAGATGCAACTTCTTTAACAGCATTGTGTGTACTACTTCCTGGAAAGTCTTCATTACAATCCTCATTTATCACTGAAAAAAACCGCTTGAGTCTATTAATGATATTTAGAAGAAAAAAAAGCCTCAGACTTTGCGCATTGGGTGTACATGAATGATGAGTTGCAGGGCACTAAACATAAACCCTTTAACAGACACCACCCCCTCCCATAAATACACGCATATGCATTTCGCTATAACCAGACACAGCAGAATGCTCAGACATCGATAAAGGTCACACAAAATGGCCTCTCATAAACTTGTAACATTATGTGGTGTACTTCCTAAGGCGTGGTCACATTGTGGAGACTGCACAGGATACCAAGACCTGTATTTCACATGCTTTTTCAACTTGATATTGGGCCTTTCTCTGCGATAATTGTTTATTTATATCAACGTTTTATGATAAATGTTACTTAATTTCTATAAATGTATCATGGCACCAGATTGAGTTCATAATTAAAATTAAGGTATAATTAGTGATGTAAAATATATGCCATGACCCTCATAGTTTTCTGGAAAAAAATTATTCATTTAAAGTCGTTATTTAATAGAATATAAATGTTATATATATTTTCTCATGCCCCGATTAATTGACAGCAGAATCTCACAGAGCAGTAGGTGTGTTAGGTGTTAAATGTCTTGTTGTATCTCATGAAAATATAGATAAGATGAGCAAGTTTGAGATCGAAGGCCCCAATCATCCACTCTGACCTGTGTGACACTCACATCTCCTACACCGACACATCATTAGGATGCGAGATACCTAGCTTTTTTATGCCACATAGAGCTATTTGGCACCATCTTATGTGACACTTGTCCGGGCTCAACAGACTCGGCGAGCTGCTCTTAATGCTGTGTGCTAGGTGTCTTGGTTTCTGATGAATCAGCGCAGTTAAGGTACTCTCCCATTGAAAACACAAATTGGCACTGTGTGTGTGGGCATCTTAAGAGGAACACTTTTGTTATCATTGGATGAATTTCTAGACATTTTTATTTATAGATATTCCAAATTAGGTTTACATGGAAGATGGTTTTAGATGATTATTTTTCAGACTATTTGTCTATAATATCGGTATACATCAATATACAATTTTACGTCGGGAAATACCTAGTAGTATATTTGTATATTTAGATGCAATTTCTTTATATTTCAAACATGAAATAGAAGTACTTGATATTCAAGTAACCGGAGAACGTGAAATTATGATGTGAATTTTATGAAGAAAGGACTAAAAATACTGGACTACAAATTCAGAGGCGCATATCCACTTTTTGTTACATCTTTAGAAAGACTTCATTATGATCTTGGCCTCTTTATACATAATCACTTCATTAATGCAGCTTCAGTAATTCTCACAGGTGCCTTGCAGTGTGAAGGAATGCTACAAATAATCCGATTTGTATGGACACCTCATGACTTTTATCGAATTTGTTGCCTCGCTGCCCCAAACACTCGGCACTGTCGATATCTATAAACATATATCAAATATTGTCTCTTTCAGCATTCAAAAGGACTAACGCGATTGTATGATGGTCTTGTCCTCCCTTGGCCCTCAGCAGTCACTGTCATATCTAATAGATATCATTGATATAAATTATAAGCAGATATACCGAACACAAGTGGCACCTATCCAGAGGCAAGCTTCCACAAAGTATATACCTTTATTAGATTTATATCATTATATACATATATACATAATCTAAAGTAAAAAAAGTATATATATATATATATATATATATATATATAGATATATATATATATATATATATATATATATATATATATATATATATATATATATATATATATATATATATATATATATATATATATATATATATATATATATATTTATACATATGTACTGGTTAATATATTCATACAATGAACACATGTGTGTATATGACAGTAGATCTTCATAAATGTTTTATCAAAGGTTTCATTTCAATTGATCAATACTCTAAATTAACAAACGTTGTCGTTATTCATCCAGGTTTGTCAGTAATATCGATAGTGTTTGGTTAATTGTATATTACAATTATGTCGCAAATATGTGTCTGTAAAGAGTACATCTGGTCAGAGTAATAGTGACTATTTATTTCTGACCTTCTGCTATTTTATTTCATATTGCTGAATTACACAAGAACAAATGATAATTTAACACAGAAACAAATGATAACTTGACATTTCTTAATAATCGTATCTTTGTCTAGCTTCAAGTCTGAACTTGCTCACGCCCAGTCATTTCACAACTGTCTCTTTCCAACTCAATGTACGCTTGATATGGGCCAATTGAATGTGGCTTGTTCAAATGAAAATTGATATTCTTAGTGCTATTAACCTTATGTCTAAATTTTGTATGGAGATAGAAATAATGTGTTATGTATATAAGGTCCATTTAAAATGTTTTCAAAAAAACCCAGGCCACATGTTGAGTGTGCGGCACATCCGAGCATTAATTATTTTAGGTCTGATTGAGAAATATAAGTTACTCATGTGTTAGTTTTTGCCAAATAGTCCTCCATTCCTGATTACACAACCCGTTTCTATTTCATCGTTTTGGGCACCCTCACTCTTGCCTCACATTCCCGATAGAGTACTTTTAAAGTAATTGAACTTATTTTTTTACTTTACTTTTTACCTTTTCCAAAGATCTGTGCATAAAATCATTAAAGATCATAATTTTGGTCTTCTCGGAAATACCATTATAAACTGCTGCGTTGTGCACTTGTCAGAGTATTAATCTTTCGTTGTGTGAACAATCAACACCTCTTTATGGGTTGTCGCTGAAGACACATAAGTGTTTTATGGGTTCATTTGGACATGATAGCAATCAAATCGGATTATTATTTGTACGGTAGGAGTGCAAGACAAGCACGCTTATGATGGCGATAGTTGTGGTCCTTCACTTAAAGGTTAGCAATAGAAAATAAGGACATTCACATTAAAACATCCCAAACATAAAAAATGTGGTTTTTCATAATAGATCAAGATTATATTTCTTTTCACAGTTTAATGTGAGTGCTGAAGGGTGAATACTACTTTTGATTTGGTAAATGTTCGTATCTCAGCACATAGACTGTTACGTATACTGCTCCACATGCTTCAAACACGAAGCAGTACATGCGTCAAGGCCTTATGCCCTCATGTGGAATAAATTTTGTGTGATGCCTGAAATGAATCTTAATATGATGTGTATTTACGACCACACACCAACAATTTGAAGGTGCACGAGGATCATACCGCCTGCACTCTGGGGAAAAACCAAAAGCAAAAGTCTGTTTTTTTTTCAATTTTCTTCTGTCAGTCCCTATTCAACCGAGGAGCTAAAAACATAGCGAAGCCATTGTTGGTCTTGGTCAGGGATTACAGATCGCAGAAAATACATTTCAAGTGGATCCTTATCTCCTTTATTTTCTTAAAAATATATGACTTAAATTTGATAACAATGAATAAGTCCTGAAACATTAGCATTGATTTTTCAATTAGAGTGAGACTTAATTCCATAAAGTCTTACTCTACTTTACATGGAGGAACAACAACCTCTGTCCGGGGAAGCAAGAACTCCGCCGTCAGTCAACTAAACACATGTATGTATAAGACGTTAATGTTAAGGTATTAAATCGGGTCTGGTGTTTAACTTGCTCAGCTGCTCAAAATGGAGTTTATGTTGAACAACTGTTCAAGATCAATGTTATTTATTATTAAAGCCTTGTACGAGTATTACTCCTTCTTTAAAACATATTTGAAGAGGTTTGTGCTTCGTACTTTGAGAGTTTTCCATTGGCCTTTATCTTTTCCATATTTTAAAAATTAAGATAATTTAAGGTCATCCCTATCCGCTATACACACCTGTCATTTAACGGGAAATGATCAAAGCGATTCATTGGAAATTCCTTTTAGTGAGGAAACTATTTCGTGTAAAAATATAAAACGATGGTGTTAATGAATACAAACTTATAAAATACAGAAGGGTTGAAAGAGTATATCCACTTTTCAACGTATCAATATTTGAAATTCAGTATGCCTTCACTTGTTGATGGCAATCATTTCTCTTTGATCTTAATGAAACTTTGATAAAACTCCTGGAAAGAGAATAACAGGTTTCAAATTTCTTTTATGAAATATACATTAGTAGTAATAATTAAAAAGCATAAAGATTCAATTTAAACAATCAATCTAGGTACGGGAAATGGAGGAGTTCTTACTACGCGTAATTATGGGATGATCAAAAACTAGTAGCCAAATGTAGATAAATACTATTTTGTCAATTTAATGATTGAATTTCTGCAGTAACTTACATCCAGTATGCTTCATGAAAAAGATGTATTGATAGTACTTAATTTAGTTATTCATTTTGGAATAGAAACTCAATGTATTTTGTTTTTATTTTTTTGTAAGGCATCAGAATGTTCATAATTAATTGTGTCAGGTCCATTACATATTTCCCAATTACAACTTCACGTGTTTTATAATTTGTTAGATAACTACTTGTAGAAAATTAATTAAGAAGCATTTGCACACTTTGTCGCATGAGAAAATATCATTTTTTCTGGGTCATGATAGCATTTGCCATCAGGTATAAATGTACCCCCACCCCCCATGAAAAAATGTGATGTCTTGAAATGGTACTTTAAAGAAATCTAAGAGATTACTGAGGTAATATTCAGCATGCTTAGCATCAAGTGCTGTCAACCAGAGCAATGAACGTGTGTTTATATATTGCCAACATGTGTTATTCATTCCGCCCATCCCATGAAAACTGTCAGGGTAAGAAGCATTTTTGTTTTACACAGAAAGTAATCATTTATTTGCTGAACACCGACGCTGTCCTCACATGTTTGACTGTATTCAATGGTCCTGTTCGTTAAAACTTTTAAATTATGATTGATAATTTACTCAAATACATAAGTATCAAATGCAATACAGTTTTCTGGTAGATTTCACTTAAAATATAAAGGACTATATGGATGACATAAAAATAGACAAAAAAGTTTATGAATACTGTGAAAAAAAATTCAATTCTGTAAAGTGTTTTGTAATGTCTAATGCTCAGATGCACTTGAAATCAAAGTGAACCGATTCAATGGCTCAGTGTGGGATACGAGAAACTCTCTCCAGAAGACATTAAGCAGTGTTTCACAGTCCATTGTTTCTAAATTAACAATGATGGAACAATCTAGAAACATAATGTCTACATCCATATCTTCCGGCAATACGGCGAGATCTCAACGAGACTTCTGGAAATGGGTACCTATCACGTGACTAGTCCCAATGACAGGGCACTCAACACAAGATCGTGCATATTATACGTCATCAAGTGATGAGCTATAGTCACGTGACCCCAGGATTAAACACTCCATGGCCCGCAGATCACAACCGGTTGAGCAGCGATGAGAATATCTCCAGTAAGCTTATTGTTCACTTTACGCAAAGCTTTATTTAGACACCATGACGGAGAAAGAACAATGGCAAAATATTAGCCGATAATCTGTCGGAAATCCATTTTATAAATCATGGGAAACCTCCTGCCGTATTTATGTTGTTAGATATGTCAAATGCAAAAATTAGGCCATATACACTGCTATCACTTCCGCTACTTCCTGTGATCCAGTTAATGTCCTTCGAGTATGAATATGACTTGCAAGCGATCTAATGCCATTTATGTCTCAACTGTTTCTAAATTAGATGTTAATACTCCTTAAATTCAAAATTGGCTTCGGAAAATGTCACCTACGCATTATATATGATACGCATGATATCTATATATAGATATATATATATATATATATATATATATATATATATATATATATATATATATATATATATATATATATATATATATATATATATATATATATATATATATATATATATATATATATATATATATATATATAATGTGTGTAAGTATACATAGTTGTAATTTTAAGTTTATGGTTGGCTTTCGTGAGCCTGAGAATGTGACCGGTGGTCCAAAATGTGTATATTCAGCAATTATTTCTGTTAAAACTGAGGTGGTAATATAGTTTTGAGGCAACAGGATATTACCTTTCACATATCAATCCATGCCGCATTTGCCTGTGGTTCCTGGCCCCAGGTCAATAACATAGAACAAAAGCTGTCATGAGTAACCCAAAATAGACTTGATGACTTTAGCCCTGGTATATCATACCTGAATTTATGTGCACTGTTGAATCCGGGTAAAATATAATTCAAGAATAAAAAGATACCCAACACAAATTAACAGGAGTTCATGATATGGACACCAAAAAGATTGCCTTTGTGAAGCAATGTTGTTACAATTTATTTGAATGCTTTATCGCATTCTGACAGACAAAATGTGGTTTCTAAACAGTAAAAACAACTGCGCATGTCAGAAAAGTAAGAGTGTAGAAGAACAGCATATGACTATTCCACCGTCTCCCACTAAAGTATTAATCATTCATGTTTTGGATTGTGTGCCGCTTGCATGATCTCTTGTCAGCATGTATAGTGTATTTGTTTTCAATTGTACTTTTACAAAAAAGAGTTGACACTTGTTTTGGGATGAAAGCACCCGATAATGATCATTACTGAATTCATCAGAATATTGGATACAATATCATGCTTATCATGGATGCATCGTAAATCATTGAAATTTAAATAGTACATAGACCTTGCTATTGGTCTGACCAAGAATACAAATATGGCGAAATTTTAGTCATATTTACATTAATCTTCAAATATATGTTTTCTCTGTACATGTGCACCATAATAAATATTCAAATCAAATGGATTTGTCACTTTGCACCTAGGACAAATTGTAATTTTTAACATTTTACCCCGAAGCAACGTTGAAATATTTTACCCATCATCTTCATTATGATTTGTATGATTGGGCGTTTTCCAAAGCTTAATGTTATTTTCTTTTCACATGCGTGAATAGCGCAGGTTGTGCACCAATAATGGAAAGATTTCATAAAGAATAAAAACCCTTTATTCAAATGCCATATTTGAAAAACCGTGTATTTTTTTTAATCTACCATATGATCCATTTTGTGCCCTTCAAGACATTTTGTGGCATTATTCAAGCAGCTCTCAGCCATCTCGGCTCCAGTGCTTTCATAGGTTAGCTTCAATATACAGCAATTGTAATTGATTTTCTTCACCAAAAAAAAGGTGTGAATATTCTCCAAACACAACACTTTAATCCCCATGTTGGATTCAGATTCCAGTGAAGGTTTTAAGGGGACAGAGGGGATAATAACGTTCTTTTCTACAAAAAAGGTTTGGAATTTGCGAAATGGTACTTACAATATCTTCTAGAATATTATATTCATTGCATGTATCATCTAATTGAGATCGAAAATAAAATGTGGAATGTAATAGAGGGCGATAAGTCACCATGTCACAAGATCAATTGACATATTAATTTGATACAGTAGTGTATCATTGGCGAAGTTTCCTTTGACATGTAGACAAGTAAGTTGTGACTTGAAGAGCCACTACCTTTACCAATAATCAAGTCATTTTAGCGATCACATACTGTATCTTTGATCTCATAGAATTATCATCAGATTTTCTCCACTCACTGCTTATGGACTGAGGCAATGGGCAACAAGCCTTTATCATATTCAATGAGCTCTGATCCGTCTTCAGTCACGGTTGTAACTCATTGTATAAATATCCGACATTTTTCGCTCATAGCCTCTAATAATTCAATTGGCAATTGACAGCTCATTGTTGGATCTGGATAGCACTTCTGGAGATAAATGTGGTCACTTATTCACGGTGGAATAAGTATTCTTCAATCATAGATTGATATGATAATAGAAAGAACACAAATAGACGAGAAAGAAATGAAATCCCTGTGGCTTTCCCATTGAGTAGTTTCACCATCTTTAATCAGCGACATATCACATATTCTGTGTTCTCTAATCTGTGATATATTACAGATTCTTTGTTCCCAAATCTGTGACAAATTGCAGTCTTTGTTCCCTAATCTGTGACATATTGCAGAAGATGTGTTCCCTAATCTGTGACATATTGCAGAGTCTTTGTTCCCTAATCTGTGACATATTGCAGAGGATGTGTTCCCTTATCTGTGACATATTGCAGAGTCTTTGTTCCCTAATCTGTGACATATTGCAGAGGATGTGTTCCCTTATCTGTGACATGATACAAATATATCTGTTATATTTCATTTCAGTATGTTCAACGCAAATCAATGTCATTGGTTATGTATTCGACCCCGTATCTTTTTTGCCAAAAACTGGACCCAACATGTAACGTTCTCTTGTGTTTGCTGTCAATATTTCCTTTGATATACTTGAAACAAACAATATTTTTAATGTATTTAATGTATTTTATATGTGCTCAAATAGTAATTACTTTGAACTCAGATAACATTACCTATAAATTAATCCAAAGTATATTCAATTCCATTAGCCTGTGTTCAAACTGGAGAAATCAAATATGTATGTAAGGTTCATACATATTCACTCCAGCTGTCCTGATGCATGATATTGGAGGTATAATACTCATTTATCTGACCTAATATGTTATGAGTACAGAACCTATTTTTATGACAAATGTTTGCATTTTTCATATTTTATTCCTGTACCCTCTTACTTTATGTTATATATTCCCGATTCACTTTCTGCCAGAAAGGTAATGAACCTTGCTAGATTTACTTTCAATCGGTCAAAATAAATCGGAAATCAATGGATGATATATGAGTTAAAGCAAATATGCTATTTGCGAGAACCAAAATTAAATTGCAATGTACTGTTAAAGCTGTTGAATATTATGATTGGGTATAAACAAAGTTTCATTCCATTAAAATGTCAAAATCCTATAAACATCGTCTTTTAATGATAAGGTCAGTTGTCAGCTGTCTGTCAGAACATCAGTAAATTGTTTTATCTTAATAATGCGTCATCACCATGGAAAGAGTAATGAGTTTAGTAGATAAGATAGTCAACTGATAGGATCATTGTTTAGTGTCAACAGTTCAGCTGCATAGGAAACCCCAAGACTCATATAATCTAATAATAAAAGGAATGAAATGAAAGGAATCATTATGATGTATATTTTGCAGAGAAGATAAAGTATTCTACTTACAGAGGGTAAATCAGGTAGTCAAAGGAATAAACGCTATTCTAATGCTGCCCCTATTATTTGAATGACTATGTCCCTATTGCTGAATGGAGGTTGAAAATATGGCTAATTTCTCTTATGGTCAAAACAAGTTATATATGTTTGTATATGTTGCCTGGCACCGTCTTGTGTAATGCGTCCTTTTAAAAACAAATTTGAAATTAAGATGTTCTTATCCATCAAATGGTGACATTAAGTAAGCCGTAGCTTGCAATAATGATCAGTCTGAGCTAATAATGTAATCTGCCTGAGTAAATGACGGTTTCATCACTACTAACACCCTTCAAGCAAATGAAAAACCTGAGGCATCTTTGAGGGGAGTGGGGATTCCTGTAACTGTTGTGTGGATTCATCTCACCCGTGGTGATTGTTTCTGACCCCAGTTTTCTCCTGCGTTTAGATATGCATAGATGGATTCGTCCTCTTTATGGGGAGAAAAAGGGTGAGCTTTAATTTCCTATAACTCTCATGATGCTCATAAAACTGTCATGTAACTTGTTTATTAGAACGGTTGAAATTTACAACGTATCATATCGCCGTTCCATAATAGTCCTCAAGACAAAATACTGTTGTATTTCACTTAATAATTCATGTATGGAAATATTCACACAACAACCATAATACAGAACTAGGTGGCTAGTGGTTATTTTCCTGGATCGGACGATAAATTGAAGCGTGCTATACGATCGACACAGGCATGTATCTGCATGTATCTGTTTTCCCCTTCATCAGTTCCAAATAGCTGGTTATCACACCATCTGTATGTCTGTGTATTAATGCAAAGAGAAAATCCCCGCTCATTCTTCGAAAAGAGCAGACCATTATTCGGTGTGTTATGGCCTCAATTTAGTGTTGAAAAAGTCCTTAATTTGAAGAAAAAAAATCAAATTACTATTTGCTTGATTTGTCGACTCTTAAAACGGGTTGTACATATCAATACCCAAACAGATTATTTGCATATTTGCAATATTGCCTTCTCTCAAAATACGATAATTTCAATTATTAGCTCTGTGTCAAGACATTTATTTAAGAAGAGTTACCTTTTACAAATTATGATTTGTTGCACAAGGTAGTTTATATTTTATATTTATTACACCTACTTCATCTCTATGTGTTCATGCAATACTACTTTCTAGATAACGATGACACAATCGTTTACAAGTTGACCACAGTTGTTAGGATGTAAGATCAAAGGCTAAGTATGCGAGTTACCTAGGTGACGCGTGTCATTGTGTCACAATGCATCATGGGAACGTGTCAGTCATTCCACGTTTGGAATGTCATAAATGCTGAGTAATGGTGGACGATAAGAGGGTCCTTAGGGATCGCCCAGTTATCATGGTGGGGGGCATTTTTTCTTTCAGGTATAATATCAGCAATATTTTAATCCCGAAAATGTCAAGAAATTCATAAGTGCTTTTGATTTTGCATAATCAGTAACCTTTCCCTTAAAATGTATTCTAATACGGAAGCAATCTTGTGAAATGTATTATAGCGAAAGCTTTGAAAAACACAAGTGATATTGATGGTTCTAGAGACCTATGGGGCACTTGAAAAAGCAAAATGATTTTAAGCGTAATTAATATATCGATTTATGATATTTTCATTTTCGTTATATGACGTGACTGATACAGTCCAATCATAGTTAACACAGGGCATTCATAGATAAGCTTAGCGGGAAAAAAAAGACAGCAAGAAAGGAAATGATGCTAGAAAAATTATCATTACATTACATTACCTTTTAGACGGTTAACACTAGACTGATGAATAACATATGTGAAACTATTGCTAACATCTAAAATCAGCCCGAAGTTTCATATTCCATGGGCCGAGATTACAAAAGTAATGTACATGTAGGGCTAACGCTCGTAGAATTGCCTTATAATTAGGAAATTGTCATGTTCACATACCACATTTGGAAAGGACGATTTATTGGCAAAATCAGTCGATATAACTATTATAAATAAATGAACAGCTATCACAAATGATTTTGACGCTAACACAGTATATGTGAATGCATTCTTCGGTTTGCGCTAATCCACTTTTTAATCTCCACGACTGTTCCTCACCAGTTCCTTTTTACTTCCTATTCAGGTGCATCTGGCGATGACATCATGTCGAGATAAAGACCCAAAAGGCAGCTCAGTCAAACATGATGTTTTCCTATCTGAATCTGTACCGTGGATATATTCTCTTCTGGCAAAAACACGTGTCTCATATCAATTAAACCTCAATCAACTCAAATCATAGAATGATATATATTTGTTGGCTGCAGAAATGGTAAAGACTTTGCTTGCAATTTATTTGCATTTGAGTTATATAACAATGCCAAAAGACTGCTTAAAAACTGTCTCCAATGGATATTTCATACACTGCCTGGAACTATCAAATTTTAAAATAATAGGAAATTAAGATGTTAGTAGATGTTTGTATTAGCCCAGAGAAAGCACATTCTTGAAATTATGAACACTTAAAAAATTGCCCCGAAGATGTTGTGGCAAATCCGTGAGTTCTGATATCATATAATGCTACATAACTCTGTCAATCTTAAATTGACGAAATGCTAACTATAGCCATATCTTATGAAAAGGTGTCGGACAAATCCATGAGTTCTGATATCATATAATGCTACATGACATAATCTTAAAATGAAGAAATAGACTAACTTCAGTCATATCTTTTAAAAAGATGCCAGAGACCCCTAAGAGATAATGACCTTCCTCATGGACAGGTTTGACAGACTGGTATAGTGAAAGACTGGCACATAACAGGGCTTCTCTGTAAATCACACGCTCTTATTCGGATGATACAGGTGACACTTATGGGTGTGGGCATGACATCTCGACGCTAGATAATGTTTCTTCTGTCCAAAATGATATCCATGTTCAAAGTCATTGCTGTCTGTAGCTAAATATAATATATGGCAAAGGCATTGCTTCCTTCAGGTGGAAAACAAAAACATTGAGAACCTCCGCCATCTGTTTTCAATTAAATATAAAAATGTTATGTGAAATATTACCAGAACTTTCTGTACAAGCATGCATCATATTATCTATGGCTCGCTCCTATTCGTATTTTCTACATGAAAACCTCTAACCTGTGCAACATGAACAAAACTGACGTTGGAAGAATGTTTTATGGCCTTGGAAATAACCTGGGATAAGCAGATTATTTCATCAAAAACAACTATAGATAGGATCGGTTCCCTTATTCAACATGACAAAGGTGTACAGGCTGATAAAACACTTAAACACAAAAGCTTGCACAGGACGTCTATAATTCCTCAATGACTTCAAGAGTATCATAGCATATGTGATATCAGTACTACCAAATGTCTCTGTCACAGACAAAGAGCAAACCGGATTAAACTAGTTACATATCAGAATGAGAATTAACATATTAATTTGTGGCCTTAGGGGTTGGCTTCACATGAAACAATGGGCCGACTTTCATACTAATATGGGTCATGCTATTTTGCTTAATCATGCCTTTGCTCACTTCTTTATTGGTAGTATCAGGTTAATACGCAACATTCAAAAAGTAATTAATTTATTCTCTGATGCTCACGAGTATCAGGGCCTTATATTTCATACGCTGAGGTCACATAACAAAAGTAACTCCTCATATATCTGTCATTATATCTAATTGTAAGTATCTTTACGAACATAAACATGAGTCCATCTTATGTTCTTAGACACTGATAATACTAAAAAAAAATGAATAAAATAATTGACATGATTGGAAAAAGTCAGTCTAATTATTATCAAATCTAAATATGAAGATTACTTTCATTTCATTCCATCTTTATATACACAACAGAAATAAACTATAATCACACAGGACCTAAAAGGTTAACAGGAAATACATAATTAGAGATGTGTTTATTCGGGGGTCGGTGATCGTATTGCCGCTAAATGTATTAGTCGTACCACAACCTGAAGGCATTGAGTTTTAATTTGATTTTAATCTTAGAATATAATTAACACAGATTAACTCTTCTGTAACATCCTCCGCTGATCAATCTGCAAAGTTTATAAAACAAGGAAACATTCCTACTAATCCTACTCGTCTACCTTGTGCGTTTTCTTTTCCAAATAAGCCTTGTCATACCTTGTCGTATCCAACAGCCTAGGGTCACATGACATATGGCATTTGTCACATGACCAGGGTAGACTTGATGTATAGATGGTACTCATGAGTTACGTGCATTGTGCAGATGAATGTAAATGTCTGTGCGGACATGTGGTCATTTCATATATCCCCGCCAGGGGGCACTCCTACCGAATCAATCATGGGAATCATAAGAATGACCAAAAGCAATGTGTTTGTTTTGCTACCGAAAATGTCCTATTCTTGGAAATCAGAGCATAACTATACTTCTAGATATTTAGCTGCTGGGGGTGGCATTCATCTTTCTTGTGTAAATGTTGTGAGTAAATGTCTGCAAATAGATGTCTCATAAAGATTAAGTGTAAAACTCATGTGCTCATTGTTTCATTGTTTCAGGTATATAATTTTAAGATTAAGATTAAGAGATTGTATAAATATGTTTGAATTAAAATGCTCCATTCGAGACATAAAACAATTTAGTACATACATAGATATGACTTGGCACTTTGTTAAATCATGCTCGGAGTGGTCACAATCGACAAGCATTTGTCAGTGGAGGTGTTTGCCATGACCTGCCGGTTTTTATATGACGCCATGAGTGTTGAAATGTCAATAGCGCAGGCGATAAAGGAAAGGGGCACCGCAGGTAACTGCTATTGTCTTCATATTTCTTGCAATGACTGCCAGCACTTGACATGGTCACATGAATTTTTGATGACGTGTTCTTTATGGCGGAAAAATTCTGGCAATACAAACACAGATAAATAAAGATAGAGTTGGATATTTTAGTGAAGGTTTTGAGGTATGTATTTGGTTGTTTTTTTAAAACTCTGTTGCTATCATTAATGTACACTCAACATTTTTGGGTGTTAAATGAGATTAGAAAATATAATGAGTTTGATTATCAGTCAGATCGCCAATCCTTACCTGTTAAGCAGTCAGGTCAGCAGTATGTGTACTCGTTAATAAAAAGAAATACACTCATATTTGCATAGCAGTTCACTATATAAGCATTTTCTCTCTTAACTACTGTATTTTAAAGGGAAGCTAAAATGACCATAAATGACTAGTCAAAATTTTAATTATAATTATTATGTTAGGTAAAGTGGAGATAAAAATCATGTGAAGCTTTGAAGAGAAGTCCAAGATTTGAGAATATTGTTTTTGTTAATTTGTATTTAAGTTCTTGATAAGACATGTTTTCTTTGTCATATACAAATATGTAAAAGTCTTTCCGTTTTTTTCTCATATTTATCATTTACGAATTTTCGCACAGTATAGGATCAGCGGATATAATATGCTAAATCAATTGTAATATTAATGTGTGCTTTTGTCAGAAAGCCGTTCGTAATGTGTGTATTTGGCAACTAAAAATTAAATATAACAATAGTCTATCATTGCACAGTTCAGTTCATAACCCTTGACATTTGATAATCATTTAAGATATTAATGGTCAGTATATCTAACAAAGCTCTAATTCACGGTGGATGCCAATGCTAATTACTGCATTAACATTCAAAAATAGATTATGCTTATAGATTAAAGCGAAATGATTATTTAGACTGTGGAAATGCATTGATCTGACCCGTCTGACTTTTCCTTGCAGTTTAAAGCTTGTTGTTTGACATTTAAGGAGAATACGCTTTGCATAATAGCTAAACTGCATTGTATCGCAACATATATGTATCAATTGTTAAACCACATTCAACGTGCAACATACAATATTAAGTTCTAGATCTTAGATGGTTTAAAAACATTTCTCAACCAATAAACAGCCACCATTGTCACAAAAGATTTTGCCGCTAACACAATACATTTGTCTAAATGTGAATGCGTTCGCTACCCAGTTCAACATATAAATCTCATATTATTTTAACGACAAAGTTGGCTAATCAATATATCTGATAATCAAAAGAATGCGTTTTCTTGCGTATGTTCACATTGAATGCGATTCCTGCCATCGGCGTCAATTATAGAATATTGTTCTTAGGGCATATGCAATTCACTCTAACATCAACAACCTTTGTTTTTTGTTGTTGTTTTTTTTACCAAGAAAGAAGAATTTTCAAATAACTAATTTTCTTTATTAATCCTAATTTAACCTCATTCAAAAAGGTGCACTACCCTCAAGTTAAGTACCACAATAAGATTAGATTCTGAATTATAAATGTTTCACTTAACCCGATGTCAGCATTTCACGTCGACGCAGTGTGGCTATCTCATTCTAAACAAAAGGCAGGATCCGTTTGTGAGGTGCGGGTAATAAAAAATCACTAACTTATTTGTCCAGTGAAGTAGTAACCTGATGCATTGCTTCCTGCACAGAATCATGAGACCTATCAACCTTCCCCCCAGGTGTTCCAGGTTGTACAGAGGTCAATATTCATTCATATGTCGATTTACATAAGACGCTATTTAATCAAACACAAAGATGTGAGCAAACGGTCGCATCTTCCTGATTTCGTCCAGTGAGAGAGAACGATACTTTTGCACTTAGCTCAATTCAGTTTGAGATCAACGTGAGTTCTTCCGTAAAGTAGGTCACGTTCATGTCGGAGATGAACTACCGACCTCCACTCGCCTACCTTAAAAGCACACACACACACACACACACAAATATATACATATATATATATATATATATATATATATATATATATATATATATATATATATATATATATATATATATATATATATATATATATATATATATATATATATATATATATATATATATATATATATATATGTATATATATATATATATATGTATATATATATATATATATGTATATATATATATATATGTATATATATATATATATATATATATATATATATATATATATATATATATATATATATATATATATATATATATATATATATATATATATGGCTACAGAGAGAGAAAGAGTCATCAGTTTGTTTATTTGAAAACATATTCATAACACAGTATTCGCACACTGGAAATTAAAAACATTTCGGGTATATGAGTAGAAACATTTTAGATATGTGAGTAATCTTTACACTATTTTATAGTACAATTCAAATGGCACATTTTTGGAGAGAAGAACACCGATGTAGCCAGTAAAATAATCGAAGTAATAATATTAGTAATTTATGAAAAACAAATATCATTCCTAAAGGATTTCTCATCTGATGTCTTTCATATCCGAGTAACACCACATTAACGCAAACTTCTTTCCAGTCATAACATATGATTGCAAGGATGTGGAAGAAAAACAAATTGGATTCAATTTTCATGCACTGACATCTGTATAAAGAAATTCTAAGTCTTAAAAAATCTTTTATATCATATCACCCATATTTGTGTTTCTTCTTGTTTCATTTGTTGTCGAATCTTCTTGCGAGGTGTCTAGATTATCATCAGCTTGATATCATAGTAGAGCTTATAATACTGAGTAACATCAAAACATACCCTGTATTATTCAGGTACAAACCTCAAACACACCACTTGGCACCAGGTAACTACCAAATGTGTATATTGGCAGGAGAAGAATGATTATAATATGAAGCTGACATCTATCATAGGAAGGGATGGTGGCCTTTCAACGTTGTATGGCCATCATTTGTAATATAACCCTGTTGTAACTTTGGATATGTCAATAGTTGGGCAAAAGCTTGCCAAATTCCTTTCCATTTGCTATGTGCTTGATGTAATCATCATAATTATCATGACAATAAACATATACAAATAAGTCTGCTTCTTTTTCCATTTATCATACAGAGTTAGGTTTGTATTTACATTCGTAGAATCAGATATAAGGTTACAAAAATATATATGCACAAAGTTTGCCTTGAGAAGTTATCCGTCTAATATTTCGTCGAAAGAAATTGAATTGTATTTGTGGACTGAAAATAGTTAGTACAATTAGTATAATTAAAAGCGTTGATTTTTGTATCACGTTTATGACTTTTGAGACCTATCCTGTAAAACTACCTATTTGCATTCACTATTCAATGGTGACAATTCTAGTTTTTATCTTAACTTGGTTTCTGCTGACATTATGGTATAAGCACGAGTTTAAAACATAACTTAAATCGTTGTTTTATTAAAACATCCTTTACTTGTGAAGCTTTAAAGTCGAAATTTGTAATCGGTTCTACAAATTTCATTGTTCGGTATCAGCTTTGACCACATCACTTTAACATGTAATACCTTGACAATTTTTTTATATATAATACATTTCCAATAGTTCTAGTAATCCTATGAGGGCGTCTGCAATCCAGATATTCCAAACTCCGTGTCCCTCCTTTGACATTGTCCCAGGCAATTGGTGCAAAATAGCTTCAAAAGCATCAAGATATTGTGATAAAATTAGATATTTTAGAAGATTAAAACATATTTTCATTCAAGAAGGTACACCGCTTTTAATACAATACGTATTTATAAAATCCTCAGGGGAATGATGGAGTCTCATCATAGCAGAGGTTTCGGGAAATCTTTGTCTCAGTCATATATAGGCTTGCATGGGGATGCTTATAAAGGTATGTAGAGGCTTTGTCTCGGTAATAAACATGGGCGATTCTGATAAAGGTATATAGAGGTTTATGGAAATCTTTGTCTCAATAATATACAGGCCTACGTGGGGGATTCTGATAAAGGTATGTAGAGGTTTATGGAAATCTTTGTCTCAATAATATACAGGCCTACATGGGGGATTCTGATAGAGGTATGTAGAGATTTATGGAAATCTTTGTCTCAATAATATACAGGCCTACATGGGGGATTCTGATAAAGGTATGTAGAGGTTTATGGAAATCTTTGTCTCAATAATATACAGGCCTACGTGGGGGATTCTGATAAAGGTATGTAGAGGTTTATGGAAATCTTTGTCTCAATAATATACAGGCCTACGTGGGGGATTCTGATAAAGGTATGTAGAGGTTTATGGAAATCTTTGTCTCAATAATATACAGGCCTACATGGGGGATTCTGATAAAGGTATGTAGAGGTTTATGGAAATCTTTGTCTCAATAATATACAGGCCTACGTGGGGGATTCTGATAAAGGTATGTAGAGGTTTATGGAAATCTTTGTCTCAATAATATACAGGCCTACATGGGGGATTCTGATAAAGGTATGTAGAGGTTTATGGAAATCTTTGTCTCAATAATATACAGGCCTACATGGGGGATTCTGATAAAGGTATGTAGAGGTTTATGGAAATCTTTGTCACAATAATATAATGGTCTGAATGGTGGTCATGAGGAACCACTTCAGCCATCGACAACTTAGTAAACACACACACTTCCTGGGAAATAGACCTCTCTAAATCACGAATGAGGACTTGCATCTCTACGAGTACTGCTCAAATAAGATACGGATAGCATCAATGAAATACTCAGCGAATCTATCCAGTTTATACGATTATGTTGGATTTTAGGGAATTCTGGAATCTAGCTTTTCTATTCTATTCTATCCTATTCTATTCAAGATTTCGGTTCTATTCCAGATTACTTATCCATTTCATTTTTTTCGATAGAAAATCTGTATCTTAATAAAGTAAGGGAATAAGGGATGCCATACCATATATTTATTCACATATATGGAATAATCAAGCAAAAGTTGTTTTAATGAGGGTTCTCATTATACATTAAACTGTTTTCTTTATATTTCATATGAAAATTGATTTTATATTAAGAGCTATGTTCTTCTTTGAAAAACAGAGCAGCCGTGACCCCAGACCTTTTCATTCTTTTATTCATTCTGAGTGGTTAAACTGTGAAAGCATGAATGTGTTAGCCTCCTTGTGACATATATATTCTTGGAGAGTTAGGAAATACAAATATTCTAGTTCTTGCTACACATGGATCGATATTATTTAATCATTAAATGGAATTATTGACAAAACCCACAAAAGAAGACACAGAAATATGAAAAGAGCATATTTCACAGATCTTGATTTCATATTGGATTCACTACTCTTGGTCTATTGTTTGCTTTTGTGTTTAATAACACAATGGGTGAGCCAATCACATAAGCAGTAAATAGTATGGATGTGGTAGATCTTTGTGTCCACTTAATGCTTGAATCATGACGTGTTATTCCCTAAAGAGAAAATAGTAAACATTGAAAGGAAAGTCTTTGGTACGGAACCAGCGTGAATTAGGCATACTAGCGAATGCATTCGCACCTATTATGTTCATTTGTGGCAATGGTAACCAAGCGGTGAAACCATTAAAGCATGGCGGTTGTAAGATGGTTGAGACAGCTATTGGCTTCAAATTATCTTAAGGGGCTAAAATTAATGTATACTAAGACAGCATGTGAATTTGTGAATATTATAAATATTAGCACAGATATAAGAAATCGTTATCAACTTCAATTTAATGTCTTCATTGCATTAAGTCTTCATTGCAATGTGGTAGTTATTTCGACTTTATAGATAATGAATTTCGTCAATTGCTAACAACAAAACAACATGTGAGCTATTTTTTGAAAACTGTATTACATACAAACTATTATCATTGAAAAGGGATTATCGAAGCCTTAGCTGATAATCTGGTATTCGGGAGGGTGTGAAAGTGTTATATAGTTTATAAATATAGAATGCATGCTATCTATTTTGTGTAGTCTGATCCCATATAAATAATTAACAAGTAAAACCATTTGGCTAAGCAGAAGAGTTACATAACCTTACATCTGGTCCATAACTACTTTGGTTCGATCAGTTTACAATTTTAGTTTCAGTATCAAATTGGTGATGATTGACTAATGCTTTTCAGGTACTTCAGATATTGTGATGCAATATACAACCAAGTTTCAGCCATCTTGATTTTCGTGCTTTCAAGTTTTCACTTTCCCGATAGAATAGCTGGTGCGAATGCTTTGGCCACTCTTTCTTGTCAAAGTTTAACACGTTATGCAAGAACTTCACAACAAGCAACTCTGTTACAAATTTGTTACAATATGGATTGTAAAATGCATACATGGTTTAATAATGTTTTTCCTTTTTGGCTTCAAAATATAAACAATTTTATGAGAAAAACAATCATATTTTTGGTACATGTCTGTTCTGTAAACGGAACGGACAAGGAGTCAATTTAACAACCCACAGTAGGTCAATGCCGATACCCATGAGTTATGTCTAATAACAGATGTTAGGACCCAGTGAACTTCGGCCGTATTGTTATCAGTTATAATTCTTCCCAAAGGGCACGATTATAATGGTTGAAGGATGTGGGAATTGGTGTGTATTCCTCTCAGGGATCTCCCTTGCACTGTGGTATCAGCCCCTGGGGTGTTATATATGAAAACCCCGATTCATTTATTGCTTTTGGGACGTCTTGTCATTGTAACGGTATGACGTGATGGAATAAACAAGCTTAATTTCAGACTATATTATATTAGAAATAAAGAGTTTATATAACTCTATTGAAATGCAAATAAAAAGAAATCATGGTAAAGAAAGTAGAACACAACACCATCTGGTTGACCATAGTTGTGAGCTTTTTGGTGGGTGATATATCTAACTTTAAGTGACCTTGTTATCAGCTTATATATCGGTATTCATATTCGTGTATCACTAGATTACTCGTCATCAGCCACGTGATTCCATACAATAAGCATAACCTAGTGATTAGTGCCTTGGTATGGCTCAACTTTCACCAAACCACACATATATAGGATACTTCTATATGTTATGCGGTGACTGAACATGTCTAAGTGAATAACTACAGAACAATAACATATTTAGATCGTCCACAGTGTTTAGCTGGATTGATGCCACCTACGTATGCTTTCTGATATAGATCTTGCTCGATTGATATAAAAGTCAGCCTTTGTCTTAACAATACAGTCACACATGTGACTTTATATAATCTCATGACATATGGCATGTTTTTTTCCGCAAACGATTATACCTGACTTGGAAGTGAAACACTGAAGTAAGAAACGGGTAACACTGAAGTAAGAAAGTAAGGGCATGGCGGCGAAGGCATTCACACCGTTAGTGTTTCCGGGAAAACCATTAGTGATAACTGTAGCCAAGCTGTGAAAGCACCGAAACCAAAATGATAGAAATTTGTGCATTCAATGTATTAAAATCTCTTAAGGGTCTTACACGTAATGAGTTTGTTTTATGTTAGGCGCCTAATATATCATAATTCCGTGTCACTTGAAGCAGATATCTTGAGTAGCCCGGCTGTGGCTGCGGCACCATGTGCTTGAGTAACTCATCATCATAGATGACAAAGACACGTTCACTCATATACCGTACAGATCATTAACTAGATTGTCTTTATAACCCGATCTTATTCCAGATACTTTTGATGACGATACAATTTCCTTCATTCTAGACACTTTGGGTGGTGATACAATTTCCTTCATACCGTTGACATGTTGGATTCGACATTTATAGCCTGTTGAACAGATCTGCAGCTGGGTCGATAGCGCTTACTACCGCCTTAGCGTGTGGGGATGTTATGTGATGGTAATTTGACCAAGGATCAGTGTTAGGTCATCTCTTTCTCGGGATGAAGTACAGAGATCAGAATGTGACTTAATTTGCCAATATGTGGCATAATGTAGTGTAATGATTGGCTTTCACCTCGGCCAACACCTTGCGGGGTATTATCGTCATAGCCCGCAATCTCGGACCTTTTGAATGACGCTACTTATAAAAATGATATCTGTTTGTTTTAATTTCTATATTTTTTATTGGAATAATTTTTTTTATTATTATTATTCGATCACAACATGTTTTTCTATACAACAAAAAACAATGCCCTTTTCTTCTCTGACAAAAGCAAAGCGATATGTGGTTATCTGTTCAGCGCACTAAAAGGCAATATGCAGTATCAGACGAAAAGGCACTGTTTGGATTGTGTTTTACAGATTTGACCGTCCTGTCTTCTATTTTATCTGCGCCCGAAGAACCTTACATCTCATAGTCTGTGTTGCTTAAGACGATTTGATATCTAAGAGAACTGTGTTCATTTTTCGCCCAAAAGAAAAATCTAATTAAATTCCAATTAATACTATAGCTAATCTGTCAAAAGTGTGGGGATTGAAGCTTTCTGTTTTTCATGCCATTCTAATATTGTCAACTTGGAGACACACTGTGGCACTAATCTCTTATGTAAATAAGCAGATTAAATAACAAGTTTCATATAATTTACATTTGATTGTACCCTCTTGTGATGTGCCCAGCACAGCGTGACACATATTACATCACAACCATGATGTAGTTGGTATAGATAGTTGTGTGTTTGCCTTTGATAAACACTTACTTACTACTGCTATCTATCCACTCTTCAAAATGCATAACACAGGAACATAAATTATCAGATAGGCATATTCGCCCATCAGAGGTGTGTTTGCTTTAAAATCTTTTGACAACAAGTGGACAGAACTTGAGATTGTCTTTCACAATTCCACTTAAATTATAAACATATTTCCGAAGGGAAGTAAGTTCATGGTCTGCATGAGATACCCAATTTTTCTTTCAGAAGCGGTTAACAGAAAGCCACGCAAAACAATACAGTTCTAAAAGTAGAACAGAAAGTTGCAATTTGGTAAGCACTAATGGACATAAAAGAAGGATGGAATTTACCTGTATTGATATGATTGTCTGGCGATTCCTCCTGTCGCTTACCGAAGCGACCCTGTGGTCTCCATGCGTGACAGACCTGGCTCAGCAGTACCATGAGGACAACGCTCACCAGAAGAGCTCTCTCGGACGATAT